>OZ035858.1:8331693-8607473 GCA_964034905.1 Itoplectis maculator | reverse complement strand
GAAATGTAATCTTATCAACGCCGTGAAGTTCGTTGGCTCAGCCGCGAAGTTCGAAGACCCGGTGAGAACATTTCGCGGCAAACAATTTTATTGGAAGCACTCGAAATAAACACAGATTACCCGGATCGTTATTTGAACTCGGTTCACTGTGCCACGGAGCCGGAATACCAAACCCATTGGGGCCGGGAGTGTAGGAGGGGGAAGGGGTTTAGGGGGGGAATGTGCTGCGTCACACACCAGTGCGGAAAGGGTGTGCGAGGATAGGTCGAAGCGCGAAGCTCGATTTGAAAGCCGTTCCGTTCGTTGTAAGGACGAGTACGATCGTGCTCGTGCGTACGCACGTAGAACGGAGGCTGCTGCGCTTCTCGGGCGCATCAGAATGAGTGGAAGGGAGAGAGAAAGGAGAGAGACGGAGACAGTGTGGAGCAGAGCGCTGATGCTGTGAGTTGCAAGCGGTATATATAGGGATCGGTACGGCGACTTCGGGGAAAGAAGGAGGAAGAGGAGAGACTGGAGGGTAAAGCCAGGCGGCAGGCACGAAGGCAATATAAAGGCGCAATAAAATCACGTGAACCAACAATATGACTCGTAGCCCGTGCTCACTGACGCCAACGCTCGGTGTGCCATGGCTGTTCCATGGTTCTGCAGTAGCAGCAGCAGCAGCAGCAGCGACTGGGGTTGAATCCTCTATGCAACGTGTATTGCACACCCCAACGAGACACCCCGGGACACCCCGTGGATTCACGTCGCCCAAAGTCTCGTCCTGTACCCCCCTGGGTCAATTTTATTCGATACGCTACATCCGGACGCGCGCGCGAGGCGACGCACCAACCACCGTCCGACCGACCGTGGCTCCGACAACTTTGGAGCTCTCAAGTTTTCATTTATATCACCCGGAAAAGTCTCGGCGGGGAAAAGCCATCGGAGAAAATTGTAGCTTCCACGGAGAAACACGACGCCCGGGAAACTCGAACGGACGGAGAATCGAATAAGTGTGCAGGGCGCTTCGTGTCAGAGCAAGGAAATGTTCTTGTCGGTTTTTTTTTATGGATGTTTTTATATTTGTGTTTTTTAGGTGGAGAATCGATTATTATTATTTTTTTGCAAAATGATTCTCGAATTGGGGTTTTTTTTTACATTCGGTTGAAGGTGTTTTATTTTTTATTTGTTACTTGCAAATTAATGGAGATAAAAATCTGTAAAAATTGAAAACGTTGCCTTACATGGGGAAGAATTTATATAAAAAATTCAGATGATAAAATTCTTCCGATAAAACTGTTTAAGGCGAATTATCGTCACGTTGGCATAAAATTGTCCATATACTTTAAGAGTGTATGTGGAGGTTTATGTGCCGCATTTAAAGCAATGCGACTGAAATAATCGCTTTTCATGTGACGAACACGGAGAGAAATCCTCATGTCAACCCAACAGAATAGTATTTGTTGTCCGTTTTACTGCTGCCACGGCTAATCGTAATGCTATTGTAGCAAAAAATATGTATTGATAACAAAAAATGATTTGCTATGGAGACAAAAACTGTGAAATTTTGTATGGTTTGCTGACATAGCACGGGAATTTGCTGTCATCACGAATGATATGCTATTGTTACATATTTGATTTGCTAGCGGAACGAAAAAGGGTTTGCAAAGCCAACCACTCGTATATTTGTGAATCCCGTAGTGATGTTTGGAGGTTAGATTGTCGAATTGACGATAACGTTAAGCCGATGTACACGGACAATGTTGCGCGATCGAAACTATAACAACGCGCGCTCTCGGTCTTCTATTATAATGTTTCTCTCTTCCTTTACTATTATGCCATTTATATGGGATTTACACGTTTCAAACCACCAAGTAGTCGATAGCACAGTCGGTAGCGGCAGCGATTGTTAGGAAGTTAGGTAGGCAGGTTGGAGGTTCGAATCTCGGTGTAGGCAGGACAAAATTTTCTTCGACAGATACCGTTTTCACCGATACACTACCACTGACACTTCCGTAAAAAGTCATCCTCGACGCGATAATATTTTTATTTTTATTTTTCATTCCGCAAATATATTTATTAGCATTGACTAACGCGAAAAACAATAGCGCAGCGATTGCAAATGCTCCGAGTTATGATAGCAAACAAAGCGTTGATGACAGCAAACGCTATTTGCTCGGTTAGCAAATCAAACGTAGCAAACTACATTTGTGACCGCAACAAAAGGATATGTTGTCACTATTTTAACAGACATATTTTGCTGCAGTAGCATAGGGCCTGCTGTAGTAACACGAGTTTTTCTCTCCGTGAATTTATTCCGTACTTGACGTTTCGAGAGAAATTCATACAGCTGTGTCTCTCGGTGGCTCTGTATCCTTGAGAAACGAGATCTTTCCATTTACGAAATGGAGTGAAGAAGCTAACGTTTAGCCGAATCTCCATAAGATATTTCAACCTGGGAAAACTATTACCACGAAGTGCAGGTTGAACGAACCGTGAAAACGGACGGCGAACCGGATACGGCGGAAAGTTGGCGATGGTCGAGAGGGGTTTTAAAGCTGACGTTAGTACCAATGGAGAATTGAAGTTAGAAACCCGTGGGTAGACATTAGCAAGGCAGAATACGAAATACGAATAGAGAAGCTTAAGCCTGTTAAATAAGACTCAACATTTATGTAGTAAAAAAAAAACCCTTAACGATATTTTCCAATTTGATCGCCGCGGGTTTTAGAGTCCATTGATGTTCGCCATTTGAAGTTTTTAATGCAGTAAACTTTTTTTTCGTGGAAAACATAAAAATGAACGGGAAGTGTCAACTTGTTATCTGTCCATTTCCGGACGTTTTTGTTGTGGACGTATTTTTTTTTTAACGTTGACAATGGAATTTGTACGTTGGTATATTGGGAATTGTTCTCGGAATTCATGGAGCGGTGACGAATTCATTCGATTGTAGAAAGCAGACACGGGAGACAGGATGAGACTAACCCGTGTGTGTGTGTATGTGTGCGTGTATGTTTGCTTGTGTGCGTTCCGGCAGCAGAAATGCCGCCCGAGAATAAGATGTCTGGAAGAGGATACGAGAGACAGACGGCCAGACAGGATAGCCGGCGCCTAGGCTAAGCCACTCGGCGACAACATCATTGACGCAGGTGGCTATCTCATTCTAAAAACTATTCACGATCCCCGCTACATTATAAACAGTCTCATACAAATTACTACCCGTTCATTCACTCTTTTTTCCCATCTACTCACTCATTCGGCGACCATCTGACTCAATAATGACGATGAAAAATTCAAGATTTCGTTACTTAAAAAAAACTTTTTAATCTTTTTCCTTTCTTACACCAAGGAACTCAAAATACCATCGTACATTCTTATGCCTACGAATTTATTGGTAATGGACGTTGAACGATATTGACTTTCGAGTACTTGATATTTGGAAAAATCACTTTGCATTGTGTGTGTGTGCGAAAAGCCGGTGAAAACCCGGAAGCTGCGGCTCAAGCCGCGCGTCTCACCGAGACGACGAAGGAGAGTCGGAAAAGGGAATTGGAAGCTGCAGCAGCGAGAGTCTCTTTCGCGTGTGGAAGTCGATGCGCATGTACGCGCCTCGCGTATGACGCAAAGCCCTGTGAGTACACACGCGATAAAGGGACACGAAGGGAGATGCATAAAAGGGACACCTGTAATCCCGAAATTCGATCTGCTCTTTTCTCGTGCGCTTGGCCGTGCCGACTGCCGCGACGACGACGCTTGTCGTACCGGAAGTCCGGTGGCTGTGCTGCTTATCGACGAAGGGATCGCAAAAGGATTGGAAAGGTCTGAGACCAAGAGCCGAGACCGAGACCACGAGACGAGAGACGAGAGAAATTTCAAAAGTTGCCTCCACCGAGCCTCGGGGATGACTGGACCTCAGTTCCACGACTCAAAGAGACGCGGACTAATAAAAACAAGCCATTTCCATCAGAGCTACTTTTCCTAACGACGCGATAAGGGAGACCGGGGCGCAACGACACGGCTGTGTGGTAGTCTGAAAAATTCTCAGGTTGCGTGGACTCGAAGGCGACAAATTTCTCAATACTTATATAACAGGATTTACAACATCATAGTGACACAAAATTGTCCTATTGCGAAAGAATATATATTTTTTTACTGAGTTAATCGCATTTTCTTCCGTCTATCTAAAAAAATGAGAAAAAGGAGTTTTTTTCTAAAGTACTTGTGCCATCCGGCCCCGGTCACGTCTGTGCGCAGGAGGAAAGCGAGAAAGCCACGTTAAATATATATAGTCGAGTGCAGTTATCGTGACTCGACCAGTCTGCATTTACTCGATAAGCTTTATTGTGAAGAGGATCTACAGGTAACCGGACGACAGCTCCATCGAGCGAAATGATCGAGTATCTAATGCTATTGACCACCGGAGATTAGAGAGAGAGTCTGAGTCCTTTGGAGCTTGGGAGCGCGCGTCGTGCACCGAAATACAAAGATACACGACAATCTTAATTGACGTTGCAGCTACCTGAGTAGCAGTACCGTTCGTCGATAACACGATATTAAAGTGGTACGTAAGACGCCGGAGGTGAATTGTTTATTACTAATCCGGTTTGTGAGCCAGGGAGAGAGAGACAGGAAAAAAAAACCCATTCTCGCGGGCAGCCACGGTCCACACATTAGCGTGAAATGTCGACCACGTGAAATCTGGTTTAGTATCAATTACGGACAGTCGCCACTGCGCAGCCACGACACGACCGCGAGACAGATGCCGTACCAAAATTTTCCTCCACCAATCCTGCGGCGTGATAAATTTCGAGCGAGCCGCTCGTAAAAATCAAGCGAATGGGAAGCCCGGGACAACACGAAATGTCTCACGCGCAAGCCATCCCCGTGGCACTCTGGGAGGATAGTTTGATCTCGTTAAACGCCCGAGTGAGACTCCACGGTTGGCTTTAAAAAAATTATTCAATTTTTCGGCATTCGGGAAGATATTTTTTCATAACTGAAATATGTCGTGTCGTAAAGAGGGCAACGCCGCCGATTCACTTTCATGCAAATACTGCGCGCGACCAGCGCCAGGCGCATATTTTTCTTCGGATGTTTGCCGCTGTTTGCGTAACTCGGTAAAATGTTACAATATTAAATTCCTAGTGTGGGAATATCATCGAGCCTCTCCGTCTACGATAATATTTGCCAGGAAATGTGGCAATAAAAGTAGCGCTGGATGCAGCAGTACTTTCACAATGCGTGGACAGAATAATTGACATATTGAAATCCTTTAATCATTTTGTTCAATTGTAATCAACCCTCGAACTGTCTTCTTTCTTAATTTCTACTATGATAAAAAATCAATGATCTCAGTATCTCCGATGATGGCAATATTTTTCAAATAAAAATTGTTCTTCCTGTCAATTAGATCTCAAAATCAATTCGTACATATCTATTGTACGTATCGTACGTATCTGATAGTTGAAACGAGACGTTGTCGCACTCACCTTGCGAAGAACGCCGCGGCTGCGCTTGCCTGAGCCGGTGTCCCGGGCACACCGTTCACATTGTACGAGTACTTGGTCTCCTGATAAACCTGGAACGCGTTCGCCGGTTTCACGTGCGTCGGCCTGTGATAATAATGATCACCGTACTTGTCACTGTAAACACTTTTGTCGCACGACTGTTGGGCCACTTTGGCCGAACCGTGACCCTGAAGAGACCGCGGATGGCTCTTCTCATGACCGTTCTGATGGTTGCCCTTGTCGGAGGCCGCGTGCTGGTGCGATTTTTCATGAGCCGAAGCCACGGGTGGCTTGTCGATGGTCCCGTAAGACTTGAAGTCGTAGCCCTTGAGTTCGCCGTAATACTTCAAGTTCTCGACTTTGTAACCCACGTGACTTATCGTCGGCTCGTGTGTCAAGACCTTGGTCGGCTTGCCCGGCGCCTCGTGATGCTTGTAAACAATAGCCTCCTGCACGGACTTCATTTTCTCGGCGAACTTGTTGCCGCCGGTGACGACGTCATGTATAGCGCCACCGGTCTTGCTCTTGTCGATCTTCAGCATCGATTTCTCGCACAAACGGCCCTGGGTGAGTTCGCTCGCGCGCAGCAGCGAGTCCACGGTACCCTTGAACCTGAGATCGCCGGGCGTGCAACCGGTGCTCACTTCCGGACAGATAACACCACCCAACGAGACACCCAATATCACTCCGGCACTTCCGTAACTGTTGACGACACCATTGGTACCCAGACCGCACCGGTTGACACTACCGACACCGCCACCGCCGCCGATCGCCTGATGGGACTGATGATGATGATGACTCGCGGCGACCTTGGAATTCTCCTCGGAATACTTCAGGGTTTCGACGTCATCGTCGATGTAGTCGTCGTGCTTCATCCGAGTCGCCTCGATCTGCTGCTGTTGCTGCTGCTGCTGCTGCGTCGTCTGCTTGTGTGTTTGCCGCTGACGCGTCGTAACGCCACCTCGTGTTGCTTCTCGCGCGGTCGGCGTGATACTGGCCAGATTAGCGGGCGCCTCGGTGCCGCTGTGAGCAGCTCCCCCGCCGACTCCGCCGCCGCCACCGCCGCGGCTTCCCCCTGCTGCCTGTCGTCTGCTTCCCTTCTCCTCCTGTCGATTGATAACACAGCCATTGTTTAAACACCGAGAATTTATTGTACGGAAAAAAAATACAACAGTTTTCAATAAAGCCGAGCAAAAATGTTCGGCTCGCATGCGTCGAGCGTGAGTTTAGTGCGAAAGAGCAGCGAACGCAAGGCGAGATTGTCTAGGACTTATAATTAGCCGAGCTTACAAGTTGGAAGTTAATATCTACTAACGAGCCGAGGTTGATAAGGGATGCAATAAACGTTCAGACGATTATGATGGATGGACGAAACGAGGATGTTTATGCTCCGTTATGACGGTTCGGTTGAATCGACCGCGAAGATTAACGTATGTGGGGAAATTACGCTAATTAGACTGAGAATTCAGATGCAGAGCATTAATAGAGTTCTCAGTTCAGTACAGAAAATTATGAATGTCGCGGGATAACGAAAGTGAATTTTTTATTTTTTATTTAGCATTTCTAATGTATCTCTGCGATATTAATTTTGCTTTAAAGGTAATTTAAAATAGAATAAATCGCTCATCATAAAAATTGTAGACCAGGTGTATTGGAAAATTGTGAATTCACCTGACTGCGTTTGATGTCGTCCTGTCTTCTGCCAGTGACTTCCGAGTATTTCGGCGGATCCGGATGATACTTGGGCGGCGGCTCAGTCTTCGGTGGATCCTCCTGGTACCTCGGTGGTCTGTCGAACTGCCTGTACTTCGGTGGCTCGACGTAGGGATTACACTGAGGCCGGTGAAAATTCTCCGTGAGATCGGACTGCGACCTGTTCAACTGGTGACCCGCACATCCGTTCGCCTTTTGTTCCTGATGAGCCTGTTTGATATGATTGTGCTTGGTCGCTCCGCTGCTCTTCTCCTTCTTCTCGATCTTTTCCGTTCCATTGGTTTTGACTTCCTTCGACTTGTCCGCGGAATTCGGCGGTCCATCGATCTCGTAGAACGTCAGTTCCTTTCCTTTTACGGCGACTTTGTCGCCCGACGAGCGATGACACTTGCCGTGTCGATTTTCGTGCTTCAACGGCGGATCGATCTGATAGAACGTCAGCTCCCTCGAGTCCTGAGACTTTGATCTCGTCTCGTACGACGAATTGTGCTGTCTCTCCGGCTGCGAATGACTTCTCGCGCTCTTCTCCAGAGTCGCATCTTGCGCGTGACGCGACGACGTCCGCGGATTCGCCGGATTTCTCGCGGAATTGCGACCGTAGTCCTGATACTCCTCGCCGTACTTGACGCCCTGACGGGGTTTGTACTTTTCCTCGAATTGCGAGTAATTGTACGTGTTGAAGCCCACCTGATTGAAATTTCGACTGAGATTCGACGAGTTGTAGTCGGTCGACGTCACCGCCTCCATGTTTATCTGTAACATCGAACAAAAAAATTGGGAATTTAATGAGTTGTGATTTTTTAATTTCTATTCAACGTGCATAAAAAGTGTCAAACATTTGAAACCTTTTTATACGATTCAATACTTTTGCGTTACTTCGTACAATCGACAGCGTACTTCGACTTCAATGCCGAAGTTTTTTCTCCGCGGAATATCAAAAAACTTTTTACAGCAAGCCTCATCCGCGCTGAGATGATCGTGAAGCTCCGGTACGGCGTGTCTGCCAATCGATACGCCGCTCAGTCCTCGAGATGCGTCAACGAAGCACAAAGGGTAGAGAGAAGATAAGAGCCGTGAAACACAGCGAGACAAGACGAGCAACGGGACAAGGAGGGGAACGGGAGGCTCTCGGAGCGAGTAAGACGAGAAATTAAAAGGTGCATAATAAAGTAGCGGAGCGAGAAGTTTTTCTCTCAGAGATTAGGTGTTTCCCACTGCGAAGCAGTAGCGCGGAATTCGCGCGTGCAATACGCGAGAAAAGCGCGCGAGACAGAGGAAACGACGAGATCGAGAAGCAAGTTTTAAACGTCGAGAAACAAGAGAGAGAGAGAGAGAGAGAAAAAACAATAAAGAAGTCGACGCTTCAAAGTATAAACAGGCGAAGTTTACCGAGCGAACGGCCGGAACGAGAAGTCTCGAGGAGCGAAACTCGAGGCCGTAAATCGATGAACATCTTATTCCTAAGCGTTCGACGTGACGCAGTATTTAGCCGCGCGGCAGTGCGAAACAAAAAGCCTCGCGACGGGTGATAAATAAAATCTCTGACTCCGCGCGCGAGGGCGTGACTCTCGTCGGGATCTCCTGCTGCTTCTCGCTCGTTTCTTTGTTTGTTCACCCGTTGGACTGCGCTATCCGCTGCGGAATAAAGTGCTGTCGTACGTTTAGCTTCGACAATGGCGAAGAGGCAGCGACATCGTTGCGGCGCCGCTGCTGGCGCTGGTGCTGCTGCTGGTGCTGCTGCTGGTGCTGCTGCTGCTGCTGCTACCCACGTGGAAGACGCGGCCTGCAGCGATACGAGAGAGCTGGCGATCCTCGAAGGGAGACCATGGAGAAGAATAAGAGAATGAAAAATTCGAAGATCGAATCTGGAAGGTGCGAAGTTTCATCTCTTGGACATTGAAGATGCTTTCTCAGAACGACAGCAATGCCATCAGCGAGCTGGAGCCTCGAAGAGGGACCATGAAGAAGAACCTAAAGAAGAGCCCGAAGAAGAAGCAGAGGAAGCAGAAGAAGAGAATGAACGATTCGAACCGCGAATCTGGAAGGTGCGAGGGGGTCGTCTCTTTCGCCTGCGACGTTGAGGATGCATTCCCGGACACGAGCGACGAGTAGCGTTCGCTCGGGGCCCCGAGCGTGGACCGAGACACGAGAAAGAGTGGAAAAAGTGAGAAACGCCCGAGTGAAAGGGGAGGGAAGGAAAGAGATTGAGAGAGGCTCTCCGTGGCCGTGGTGCTGAGCGTAGCCACGTATCGAAAAGACGGTTGGGAACCGGTTCACACCTCAGGCACCCGGGGGCTAACCGATTTACGATACCCGAATGGCTTTCACGATGCATCGGGCGATGCCGGTGCGACCTGCCGATGTTACTCGTGGCGCTTCGGTGCGCGGGCTGCCCGAACGGACGTGATGCCGCAAAGACGTTCCGAACGTGGTCCATACCCCCCCCCCCCCCCCACCTCCTTCTCCCGTCCCGGCCACTCCCAATGGTACCGGACGGTGGGGGTCAAAATAGGGAATGATCATAATAGCGAATGGCTAAAATAGCGAATTTAAAACTAACGAACGTCTAAATCTAGAATGATCATCATTACGGAATTCGCTATTTTAGCCATTCGTTATTTTGATCATTCGGTATTTTGATCTCGCATTTGATCAAAATTCAGTTAAAATAGCGAATGATCGAGATAGCGAATGAATAAAATAGCAAATTTCGTAATGATGGTTATACTAGATTCAAACGTCCATCATTTTTAAGTTCATTATTTTGGCCATTCGCTTTTTGGTCATTCACTATTTTGAACCCCACGGGTACCGGAGTCACGGCAAGACGTACACCGCGCTCTCTCATCGCCGCGGCGCCTTCGCCGTCAAAATCGACGCCGCATCGACGAGAAACTGTTACGACTACGGCCGTGCGCGCGCCACGTGTAACACAGAACGAACGGCCCAGGTCCCAAGAGTTTCCGATTCCCCTCGCAGTCTCGCTGCGTGAGGCACTTCATTGGCTTCGCCGAAGGATTCCTCTGGTTCCCTGGGTCTCCATGGCTTGTCTGGGATCGAGTAGCGAAGGAATGAAAAAATTCACCGGTGAAAACCACCGACCGCAGGGTTTAGGGTTACCTGGTCGATTCGAGAAGTCGAGGGGCAGTGATCGAAATTGGCCGAGTCTTCTCGGTTTTCGGTGTTTTCGCGGACTGTCGCGAATCGTGTCAGCAATTGGTGTCGATTTGTACTGTAACCTCAAAGAATGCATCTTCTTTTTTTTTTCAGACGAATCCCTCTTTTAAAACAAAAAGTTCGTGAGCAACCATTGTGGTCGATTTATTCAGCATCTAATTGGTCGTTGGGAAACCGGCAGCAGTTTGATGTTTAATATTGCGAAATTTGACAGTTTGTCAGAAAAAAAAATCGTTTTTCGCGTTTTTCTGACAAACACCCGTCGTTTTTGGAATCAACGGGAAATTCCCCATCGGATAGGATTTTAAAACTTCGTTAAATCGAAAAAAAAAATTTTTTTCACGAAAAAAAAAACGGTAAGGCCCTTCAAAAAATTTTCGATTTTTGAGGGTCAACTTAGAAAATCTGCAAAATATCAGAAAAACGAGATATCGCGTTCCGCCTAGCGACATTCTCTTCATTGCAGAGGCTTCTTTCGAATGCAAAAAGAAAATCCCGATTATATTGATCCAAAGAAAAATTACACCGTTTTTAGTAAAATGCCAAAATTGGGAAAAAGTGAAATATCGTTTTTCGGGTTTTGTACCTCAATTTTTTTATTTTCAGGCAAAAACCGGTCATATTTGGAATCAGCGGGAAATTTCCCATCGGATAGGGTTTCAAAACTTCGTTAAATCGAACATTTTTTTCGCCGAAAATCGCGTCATTGTTCCTAGTTCAATTTAATAACGCTATTCGATTTTGGACTGAGTGCAAAAACAAATGGTGTTGAAATGGATAATTAAACGTGGAGCAACTGAGCCTGAGGAAATGACAAACGTTTCCGGCGGACTGGAAGGAAATTCTTTAGAAAATTTTATTCCCACTGTGTATGAAGTGCACCGGTCGACTTTCAACCCAGTCCGGTAAGCGCGAAATAATCGCCCAAGTCGACGTAATTGCGAAATAGCGATAATTTGTAATTCACACGTTTAAGTAATTACACACAGCGCCGATACAATATTTATCGGTAATAATACGTCTCGCGCGAATTTGTTCCGCGGAAAATGTATATCATAATGGCGCAACGTCCGAGAGTGCGTCCGATGTGCCGAGGAGGCAGGTAGGCAGGCAGGCAGGCGCGCGCGCGCGAGATGAAGACCGCTTGCCGAGAGTCGGGCGAGCGCGTTGTATGCATATATTCGTGCTCCATAACTTCCTCTTCAGGTGAGGAGCGAAGAGGCCACGAGGAATGCCCTCCGGGGGTTCTTGTGGTTATGTATTACGGCCGGTAATGAAGACTCCGACGTGGTGCACTGTATACGCGCGGCAGAAGCCGCGGAAGCCTAGCATCAGTTGCAGACAGAGCTGTTCGGAGCTGCTGCTGCTGCTGCTGCTCCCACGAAGACCTTGTTTATCGCCTCACCACAAATATACAATTAACGCGTTGAAAAGGCGCCTGAGGTGCAGTTGCGCCGTCCTCGGGTCACCCTTATCTCCGCATCACACCGGCTATTCGGTCGCACCGCGATTCACCTTTCTCTCTCTTTGCTAACCCATTTTTTTTTTCTTTTTTTTTTTTTTCAAGAGGAAAAAATGTACAAGGAAAAAAAATTCTTGTACATTTTATTTACATTCCGACTTGAGTAATTGACGTAGAAAATATTCAGATAATTATTGTGTACTGCAATTTTGTTATTAAGTCCAGGATAAAATCATCGAGAACACGAAAAAAATCTAATCGTCGAAAATATACCTGAGAATTTAATAGCCCCGCAATTTTACGCCTCGCGAGGGAAATATCGACGAACCACTAACGCAGGAAAGCAAAGACGAAATACGCGGTGTGCGTGGAGGGGAAAAAAAACACCAAGCCCACGGTCTCGCGGTACAAACCGACCGAATACAGACATTACGAGGTGAATACGCGCGCGCGCGCGATGCAATTTTCTGCATTCCCGAAATGAGAAGTAGGCGCGCACACCGCGTTTGGTGCGCCGCGAGCCGCATTATCGGGGATAATTGAAGAGAAAATGTTGCTGTAAGTCTCTCGCTCCGCGCCGTTCTCGCTCGCTCTCGCCCGGAGAATCACGGACCTCAGATCCTCGAACCTCGTTCACAACTTTTCCTGTTATTTTATTATTATTATTATTATTATTCAGCGTCTTTTTTTTTCTCTCCGCTTCCGCTGCCCTCGGTGCACTCGCGCTCGCGCCTATTAAATAATGAGGTGGGAGAGCAAACGACCATATTTTTTTTCGCGAGGCCCACGGGTTAGAGTTCGAGGAACCCGCGGATCGCGTCGACGTCGGCCGACTCGCCGCGCGGGCGATTCCTCCTTCGTCGAGTGCACTCCGTGCGTATCACCGCAATAATGATCGATTTTCGCGGGACCAGTTCGTCGATTACGCGAGCCGAGGGAGAAAAAAGAGGCGAAATAAAATTAACGAGATTGAAACTTTCGCCAATTATCACGCGGTGCGTGCGGTGCGGCGGTGGCGGCGGCGACGCGAGGAGCGCTCGCCGGCTCCCGATTTAACCACCCGATTTTAATTGGCGTTATTTTTTTTTTCTATTTCATCGCGCGCGGAGCGTTTGTCTTGAGCGCCGAGATTAACGCGCGATACATTTTTTTTTTTCCCGCCGTTCAATGTATCACCGGTGGGCAACGCGCGAGCACTCGTTAGGGGGGCGAAAATGACGCGGTGAATTATTGAAATATTTTACAAATTGCTCGTTTCCCGAGCGAATCCGCCGATACGCAGCGCGCGTCGAGCTCGAAACATTGTTGCTGAACCGAGAGGCGCAAATGTGTGTTTGCGCTCTCGTCGAGCGTGTTCGGAGTTCCCTCGGCGTATCGCGTATTTCCAGCATTTTCGATGCATCTTCAGTCGTAATCCAATAATTCGATACAATTGTTGTTGGCTATTACAGAAATTCTATTGGAAAACCCTCCATTCTAATCAATAAAAAAAAAATGTTTTTCATAAATAAAGATCTTAATTTATTGAAAAAAAATGGAATTATTTTAGAATAATAATTTTGCAAAAAAAAATGAAATCTTTGGTTTACCGTTGACTTTTACGCGAAGGCGCGAATCGAACACCGTTGAGGCAAAAATCGTATCACTGCATTCGCAATGTCGATAACTGTGTAGTGTGTGCAGCAGTTATATATATATACGTACATAGATATATACAAATGATCCGCTCGAAGTAGTCGGTGAGGCAACGTTGAATTCCGCGCGCAAACAGCTTCGTAACAGCTCGTGTTACTCCTGTGTATCGAAGGAAGATTAAATCGGGCAAAAGGGGTGGCCATTGAGAGCGCGAGAGCAGACATAATTGGAGAAAAAATTGTGCATAGCGCCGGTAATACAAGCGGCAGTGGCGACGGCGGCGGCGGCGCCGGCACTGCACGCCGGGGGATCGTGATAACGCGTCGCGCACTCGCTGCAATACGTATATACGTGCATCGAGTTATATACATATATAGTTAAGTGTATTTACAGGAGGCGCGCGGAGCTCGGGACCCACTACCGCCACTTAATTGCCCGACTCGGAGTTTCGCTGCTCGCGCCGCTTTCGCACAGTAGCAGCAAAGCCGCGTTACAAGATACAAGAGAGACTGCAACGCAACGAAGGACAGTCGAGGCGAGAGGGAAAGAGAGAGAGAGAGAGAGAGAGAGAGAGAGAGAGAGAGAGAGACCGAGAGAGACCGAGAGAGGAGGTAACAGGGCTAACGGAATGAAAGGAGAAGAAGTAGAGAATACGGCACGAGCTGTGCGCGCTTCCCGGCAATTTGCGAATTATTAATTTATAACCGTTCTCCCTTAACGCGACTGTGTTCCCTAGTAATATTTTCCTGAGCCGGAGCGAGAGAGACAGAGAGAGTGAGAAGGCAAAAGAAAGAGAGAGACAGAGAGTGAAGTAAAAGTACAGTAGTAATCCGATTCACGGGGTGGGTTAACGGATTAAGAAAATCGAAATAGGGATTTTTTTTTTCTAATCAAGCATGAATTTTGGGACACGTAATGTTGAACGATGGTTTTTTTTTCTCTCTGAATAAGATGATCTTAGGCTGAAGGACCTCGGTCGATGGCCAATTGGCAATGTATGTATATAATGTACAATGTTCAGAAAAAAAATGTAAATAATTATAATATGTATAATAATTGTATTGTCAATAAATCACGTTTACTACTGCTAAGATGATCTTAAAAGTTGCGAGAAATATAAGTAATACCGTCTTAGCTTATCGTCGTCACATCATGCCGGAATAATTGCACTGAACGTGCGGTTATTCGCGGTTCTACTGTACGGCGATATTTCGAGCGCAGAAGCGGAAGAGAGAGGAAGAGCAGAAAGTTGGCACGCTCGGTAAGTCGGTAAAGCAACCGCGACTAGCGACTTAACGAATGGAAGAAATAAGGAGTGGAAGTGCGCGGGCGCGCGTGCAGTCGAAGTCGTGCGCAAGCGCGAAAACAAAGTTTTGCCCGCGTGAGTAAACACGACGAACGCAGGAGGCTTGACTCCCGTACAACGGAATTACGACCGGGCAAACTTCTCGTGAATGCGCTCCGAGAACAACGAATTATTAACATTGAGAATAAAAGGAGGTTGGTCATTTTTCAAATTGTTTTTATTTTCTTCGGTCCAAACTTATGGTATATAAATGACAAAAATGATTGAAACCTCGCGAGTGAATAAGCAGTGTTTTATTTGAGCCGCAAGTTGATCGAACAAGTGAAAAAAAAAAGTTTGAGATGTACGATAGCTATCGCCCGTCGCGCGCATCAACGATATCGTAACTGGATTTGCCATTTCTCCCTCGGGGTCATAAAGGCCGCTGGCCCTCGTTCACCCACATTTCCTCGGCATCGCTGCTCTCTCGTTTATGCACCGTGCCCTCACGCCGACTGACCTTGCTCAATGCCATCCCCACCCGCCCAACGCCCACCCCCTCAATCGGATTAGAACCACCGCGGGGCTCCCCAGAGGATATTACACTGCGACCCGACGGAGAAACCGCTTTCGTCTAAAACATACGCGAGTTACCCGATTGTCGAGCGAACGAATTTGTCACAAAAACAAAATGATACATTCCAAAAAATGGATTGTTATGCAAACATGTATATTTAATCTATAATTTTTGTTCGACGTTTTGTAGAATTCTGAGTAAAATCTCAAAAATAAAAAAAATAAAAATGTAGAAAAAATCCAGCGCAGGTAGACAAAAAACGAAAAATCCCTAAAGTGTTGCGCCTGGGCCGCAATTTAATCCGAACCGTCGTGGAGACGAAACTGTGGTTATGGGCGTCTGTGTTGCAGGAAACAAAGGATTTCCAAGACCTTCCGTCGCCTCGTGTGCCAGAGTCTTTTAATACCGCGAGATAAAGAGCGGCAGAGGGAGGGAGAGGTCACTGCCACGGTTGTCTTTTTCCCCAGCAGAGTCCACGTGGAAATGAATGGATTTGGGGCGTGTGCCTGGCGACTGATTCACTGACTCGGTTTTGTCGTCGGTCGGTGCGGTGCTGCCGGCGCTGCTGGTGTCTCTGCGCAGTGAAAATCCGCAAAGACGAGGATACGCACGAGGCGTCGAATGCGCTGTCGAAACCCCGGCGCAAGATGCGACTACGAACATGGAAGACAGCAGTCGGTATTGCAAGACAGTCGACTGGGAGGAGGAGGGGATAGGAGAAGAAATAACGCGACAGAGAGCGAGCAATCTCTTACGGTTGAGTTTGTCCCGGTCGGTCGGGGAACGCCCTCGATCACTCTGAATAATCATCGCCCGACAACGCGGCTTTCGCGTCATCGCATTCATCCGACGAGTAACGAAAAGCGTGATGAAGAGACAGGGGGAGGGAGAGAGAAAGTGAGATGACGTATACCGCGAGTGAAATGGCCACAGAGAATGGAGCGCCACAAAGGGAGGAACATATAATAAACACGAAGGCCAAAGGACGTTTCTAATGTCGCGGATGAACGAACGCGGGCGTGACGGAGATATTACGAGTATAGGAGTAACGCACAGAGTGAGCGCAGAGTTTCGATTTAGTTTTAAGATTTCACGTGAAATTTAGTGACATACTTATACGTAACGTCGAAAATTTGTTGCAACTAAAATATGGTTGATGATAACAGTGTTGTGGACATTATTTGTGACGAGTCTAAGAGACACGTGAAATTTAGTGACAAGCTTATACGTAATGTCGAAAATTTGTTTCAACAAAAATATGGTTGATGATAACAGTGATGTGGACATTACTTGTGACGAGTCTGAGAGACACGTGAAATTTAGTGACAAACTTATACGTAACGTCGAAAATTAGTTGCAACAAAAATATGGTTGATGATAACAGTGATGTGGACATTATTTGTGACGAGTCTGAGAGACACGTGAAATTTAGTGACAAGCTTATACGTAATGTCGAAAATTTGTTTCAACAAAAATATGGTTGATGATAACAGTGATGTGGACATTATTTATGACGAGTCTGAGAGACACGTAAAATTTCGTGACAAACTTATACGTAACGTCGAAAATTTGTTGCAACAAAAATATGGTTGATGATAACAGTGATGCGGACATTATTTGTGACGAGACTGAGAGATAAAAATTATCGACGGAGGCGTCAGTTAATAACTGGTAATTTCAATAAAGATTGTTCTTTATAAGAACAAATCACAAAAAACTCAACTGATATTTTGCAGGTTGCTTAGTAACCGAGGTGAAAGTCGTCGGCAGACTGTGAAACCGAAATTCAAGATCGAAAGTAAATATCGCAAAGATTTATGTCCCGTCACTCGTCGCGAGCATCCCAAATCGACCTTTAACGCACCGCGAATATACAAATCTGGGCTTTTGATTGAAGGATCCGCGAAGGGTGCATTGCAGATATAAAATCCCGAAGCGGTGAATGCTCGGAGCGCGCAGCACGAGGGTCGCGCACCGGGCTCTCGACGATCGACAGACACGTCCCCCCTCGAGCGCTCAGCGCTTCTGCCGTTGCTTTCCAATCTTGTTTTTTCATCCACCGAAAATTACGCGATTAATGATCACAGGCGCGGGACTATCCCGCGTGTCACGCTCTGTTAACTCTGCAAAGCTGCCGAGCGCTCTCGCGCTGCTAGCTCGCGCGCTCCGTACTCGTTTGCGTCCCTTGCCGAGGGGTTCGTCGTGTCTGTAGATTTTTTTTCCGTCATTTTTCTAAGTCACCTAAATTGCGCTGTTTCGTTAGACACAAACGTAAATGCCGAAGAAAAAATGAGGTTGGACTTTTATTTACCCATTAAAATACCTAATTGTTTTTTCCTGGGGTAGCGGGGGGGGGGGGGGGGGGGGTGGTGGTGGTGTTGATGTGCCTGTCAAATTTGTCTGTCAATTGTTTTCCCAAGTCATGATTTGTTTTGAACTTGCGTGTGGATCACATAACGACCTGAGGAGAGGTTCGTCGTGTCTGTAGATTTTTTTCCGTCATTTTTCTAAGTCACCTAAACTGCGCTGTTTCGTTAGACGCAAACGTAAATGCTGAAGAAGAAATGAGGTTGGTCTTTTAATTACCCGTTAAAATACCTAATATTTTGTTTTTTCCTAAGGTAGGGGAGGGGGTGGGGTTGATGTGCCTGTAAAATTTGTCTGCGAATTGTTTTCCCAAGTCATGATTTGTTTTTAACTTGCGTGTGGATCACATAACGACCTGAGGAGGGGTCCGACGTGTTTGTAGATTTTTTACCGACATTTTTCTAAGTCACCTAAATTGCGCTGTTTCGTTACACGCAAGCGTAAATGCTGAAGAAAAAATGAAGTTGGACTTTTCATTACCCGTTAAAATACCTAACAGTTTGTTTTTTCCTGGGGTAGGGGAGGGGGTGGGGTTGATGTGCCTGTACAATTTTTCTGCCAATTATTTTCCCAAGTCATGATTTGTTTTTCACTTGCGTGTGGATCACATAACGACCTGAGGAGGGGTCCGACGTGTCTGTAGATTTTTTTCCGACATTTTTCTAAGTCACCCAAATTGCGCTGTTTCGTTAGACGCAAACGTAAATGCTGAAAAAAAATGAGGTTGGACTTTTAATTACCCGTTGAAATACCTAATAGTTTATTTTTTCTTGGGGTAGGGGAGGAGGTGGGGTCATGTGCCTGTAAGATTTGTCTGCCAATTGTATTTCCAAGCCATGATTTATTTTTCACTTGCGTGTGGATCACATAACGACCTGAGGAGGATCAGAGAAAGATTTCGAGATCGTTCTCGATGACCGCGAGTCGTGTATCAATGTGCTCTCTAATGATGGTGAAGCTGGGACATCGAGCAGCCTCGTAAATCGCTTCGCGACGAAAACTTCGAGAGCCAAGTGGGCAATAAAGAAAGTTGACGAAGCTATAGCGACGAAACGCTAGAACAAATATTATCGAATGATCCAAACTACCTCGAGGACTGTACGTTATTTTCCCACAGAACAATCTGCCGGAATCTCGGTCGAACGTCATATCCGAGTCGGCATCGAAGGATCCTTCGAACAGAGGAAGAAGACCAGACGATTCCAATAAAGAGTGAACATTTGATAATATTGTTAAACAATAATTCCGCCGATTCAATCTTCTCCGTCGTCATCCTCCATCCACCAGAGTCGCGGGTCGACTTCCTCTGTTTCTCCTCATATATTCTTCCGAGATAATCGTCCTCGCTCATAGCTCTCGTTTCCCGAGCATCAATTCTTGATACTCCGCGCGTCGAGTAATTGAATATCTAACCAGACCGTAGATCGAAAGACTCACATCATCCCCACCATCAACCCGACACACATTGAACCGAGCGAAAGAAGTGCAAAAAAGAAGCACGAACCTGGCACAAACCCTAAGTCGGCTGCATTACCGGGGATGAGATGGACGCGACTACCCCGGGGTTCGAGTTTGGCCGAGGAGGTAGGTGAACTTGCGACGAGAATAGAAACAACGGGCAACAAAAATCCCCGGCACTTCTGATCAATACCGACGTCTCACGGTGGACGAGCAATTCGACGCTGGATCCGCACCAGACGAGCTTGATCTTCGCTACCCCGGAGGCTGATCTTCAATTTCCTGAACACCTTCTGTACTCCACGTCTACGACCGTGTATCCCTTCCCGCTGGCTTTAATGTCCCGACCTCTCGGGACACTGCAAACCCAGCCAGGATTTTCTTCTGGATTCGTGGTTAAGCCCTCCCGATATATACCCCAACCCCTTCCTTCAACCCCCTCTGCATCTTCCTCCCTCTTTCCGTAAGTTCGGAATAACAGAATCTCGCTTAATTCATTGACAATTAATTAACGCTGCGCTTTAGTCAGCTTATCCGGTGTCTGCTCGGTTCGATTACTTCGGAAAATTCTCCGGCTACTCCCGCGGCTACTGCTCTCGACTTGTTGTATCCCTCTCGCTCTCGCCCGTTCCCCACCGGAGTGCGGATCTCCTTTATCCGCACTTTTTATTGAACTTTTACGGGACGAAAGCTCCCAGTCAAGAGGTTTACTCGGTCTCTTGGGTTTTACCCGCTCGGCGACAATACACCCAGGTGGCCGAAGCTACGCCTAACGCGTTGAGATTGTCCTTGTCCTTGTCGTCCTCTCCATCGCTGGCGCTGCCGCTGTTGCTGCTGTTGCTGCTGCTGCTGCTGCTGCTGCTGCTGCTGCTGCTGCTGCTGCTGCTGCTGCTGCTGCTGCTGCTGCTGCTGCTGCTGCTGCTGCTGCTGCTGGTGGTGGTTTATGGAAGGTTAGCCGGTCGTGAGCGAAGGTAGAGGAGCGTGAACCGAGGGTCACGAACCTTTTAAAACCTTCTGTGTTATCCTTGGCAGGTTCCCGAAGGACACTCTTATCTCGAGCCCGGGGGATGTGTTTGGCTTGTTGATCTTGGGGAAGTCCGCTGGCTGCACGAGAAAAGCCATGGACGACCAGCGAGCATGAGTACGGATGAGAGGCTAAAAGGGTGGGGGAAGGTCGCTAACGTCCTGGATAAATTCTACCGGCGAACATCCGATGCAACCGGACAAGCGACGAATCGCCGCGGGTTTGCTCGTCGTTGCCTGACGCGCCGCCGCACCCGCGTAGAACGAGGAATGAAATAATAAGCTCACGGAACCGGAGACGCATCTCGCGCCGAGGAAGCGAGAGGAGAGACTGAGGGACGTGACGCGCGCGCGCGCCGCGATCGAGAGGAGAAAGGAGGATGTGACGCGCGAGGAGACGCGGAGGGAAGTGAAAGCTCCTGGCGAGGATAAGACGACAATCCGTTGGGCAAATGCTATGGCCGGGATTTAAGCTCGAGCCCGACGTCGTCTAATGGCAGCTGGATTTCAATGACAAACGCGCGGACGGACTTGGCGGAGGACACGGCAGATTTTCGGCTTTCTCCGTCGCGCTGTTTGTTCGAGAGATTTGTTAACGTTACGACGCGGTTCGACGTGAAAACGTCCGGGGCGCACCGCCGCAGCCTGATGGTATACAAAGCCTTGGTTAAGGAACAGAAAAAAAGGGAAAAAAGGGAAAGGAAAAAGGAAAAACTTCCGAGAGCCAAAGAAAAGCTCGGTGGAACGAGGAAGAAAGCGGACGAGACAAGATTGATATTAGAGACGGAGGATTGCGGGCGGTTTTTATTGTGCCGCCGCCGTCGTCGCAGCTGACGAGCTAGCCCGATGAATATCAGAGCGAATGAGGCATTGGATATTTAGTAGACTCGCTTTCTTGGATACTTATTGAAAAAGCTCGCCGGCTCGCCGTCTCTCTCGTCGTGTAGAGTCAATCCTGCAGTCACGTCCTGTAGTCGAATATTAATCAACGCGATGGGGGTCTTCCATTGTGAATAACCCGAGAAAAACGTCGGGGCCGTGACGTTTCTGGCGTGAGATTGCGAAGCTGCGGTGCGACCTCGCGATCGAGGTCACCAGACGGCGGGGCGATAGTCGCGGATGTCACGGGCATCCGGTTTAATTCGTAATCGGCAAAGTGGTTAATACATATTGCCAAAATTGTCGCAGATGAGTTTTCTATCAATTTCTAGAACGAGATCATTTTCTCACGCTCCTCATTTCGGTCCATCGCAGGTTGTCCAAAAAAAAAAATCCGGGTCATCGAGACGAGATATTTCATGATTCTCACGTTTCCCTCGACTTCGTTCTGATAAAAAACTCGGGCGACTAAGCAAACGTATCGGTAACGAAGAATCGACAACAAAAAAACTGTAACTCTGTTATCCGGAGCGTCGGATCAAGATTCAGCGTAGCCGGAGGGACGTTTTGCGGGCAAGAAATTGTCCCCCTCTTTTTGAGAGTCGAAAAGCCGCTTCGACCCGTTTTTCTCGTCTCCGCGTCTTATTTCAGGCTCCGCCGGTTTTCGCTACGCCCGCTTCGACTCACGGCAGTCGCGGCGGCACAGCCGACCCTCGTTCTCTCTCTCTTCCGGACCGACGGGAGCAAACAATCTAACAAGCAAAAAGTCCCTTTTACACGCGTAGAACGTCAAAGTTGCTCAATGCTCGTTAAGAAATTCTCGCGCGTGGCCCGCGAGGAGACGAGAGACGCGAGGAAGACGAGCCGAATGGAGGAGGCCGCGCGGCACGAGCAGAGGGAGCTGCTGCTGCTGCTGCTGCTGCTGCTGCTGCTGCTGTTGCTGTTGGTACTGCTGCTACTGCTGCTGGGGTCGACGAACGTCCTCACGACAAGCCGGGAGAAAGATAGAAGGCTGTGCCGGCTTGGCCTTCGTTAGGAGACGTCACCCAGACACCTGGTGCACTATTACGCTCTCGCTAACGCAGAGACGCACACACAGAGACCTCACCCCGATCCTCCCCAACCTGCGTCCCCGCACAAACCGCGCCACACACGGGCTTCGCGGGCTCGCAGTGCCGGGGCTGTGCACCCCAAGCCCGCGCGAGGGTTGAAAAGCGTCAGAAAAGCCCTCCCCGCGCGCGTTCTGTTGTGGAACGATCCAATGACGGATGGGAATGTCACCACTTTTGCTCCTCGCTCTGACAGCCGTCACCGTCGCACTCTCAATATTGCGCGCAATTATACGTACTTTTTTTTTCGCGCGTCGAACGTAATTTGGAACCTCGCTTTGCTTTTGGTGCTTTTTCGACTTATGTCGCTGATCTCGATCTGAAGAGCTTTGTACAAATGTTTGCCATGATACGGGAGATTGGTAGCCGGAAAAATACCCCTGGAAAAATACCCCCAATAAAATACCCCTTAGAAAAAATACCCCTGGACAAAATAACCCTAGATAAAATACCCCTTGGTAAAAATACCCCCGGATAAAATACCCCTTGGTAAAAATATCCCCGGATAAAATACCCCTTGGTAAAAATACCCGAGAAAATACCCCTGGAGAAATTCGGCTGAAAATAAATAATGATCTCCACTTTAGTTGGGAAATTTGATGAACTGTTATTAGAAGAATTGCATTTTAATAGGATTCTCTTAGACGAATTGTCCTAGACAAATTTTCCGCTAATCATTTTATCCAGTGATATTTTTCCAGGCGTATTGTTTTAGGAGGAATTTTTACCAAGCTGTATTTTTTCCAGGGGGTATTTTTCGGGTTTTTTTCCGGGGTATTTTATCGGGGGTATTTTTTCCGGGATTCGGGAGATTACGGTATAAATTACAGTCGCATCTTTCGAGCCCCGAGTTTTTTGTGAAAAAAAGCGCAATGGGTTAGCTACTTCGCTGCGGTATCGCGAAGAGGGGGAAACATAAAAAGAGTCGTTCCGTCGAATCACGGACACTCGAGCGCCGAGATCGCTGGGCATGATTTATCGAGTACCACACGTTGTAACCTCGGACGTTCGACGTTGGCTAAAGAAATTACCCGCCGGTAACCTCGCGAGCTTTCCGGCTCCGTCGCGCTCGCCTTGTATGTGCCACGAAAAACGGGTCTTCGTCGCTCGCTCGCACCGAGCCAAAAGTTTTTCCGGGCCGAAGTAGGTATTAGACGCGGGACACGGAAGGGCCAACGATTTCGCGGGGACATTCGAACTCGGACGAGAGAGACGTGGAAAAAAAACCGCGAAGTCCGGGGTGAACCTCGTCGTGGCTATTCGAGAGTCTAGGTTATCGTATTTCTTGCGCACTTCACTTTCGAAGAACCTGCCGGTTGCTCGCGTCGATCGTGCTCCGCGCTCATTCGTAACAGTTCTCATGTGCTGCTCCTGCTGCTCGAAAGATGAGGGGAAAAAAAACTCGCAGGATCTCGAGAGTCGAGGCGGAAGGAGAATGGGAGAAAGATGGAAAGAAGGGAAACGCAATGATGCAACGAAGGATGACGAACTTAAGGAAGGGAGGGAAGAGGCTAGATGGATTTTAACCCTAACCAGCATTCGATTACCGATCACTCGCTCTTCTACCGATTTCTCGTTCTCTCATGTACTTCACGATAATCCGTTTCACTTCTTGCCGGAATCTCCCTCGCTCATCGCTTACACGGAGCAGAAAGCAACGCTGCATTAGCGGAAAAGAAGACAGGCGGAACTCTCGCCCGTCAATGGCATCAAAATATCTGACCCGCGGTGACTCTTCAGATTTCCAACGATTTATCGATCTTCATTTCCGAACGCTTGCAGAAATTCGGTGTTACTAAATATCAATCGATAATCAATTGAACAGACTTGCATGAAATTCCGATAAAACTCGTCACGTTAAACACTTTTCCGACAAAATTGCCGCACGATCAATTTCAGGCTCTGTCGGATGTTCTTCCCTTTGCATCCTCAGTGTTTCGACATCCGAGGAGACTTCGGACAAGGATTATAGTTGCCCAAGAACGGGCGCGCCTTGGGGGGGGGGGGGGGGGGGCGAGGGGGACCAAAGAAAACAGCCTGCGTTACGTTGTTTACTGGAAGTCGACGACGCTTTTCGCTCTCGTTGGTTCCTCGCGCGCCCGAGGACACAGAGAACAGCGCGAACGGCTTTGCTCACGCACGTTCCTTCGGGATATTTACGCACTTGTACGCAAAAGTTGGCGATGTATAGGGGCGGGGGGAGTATTCGAGTGAGCATGGACGCGTGTGCCGGCCCTTTAATCTTCACGGATCAAAACGACGTAGCTGCGGCGAGGAGGGAGAGGCAATGGTGATGGTATGTACGATGCCAAGGTTGATGGTGGTGGATGCTATACAATACCAGGATTGACGATATTGTTGGTGTTGCCGCTACATACGGTGCCAAGGACGATGATGGTGGTGTTGCTGCTATATACGACGCTAGGGATGAAGTTGGTGGTGGTGGTGGTGGAATCGAGGACGGTGCCGGAGCCTCGAGGACCCGATTGCTTCGTGTATTCGAGTGGAGGACTCCCTAACAGCATTTCAAAGGGGACTCCCTGTGCCGCCTCGGCACCGCAAAGAAAATTGCATTGTAATTAAAACCTCGCCACCTTCGCGGGCGAGAATCATTGCAGCCCGGCGCAGACTGCGAGAAGCCGAAAGGGGTTGGCAAGAAAATGAGAGTCGAATGAGTCGAATATCGAAGGATTAAAATATAGCGTATAGCACAGTCGGAGTTGCGCGATCAAACGATTCGGAGTGTTTTCCTCACTTTGGCAACAGCTCCTCCACTCACTTCTTTGTTTGTCTTCACTCGCTCTCTCTCTCGATACGCGGCGTCCGACAAAGTGTCCGCCAGTTATAATTGAAGAACTTAACAATATTCGTTCTCGTTGTTTGCCGATGCAGACGACGAAATTTTCGAGCGGGAACAAAGGACAAGATGAAAGGAAGCGTGGTGTGAAATATTGATAAGAGAAATCTGCAACTTCCTGTTTAATAATGGGTTCTTTCTTTTTTTATTCTTTTTTTATTAATCGTCTTGTATCGGTTTTGCGAGAAAGAGTTTTCTACCGATACATCGATATTCAACTACGTCATCTTCTCGCTTGCGTAATTTTTTGTTATTTAAAAAATGGCGAATAAACTTTATTTTTTGAAACTCGGCACATCATATGGTGGGAATATTCTCGCGAGCTTTAAGTACACACATAAGTTTCCCGTTAAATTGCAGAAAAGCTCATTATAATTCACGCGAAGTACCTGCACTCAGGTGTTGCAGGAAGGTTGCATCAGCGCCCAAAGCACGAGAGAGAGAGAACGAGGCAAAGTGAGACAGAGATAAAGAGATTATAACCCGACGACGAGTGGTCGTTCAGCATCTCCGCGCTGTTATAATATTTCCCCGAGACTTCGCTAATGATTTTCAGAGGCTGTGGCTGCGGCGCGAAGCCTTCTTCGAGCTTTCAGCCGCGGATAGACGACGACGACGGCGAGCAGGAGGAAGAAGGAGAAGAAGATCGAAACAGAAAGAGGGCTTAAAGCGAGTGAGTAAGAGACGCGTCGTGTCTGAGCGTTGGAGTACATAGGCGGTGTGCGTATGAACAAAGCGCCGCGGTTACCGATGGTGTCTGCCGGAGAACGTATAATACGAGACACCAAAGGATTACGGAAACCAGAAGGAACGGTTATGCCGGTGGCCGCCGTCGCGTAGATTTTAGCTTTCAGGGAACGCGCGACGGAGCAACAGTGGCTCCCGCGGATCTTAAGCCACGACGAGACGACGCGAAATCTCCGGAAGGCGGAATATATTACAATTCGCTGGGAAAACTATTAACTGAGTAACGAATCCATTATAATACCGACTTCCCTCTCTCTCTCTTCTTTCTCCTTGCGTCTGTTTCTATCGTAGCCGCTCATAAATCAGCAGCCGGTGCCTATGGACGCTCGGGGGGAGCGCACGCCGGAACTTTAATTGTATTTTAACGAGTGGCCTTCTCCGCCCTCTTTTCATTCTCCGGCTTCCGGTGAGAACCATTTCTTTCAATAGTCACGGTTGCTTCGTATCGCGAGCCCCAAGGGCGCGCGGTGCTTCGTCCTTTTTGCGCAGCCTCCCCCGAGTAAAAAAACACAAAATATAAAATATTGACTTTTCACTTAAATCTTCTGTACTTTTCGGCACGGACTTTCTACGGAAAAACGTCAAACGTGGACTTTTCACGTACATGTCGTGTACTTTTCGGCACGGACTTTGCACGAAAATATGTCAAATATGGACTTTTCACGTATATATCCTGTATATTTCGGCACGGAGTTTGTACGGAAAAATGTCAAATGTGAACTTTTCACGTAGATATTCTGTACCTTTCGGCACAAACTTTATACGCAAAAATTGCAAATATGGACTTTTCACGTACTTTTCGTGTACTTTCAAGTTGCCGCGAATCTTTAATGTAACCATTTCAAATGAGTACTTCTCATGTACTTTTCGTGTATTTCATTGGTGAATTTCCGGCTCCAATTTTTCACGGATTTCTCACGTACTTTCCGCGTGAAACTTGAAGTAAGCGAAAAGTCAAGGATTGTCTCATTGGCGGGACTTTTTCACGTACATCTTGCGGATCCCGCATGGATCCGGGATGCACTTGTTTTTTTTTACTCGGGTAAGTCGCATATTCTACCCCTGAAAGCAACTTTATGAACCCTTTTTTAGTTGATTGTAATATAACGGTTCAACCCTTTTTTAGTTGAGTACCCCTGAAAACAACGGTTTCGACCCTTTTTTAGTTGACTAGGGTTAAGCAGCCCTTTCTGTGAACTTTGACATTTGACATAAACGACAAAATGACAATACACGATCAGTGTGTCTGACGACACCGCCGACCAATCATAGCACGAATAAAACGGCTTCACATGACCATAGCTGATAGCCACCAACTTTTTAGAAGAGGATTTGGAAAAAAAAAAAAAATTCGAACAGTTTGTCAGAAATCGTAGATCTGACCACCAGACCGAAAACCGTCCAAATCGGGGTCATGAAATTTATTTTTTCAATATATCGACTTTTAACCTACACCATCATATACTCATCCTCCACGTACCCTCGGCACCTTTCATCTGGACTTATTTTTCTTCCCCCCCTCCCCCTCCCCCCACCCTTCCTTCCACTCTGTTTCTCCGTCCAACAGCCAGCGATATACACGATGACTCGCAATTTAAAATCTTTCAACCGGCAGCGAGAAGGGCCGAGGTGGGAGGGGAGGGGGAATTGCTCGAGAAATCGTAAACAGAAGTTTTAGCTTTCAATTAAAAATAAAATCCTTAATTATGCAACGGTTCGCAGCGACGACGTGCGGCTTTCTCCTTTCCGCGACGAGCCGAGAGAGAAACGCAGGAGCAGCTCGGCTTAATTATCCTTCGAGTTAATGAAGCGGAGAACCGAAACCAACCGATCGATCGATATCGACGTCGCTGACGAATGGCTCGCCCGATCGTTATTGAATTCAATCGCAGTGGGACGCGCGCGGCTTTGCAATCAACTGACCGTACGTAAGTGTCCCTCCTAGGAGCAGGATAAATCGCTAAGCATCAGACAACGCGCCGAGCGTGACGCCCCCGAAGTCCCCAGAGTTGGACTTCATTATCGCTCGACTCTGGGGACGCGATGCACGGGACCGCGGATAGGATGCTCGGGAGCTGCGAAAATAATTCAGTTCCCGCGGTGCAAGCGATATTAAAACCGATTTACCGATTTATTATCCAGCAGCAATTTCGGAAATCCCCGGATCGTGTGTTCCGGGAATTCGCGTGTAAAAAAATGTACACCAACCCTCTCTCGCTCGCTTTTTGTACGCAAAAATTCGCGAATACAAATTCCCGATGGCTGCGAACCCGCGTGGACGTTGGGAGGGGGGAGGGGGTGGAGTTGGATGCGCCATTAATGGAAATTCCGACGCAACGTGCACGTAGAATCCGCGCTGAGAATTATCAGTCATTTTTTTTACGCTCGCCATTCTCATTTATTCAACAAGTTGGTTGTGGTCGCGGCTAACGACGAAAAAAAAAAAAAAAAGAGATAACTGTACCGCATCCACCTGGCTAACGATCTTACGCACTTAACGCAGAAGCGCGCACTCCACGGCCGCGAGCGCACGGTGCGCGTACCGTCCCTCGGTCTCCTCGGTGCCTTCGTCCCTGTTACCGGGTTCTTCGCGTTATTTTTTTTTGTATGCAACAGCTCAACAGCCTCCGTACATTATTCAACACAGTATTTTCCTCTCCCAGTCTCTCTCTCTCCCTCTCTCTCCCTCTCTCACTCCATGAAGACGACGCGAAGCGTGGAATCTCGACGAATTCTTCTTCTGCCCGAGAAGCTACCAGTTGCAGGTGCAACGAGGCGCGCGGAGCGCCTGCACCGCGTTGGCATTCGACACTGTAGCGCTGAGTGTCTTTCATCGCCGACGAAAGACACTTCCGTTCCTTCCGTTCTTCCTTCCCCGGCGCTGACGATGCGGTGCGCGCAGAGGTACGTTGAACTCGAGTGGGCGAAACGTGGCGCGCCGGAAGCGGAGGAAAATGCGAAAAATAAAAGGGCCACCCCTAGGAGGCGGAGAAGGAGCAGCGGCGGCAGCGGCAGCAGCAGCAGCAGCAGCAAGCGACGGCAGCGACGGCGGAGAAAGCGAGAGCGAGACGGTAGCAGCAGGACACACTGGCAGCTTTATCACTCGGCATTATCCTCGGCTAACACGCGTGCGACCCGAGACGCATACCGGGCCAGCCAGCGAAGTACAGCGCGAGAGCTCTGCATTCTACGCAGCCGGGCGAGTCTCGCGTTTCCTTCCCGACGGAGAAGCGCGGAGATGACGCGCGCGAGCTTCGTGTCGTCGGCAAGCCGGGAGAATAACGGAAAACTTTCTTGTAACGAGGCACCGCCGCGACTCTCTTATTGCGAAGGCGAGCCCTCAGGTTGCCCGGAGTATTGCGAGTCCCTCAGGCGTGGAGACCATGGAAGACCAGGAATAAGACCATGAAGACCCTTCGCGAGTCCAGGTGCGGGAGCCGGTTATGGGACGGGGCATCAGGACTTTATCCCTATGTTTCGCTTCTTCCGCGACGCGTGTTCCAGGATTCTCCAGGAGTAGTCTGAAATTCGTCTCTAGCCAGCGGAAATTCCAGGAGAGCGCGAAACATTGGCGAGGCGAGAGGAAACAGAGAGAGACGACAGTTCGGGTGTTGAGGGAATCAATTGTCGGGCCTCTTGTGATTCAAACGAATCGTGTCAATGCGCTAACCCGAGGATGTTAAGGTTTTCCGACGTCTCTCTCATCTGGGAATCATCGTTGTCCTCCTCGTCGTTCCAGGGCGAGCATATAGCCACGCGGTCACAGTCGAGATCCCCGGATCCCCGAGGCGGAAGCCGCTCGAATGCCGCCTTAATGGCCCGAGAGACAAACGCTGGAACGACCTCGACGAGCGCGAGAGCGTCACACGCACACCGCGGAGATGGCAGCTTTGTGTTGGGTGAAACGCGTGCTTTCCCTTCGTGCGCACGTATAACCCACGCGACGTTTGTACGCGCTTCAGGGTGCTGCCGCTGGAAACTCCGCACCCTCCACGGTCGTCGCGGAGGCCAGTGATTTCATTCCCAGGACTCATCTTCCTCGATTGGATACCCACTAACTTTTCGATCAGCGGCGAAGCTTCGCGCGCGCGGTCCTGCATCCTGGACAACGAGGGTCCTGGAATTCACTTCATTTGAGGCGGGCCGAGACCGCTCCGCTTGTTTCGGAAAATGAGCCCACACGGTGATTTATTCCTTGGGTTACATTCCCGAGTTCAAATTTAGACCCTCCGCAAAACCTAAATATTGTTACGGATGGCCGAAATGAATACACGGATATTTGTTGTTGGGGCGGTATATTATTAGTTACAGATGGTTTCTATTATTCCCGATCGCCATCTTTGACACGTCAGCGCGCTGTCAATCTCTAGCCAAGACTGTCGACTGTCACTCGTGATGTAAAGTCGGTCATCTATTCGCTTGTCTATTGTTATATCCTGTGTCCTTGTAAATAGTCAACTAAATCCGATACAATATGGTAGTTCCGCAAGGTTCTTGACACTCCTCAAAACCTCCGAAAGTGTCAGATATTACCCAATTGGAGTAAACGAAGACTACTGCGGGACTGAATTTTTTTGCTTGAACCTTCTTAAACTTCCAATTAGGTTGTACAGAATGAGATAAAGTTCCTAGACTCTTGTAAACCGCTCCAAAAGTGGTATATTTTACCCATTTTAATTCAACGAAGGGTATTTGAAGGGTTTAAATTTCAACTCGGGTTGGGTTGAACCAAATGTCTTGGAGGATAGGATTGTCATCCAGTCGGAGTCATCGCTGACTTTGATTATGATAATGGGTATGACGGAGATTTTGGAGAACAATTCAACCGATCCTCTACAGAGCCTCCTTATGTTTTAGACAAAGTGGATTTTCCAGCTGTCTATCCTGCTCTATGGTCGCAAGTGAAGAGGGTTCATCAGGAATCAGTATGCGAATATGAAAAGCAACGAAAGCATCAGTGACTGACAATGGAGGGGGCGACAAATTTGGAAGGCCATCGCGGACCCCTAAAATCGAGTGCACTGTCACAGTTGCGGGCGGAAACAGAGGGTCGTGAGCGCTCGCCGGGAGGCTGCGAATGTTTTCTTAACGAGAATATTCAATTTTCGCCTATCGATCTCGCGTCCGGTGTGTAACCCCACCGCGGTGTGGCGCCGGGGGTTAAGCCTCCGTTGAAAATTATTCATACACCCTGGGCAACCGGGGTATCGGTTAACTGTGCGCGGCGAGAGGGGGCGGGAGGGTGCCGGGCCGCCGGTTCGACGAGCGCGCCAACCGGCGGGTCCAACGGATTGAAATATCGGAAATATCGCGCCCGAAGTCCCGAGGCTAACCGCGATCGGCGATGCCGAAGCGTTTCGAAAAAAATCGGAAAAACTCGTTGAGTGCCGAAGTCGGAGAATGAGGGAGGAATTGTGGGTGGGGGGTTAGACTGGGTGCGGCAACGGGGAGAGAGTTTATAAACCGACGACCTAGGCGCCGGGCACGGCGGTACCGTGCGGCGCTCCGGAACGAAGGAATTCGCTCGGGATTTTATCGGGAAAAACGATACCCGAGCTGCGGCGGGGCGACTGCGGCGGCGCGCGGCTCGATTTTCCGAAAGCTCGCAACGAAACGCGAGACAGCCCGACGAAATTCCTTGGGCGCAACAGGGCTCCGAGGTATCCGGCCGGTTAGATTTCCGCGTCGACTCGATCGAAAGTGCGGGGAGAAAAAAAGGGTTTTTATCCACGGTAACCCGAGTTAAAATTTAAACCCTTCAGATACTCTTCGCTAAATCAAAATGGATAAAATATGCCACTTTAGGAGGTTTATACAAGAGTCTAGGAACCTTATCTCACTCTGTACAACCTAATTGGAAGTTCAAGGAGGTTCAAGCCAAAAATTTCAGTCCCGCAGTAGTCTCCGTTTACTCCAATTGGGTAGTATCTGCCACTTTCGGAGGTTCTGAGGAGTGTCAAGAACCTTGCGGGACTACTACATTTAGGTTTCGAAGAGGGTCTAAATTTTAACTCCGGAAATATATATCGCGCGCACGGAAAGAGGAGACGAGGAAATTTGTGTAGCCCATTAATTTGAGATTTTCACGTGCAAACCGCGAAAATATGAGGCTGTTATGAGGTTAGGTTATATTTTCTGCATTCTGATTTTATCGAACTTTCTTAGGACTTGAAACTCCTCGCATTATGCGGCGCAGAGGAATTAGAATTTTTCAACTATACACAATGATTATTCCCGATGGGAGTGTCCCCAAAACGGCAGGACTTTCGGTTGAGCGTCACGGGTGTCAAGAGAATTATGACCGCGGAGGAAGTGGACGAAGTTCATGCCCGACAAGGACGCCGATCATTCGACTCCCCACAGGCGAATGACACATAAACATGGCGTCATAGTTCACGGCGGCCTCCAGCGGAGAGTTTAACCAACCGCGGGGAACTATGATTTATACGCGGACAGGGAGACAGGGAGTCAGGGTGCGAATCAGGGTAACGGAGACCAGGCCTGTAGCTTACACATCAGGACCAATGGAAAGCTATTCTTTCACTGGCGAACTCATAGCGGGAAATCCCTGATGACGTCGCAGTTAATCCTTGCCAACTGTGGCGGCATCATTCTGGAATTTGTAACACCGGCAAATTTAGCGTTCAACCGCATTTTCCAGGCTGTTCGGTGCAGCATTTATCAGCGCGTCTACTCGTCGCAGATCAGTCTGGAAATGTAATCCACACCAAATGCGAACCGCAAGGCACAACAGCCGCGAGGGGGGACCGAAACCAGGGGATGTCCGGATGAATTGGTACATCGGAGTGAAGACATGTCCGTTTCGTGGAAAAGCGGTGATAAGGATACTTAGGTTTTATCGGGGTGAGTTTAGCGAGGGCTAAATCCACTGGCGAGCGCGGAGAAAGCGAGGATGAGGGTTCGGGCCATCCCCCACCGCGTGAGCAGACCGGAGGAGGTGCTCATTCGTTGTCTCTGACGCTCTCGTAACTCACGTAGCCGGCATTGCCGATTTGGCTTCGGACAAACGTCGAGCTTGCGGGCTACAGTTTTGTGAGTCAACTGAGAGTGGGAACGGAACCGAGCGTTCACGAACATCTCCGCACTATCCGTGGTGGTATACGCGCGACTGCGATTCTCCTGAAGGATTCGCCCGTCTCCTGCGAGGGGATGGAGGGGGGGGGGGGGGGACTTCCATATACATTTCCCCGGCAAACCGTCTGATGAGAAATAAAGTGGGCGTAAATCCTCCCCTCGTTCTCACATAGCTTCCCCACTTTCTCTTTTTCCACCGTTTTCCGTCCGTCCTCGTGTCTTTCTCCTCTCGTTCGGCCCTCCCGACGAATCATCGGCCAGGGTCGTAACTCGCGGCTCTCTCCACGAAATCCCAAAGAGTATTTAGGTTTGCTGCCCAGCGCACTACTTACCGGAAATATCCGACTTACGTATCTTTCCACTCATCCCACCGTTCTCCCTCCCCTCGCCCAAGTGTCGAAGGTAGATAGGGACTTGACTAGGGATAAATGACCGTGAAAAGACAGAGGAGGATGAGGCACCGGATCCGCGAAGCTCTCTTCCACCTCCCCGCGAGCTGCGATCGTTAACTGCGTTAGGAAATCGACGATAAAAAGATATAAAAACTGATGAGAGTGGAAGGAGCGATGAGTCGAGGAAAGGGGAAATGGAAATAAATCGTCCGAACTAGAGAGAAGATCACTTCGCGAATAGCGGTTATACTCGCCGCGTGCACCCGGGATAATTAATTAGCCGAGTAATTTGGGAGTAAAATTGATGGGACCGCGTAAAGTTTTCGAATAAAAGTCATTGTTTTTCGTGGGATGGGGGTTAGTAAAATCGCGTCTTCCGGATTGGCGCCAAGAAATTATTTCATTAGCCACAGATGTTCCAGCTGCGGATGAAGTCGACTCGTGAATAATTTGTCGAAAGCATTTTCCATCACTAAATTCGCCTGGAATATCGAATAAATCATCGTCCGGAAAAAAACATTCGAGCACACATCTTGATGCAAGGAACTTTTCCGATCGACCCAAAACTTATACGTGTAGCAATGAATTAAATTCCAGCTCTGAGGAGTTTCCCTCAAGACTCAACGGCAGAAGTCGCTTTTGCCGACCGGGACGTGCGATCAATCAGACCTTTGTCGTCGAATGTCACTGCTCGTCCGCTGTAAGAAAGAGGGAGAGGGAAAGGAGAGAGAGAGAGAGAGGATCCAAAGACCATAATGATCGCGCGGGAGAAAAGCGCGATAGGGCGAACTTGAGCACGAAGAAAGAGTAAGCGAAGAAAGAGGAGAGAGGGAGAGGGAAAGGAGAAAAAAAACGAAACATTTCGTATTCCCAGGAAGTCACGTCACATTTCTTTTCCCCCCGTTGGCTGATGTAGCGGCAGACTCGCTCCGCGACTACGATAATTTATTCTTTGTCTGACGGTGGTGGACGGTGTTCGCGCCGCGCGCTATACGACGCGCACTCACACCACCCGCGTTCGCATGAATTTCCATTCGCCTATCCCCCTCGCGCCGCTCCGAGCAACGCGCCGTGTGACACTGAGTCGCGACCTCCGTTGCGCCGTATACGTTGTATTTTTCAACCCGTCTGCCTCTTCCGCGTTTCTCATATTTTTTTCGTGATGCCTCGCGATGCGTGATCGTCGCCGAACACACCGGAAACGATCGCCAACGCCCTCTCACTCCCCCCCCCCCCCGAACTCCTCGCGCCGCCATATATTTATTTCACCCCCTACAAAAGTGAACGAAAAAAAAGTTCTTCGTGATTCCATAACTCCAGTGTTTCGCCTGACGATGCCTGGTGCAGGTCGTAGTACGTCCCAAAAGGGGTGAGGGGGAGGGCACGCGAACTTCACGAATCGTTAAAAAGTGATTTACAAGCCTCGTTAATTGAACGCGAGAAATTACGACGAAACTATGATTGCTTTATAATACGAGAGATGATCGTAAGAGACGCCGGTGAGAATTTAATGGAAAATGTTTCTTCTCGTGTTTTTCTTACAGCTGCACCGGGTCATATTTGTACGTATGCGTAATAATACTCCTCAGAGACTTCCTACGGTCAGTCATAAATCTCGGTTTCGGTATAAATCTGCAGCGATGGTCGCTCGCCACGCCGACCCCGTGGAAATCTACACGGGACTCCGCACCCACCCCCGTCCTGTTCCTCGGTGTGGCTGTACAACGACACCGCTGGCCGCGACGACGTAGCCGCGAAGTCTCGCTTGGTCTCGGCTTGTTCGTGTCCGGTGGATTAATTTATGACTCGTTTGATTTGTCAGGGAGGAATATCTACGGCGTGCGGCGTGCTAAGGTAAACGTACCAATGGCGGGACAGGTCTCAGTTGCGGGACACTAAGAAGATATTTGTAAATAATGAGAGTTTGATGGACAAAATATAAAATGTAACTCTTACAATAGCATCTGTTATATATCATTGACGCACATGAAAACGTTTCACATTTTTCATCGTCAATTGAATATTTGCATCAAAAGTATTTTTGCGCCCACGCCAACATGTGTCCCCAAACTGGGGCGAGACTGTCATCTTGATAAGGATGTTGGGTTATGTGGCAGCTACTTGGATAACGAGAGCGTAAGAATATCGCAAGGATTCCGCGATAACTTATAAACCATACATACCATACCATACATATAAAACATGTTTCAGCAATTGTCCCCAGACAGATGAATTCAAATTTACATATTTCTAGCGGTACGTACGTTTGATGTCCCGCCATCGGGACATGCACAAAAATAGCTGTCCCGACACGGGTACATGTGCACTTTTCAGCATTTTATTCAATAAATATATTTAAAAACATCCGAAACATGTTTATTCTATGGTTTTCGGGAACAAGAAACTCCAACCTTGCGATTCGCTACCGCTATTTCCTAAAATAATCAATATAAGCGGACGAAAATTGACATACAAAACAGACATTGTCTTAAACGTCCCGCCATTGGTACGTTTACCTTAACTCGCGGTAGATTTTTTTTTCTGTACGTTTCATTTTGGACATCAAGCATCACTGCTATCTAAAATAATAATTTTTTTATTTTACAGTTTCCAAGGAAAAATGAGCATTTTGATATCAATAAAAAAATTATAAAAATTCTTTATTAAGAAAAAGATGGTAAGTCGTGAACATTGAATTATTCGATTGGCTCACTGAAAAACTCTACAGGCTTCCCGAGATTCCGCGAGGAGCTGTCAAGTAGGTGGGTAAAGTGCGAAAGGGCGAAAGTCGAAAAAAGTGCTGACTGGAAAATAACTTCCGCTGGCGAAGGGCACGCGACGTCGACAGGAGACGTCGAGACTTTTTTTTTCTTTTTATCCGACACAAAGTAGCACTTTGCCAAATGACCCGAATCTTTTTCAGAAGGGGAATCTCGCGCGGCCTTAGCCACCGTCGCACCGTGTGAAACTGGGTCCGGAGCGAGGTTCGAGTGCCACGCGTCTTTTCATCGACTTCGAACCCACTGGGCAAAAGCAGCCCTATTCCTCTTCGCCTTACGACGAGAACTTTGAATGGGTCGTGTTACTTTTTTTGTTCCCTTCGAAACAGACGATAAAAAATAGTTCTCGCGATTGTCAGAACATTCGATTGGGAACGACTTCGGCAAAGTGAATTTGTAGATCATAAATAAATAAATCACGTTATATAAAACGCCTGAAAAAACTTTGAGTGAACATTTTTTCTTGTGAAATCAAATTCGCAAAACCATCGAAAAAAGTTGAGATTTTTTTTTAGTCATGCATTTTTGGCATTTTTCGTTCTGCATACAAAGTGAAACTGTACCGCAAGAAAATGAAGTTACTGGGATTAGTTGTGGAGCTGGTGTACGATGCGCGGAGGATATAAGGAAATCTGGATCATGGAGAGGCGCTCGGCGACGAAGAAGCGTATCATAACCCAAAGGCATTCACTCTATGTGACTGGTTCGTGTGTGCATGTAGCGTTAGCGGCTAGGACGGTTCATATGAGATCTGCAGCGTAAGCCCGTGCGCCGCGTTATTACCCTGCGCGCTGCATCGTCGGTACAGGATATCGTAGGTCCGCTCCGGCACCGCCTCCTCGTCCTCCTCCTGAATCACCTCACGGCGATGCATACGCTACATCTCACGCGTATATCTTTGTCGAAGATATGGATTGCGTACGTGTGATCCGCAACGTCTCGAGAGCATCTATCACATATGTACGGAATATAATACCTTGGGCACATGTGCTTGATGGATGCCTACAGTGAACCGTGAATGCGGCATATACCGAATGCTACAGTGGAACATCGCATACATCATCACTAAAACATACTCCCAATACAAAACTCAGTTTTTTGCAGCAGAAAATCAATAAAAATATTACAGTCAATTAATAGCAATTCGCTAGATATTCAACTACATGATTTAAAAATAAATCGACGCTTTGAACTTATGATGCAAAAAATGTTTAATTCGATTTGTGGTCGAAAAATGGATGCCAAAAAGTTGTAGAAACGAGACAAATGAATTTTTCGAAAATTGGAAAATATGTCGGCAGATTTTTCTCACTGTCGTACAATGCGTCTTGGCATGAACGGATAACACTTGAAGACAATTCATCGGAGGTTCATGACTAAAACTTACGCGAAGCTAAACTGTACGGGTGCTGTGTACGCGGTGCAAAGCTGAGGCGATCGGCGTAGGTAGTTTGCCATGTCGGAGGGCGCTGAGAGGGCCGCGCGCGGCGTCTCGATTGATTTTAAAGCTGTTGCGAGAGCCAAAAAAAAGGGAAAAAAATGGCGCGCCCAAGAACAGGAGCTCCTTTCATCCCCCCGCGTGCGTGGAGGGTCGATGCCGAGGGGACCGAACGACCCCATCAAAATTATCGCTTCGACCGCACGTCGAGCACCAACCTCCACCTCTTCATTGCTCCGCTATACATAGCGCGCACTTTCAAAGTGAATTACGCTACCCATCAGAATTCGTCGAGCGCTAATCATTTGAGGACGGGGACTAAGAGTTTAAGGTTTTCTTACAATTTTCGATTAAATTACCTATGAAAATCGGAACTTCCAAAAAAATGAACATATCGACATCGTTAAGGTAGTCCTTGCGTCTAGTATTCATTTCACATAAATTCGAGAAAATTGACAAGAAATTGCAACCACTTCTCGATAATATAAAAATCTGCAAAAAATCATGCATTTTATAAACGTTGAAAAGATTAATTTTGCATAATAAAAATTCCAAAATGTTATTAACAAATTGATAAAAAATAAAATTGTTCAACAAATCCTTCGATAACTTAATTTTTTTGTTTCAATGAAAATAATGCGTTCATTTTTCTAAACATGTATGAATTTTTTCAATTTTTTAAATTCACTTTGAATTTTGCGTTTTTTAACACGGGGAAAATCACAAAATTCAAAGTGAATTCAAAAATTTGAAAAAATTCATGCATATTCAGAAAATAGAACGGATCATTTTCATTGAAACAAAAAAATTAGGTTGTCGAAATTTTTGTTGAACAATTTTATTTTTCATCAATTTGTTAATAACATTTTGGAATTTTTATCATGCAAAATTAATCTTTTCAACGTCTTTAACATGCATGATTTTTTTCAGATTTTTATATTATCGAGATGTGGTTGCAATTTCCTCCCAATTTTCGAAAACTTATGCGAACTCGACACCAGGCGCAAGGACTACCTTAAGGTCGCATTTTAAAGATGAAAGATGCATCTGATTATCAAAATGTCAACGATTATCGAAATACCGAAAAAAATTGATAGTGAACAAAAATTGGCTCTTTATCATCAGCGCGATGGTTGGTGAAACTGTTGCGCCTGAAGCAGACGATATTTGGAGTAGACTGGATAGAGAACGAGCAAAACATGGGGTCGAAGGTCCGGAGAGTCCGTGCGGAAAGACGGAAAAACCTGCAGGGCAGAAAAATTCTTTGTCCAATTTACCATAAAGTCGGTGGTTTATGGAAGGAAAATATCCGGCAACGAGGAGAAAGCTCGCGAGCCGCGGATATTGCCAGAATGTCAGGGACGAGACGGGTCATAGTCGGGGGCCAGCAGTGACGAAGATATTAAGAACGAGGCACGAGTCACAGGCCAACCACGCGAAGAAAAGGACAAGGGATGAGGGACACTTGCGCGGGGGACGGTCTCGCGCTCTGTCGCTGCGTCGAGGCGGAAAAGCGCGCGAAAACCGAGAGTCGTTCGGGACAGGGAATTAAAAGCGCTCGAGCCGGGCGTCTATTTTTCATTGCCGCGGGGATTCATTCCGGGAATTTATGAATGCTTTATTTAATTTGGGATTTCGAATCCACGACGATGACGGCGAACGCGGAAGGCGACGACGAGTCTCCGGGCGACTGCGAAGGGTCGCGAAGGGTCGTGCGCGCGATGAGCGCAGCGACGACCGGGACCCGGTTTCAGGGCAGAGCCTCCCCACCTCGGCCCAACGTCGTCGGGAAATGCGATAATTAAAAAAGCGCGGCTTTTGTCTTAATTTTCGTCGCGGAATGAAATGCCCGGGCGTTAAAAAAAATTCAATTAGACAAGCGTAACCTGCGCGCGACCTTCGTGGCTCTTCGTCTCGACGTTCGCGAAGAGGTGAACGCGGGCGAGAGTGACCGGGGATTTTCTTCAGTTTCGAAGTGTCACCTGGGATTTGCCAGTGGAAAAACGTAACACCGGCTAATCTTAATTGACGATTACATTTTGTTTGTGTACAAAAACTCACCTAATTTTTTTAACCTATGAGCGGTACATAATTTGTTGTAGAAACCGAGACAGAAAGTACGATAAGACGTCTTATGTCTTATATCAAAGATGACTGGCAAACCACTGTGAAAGCAAAAGAAATAATAGCAAATGTGCAAAATGTGGTGTGAGGAGATGTAGATGCGACGAAAAAGGCAACAAGATCGGAGGGACATTCGCCGCGGTATATTTCATTTGACTGGTAGAGATATCGCGCTAGGCTGCCGCCGCGGTGGCTGAAGAAAAAAATTAAATAAAAACAAAGGGGTCGCCGAGGGGGGGAGACAATGCGCGGGGAATAAGCAGTCGCGGATAATGCAGCGAATCACGAGTCCGCGGCGCTCGAACAATGGAATATCAGAATAGGCCCATTATTATCTACGGTAGACTCAATTATTTTAAGCCACTTTTGTGCGGCGCTAATGAACCGAACAAAGCCGAATATTAAGCCACCGCGGAGGATCTCGTTTGCTGTCCCGCAGCAGCACCTCCTACGTTTATCCCTCTCGGGTTATATCTCTCGCTGGCTTCATCGGCCTCCCCGCCTGTCCATTCCGTTCTCCGATATCTATTGTCCCTCAAGGTCAACGGATCCGTGCAATAGCAAACAACAACAACCGATTTTTGACCCATCTTCGTATTGTATTTTTCTTCCTCGTCTCTTTTTACAAAAAATTTCAGCAACGAAGTATTGAGAGATTTTTTAATAATCGAAGTATTAAAATTAATCTACATTAATATTTTGAAACACTCGCATGACTCGGAAATTGAAAAATCCATCCACAGAGCCAATGAGTGAGTTACCGCAAAAAGGGAGAGAAAAAAAAATAAACTCGAAGATGAAAGGTGGCAAAGGGCAAAAGTGCACAAACAAAGATACAATGAGGTTGATGATATAAACTGGCAAGTGAATGCGGGAGGGTGAAGCGCGGGGTGGTAACGCCGGGTGAATCCGAGAGTTAACGAGCGAGTCGATCCGATATACACACAACTTCCCCAGTCCATTTAACCGTTCCCATTGCCACGAGACGCAATTACGAGCCCGGAACGCGGCGGTCGAGTTTGCGCGCGACGCCAGCGCCACCAGCGACGACAAGGCGACCAGTGAAGGAAAATCCGCTCGTATTAGTCGAAAGGGTAAGCTCGTCGTGTGTCACATACATATTTGAGTTTCATCGGGTGACGCGTTATTGTTCACCTCGAAACGCGAAGCGAAATCCCGTGGCACTTTGCGCACTTATCAAAGTGCATCAAAAACCCAACTGGATGCGCCAGACGAGAATTGTTTAGGCGCTAGTTTTTTGTTCTCGTAATTATGTAAGGAAATATTTAATTCCAGTTTTGATCTATTCACGACACTCGGGGCACGGAAATTTCTATAAAGTCTGCACTCAATGCTGCCTGACTTCGCGTCACATTACTCGCCACCAGGTGGTAACATGGCGAATGCTATGATCTCAAACATGAACTGGCGTCTCCTGATTGTGTTTCAACAGGAGCGAAGTTATTGTTTGTTTTAAGGTGGGTCGATCACCACCGTAGTAATCAAATGTGCAACTATAATTTGACAACACAATAAACGACAAAGAGTCATTAAAATATTAGTAATTGAAAAGATATTTTACAGATCTTACTATGAAGATTTAAACAAATATTGAGCATCCTAAAATGATAAAAAATTGTACTGAGAAGTTGATTTGACTAGCTTCGAGCAGCCGACGCGAAGATATGACATAACCCGTATGCTATTGTGAGCGTAATGACAACTTCAAATTGATATTTCGGCCCTTAATCTGCGGTAAAGTCTTATTTTCTTAATTTTGTCGTATTCAGAAACGTTCAAAATATATAAATTTCTGTTTTTGGAACGTCTATCTTGGATCTCGGGCTACGAAATATGTGCATTTCTGAGTTCCCAGCCTAATTTCTCAACGCAACTATGGTAATTCACATAAAAAGTCTTAACTTTGCGATTTTATATTGTAACGGATTTAGCTGACTATTACATGGACACAGGATACGATAATAGACAAATGAATAGTTGAGCGACTTCACATCACGAGTGACAGTCGACAGTCTTGGCTAGAGATTGACAGCGCGCTGACGTGTCAAAGATCGCGATCGGGAATAATAGAAAACATGTGTAACTAATAATACCCGCCCCAACAACAAATATCCGTGTATTCATTTCGGCCATCCGTAACAATACCTTAAAAACTGATGCAGTTGTATGACACATTAAAAATATAGATTGCTATCTTGGAAAGCCTCTGGCGATCGACCCACCTTAATTCAGTTTGTTAACCAAGGATTTATTTTTGATGTTGATTACCCGATCTAATGTAACACACCAAAATGTTGTTGACGCTAGTTTTTGCTCTCACAGATCGACAAGCAAATATTCGAACGTCAGTACTGATCCATTCAAGATACCTGAGGGTCTCCCGGAACTTTGAATACACAGTCTCCTTCTTAACGAATTCACGCCACTCACACGCGCCCTTCGCGGATGCCGCGCGAGATCCCTCGACCTCGGGACGCCTCGAGCAGGTTCGCGTCGATGGAGTCTCCTAATGTTTAATTTCTAATTTGTCAATTCGTTCTGTGCTTCTGACGATTTTTATCATTTTGACGGTAAATACTTTTAGAATTCACTGATTTTTAGGAAAACACAATGTAACGATCTTTCGATGTAAGATTTTTACTCCGAATCAATAACAAATGTTATTCTGTGTTAATTAAATTTCGTACAAGCACGAGGAAATGAAAAATATGTATCCCCAGGACTTTACTGAATTCTCGTTAAATCAAACATATTTCGAAGCATTTCACACGCTCGTTCATTACCGTTGATCGAATATTATTCTTACGCTGGCTGAATGCGATAAAATAATTAATGTGCATGCCGGCAAATGCGTTTCCGCGCGAATTAACCGTGTATCGACGATGTATACAGCGGGCGAGAGAAAGAGTGAGTTGAAAAAAAATATATATATGTGAATAATAATAATAATAACGAAGCAAGAAATAAGAGAAACAGCAGAATAAAAATAAAAATCAAGAGCTACGGGGCGAGCCACTCGTCGGGGCGGCCGCGGCAGCTCCACCTGTGCTTGGGCAAATCTATTCGGGAACATTGAACGACCCGGCGGCTCGACGGCGGCACCGCCCGGCTTATACAGCACTAATGAGACACTCGGCAAGGTTTTCGCTTTCCGATTGAGTAACGACCTAGAGCACCTCCCCTTGCGAGTGGGCGACCGGTCGCTTCGGACTTTCAATGTGTATTAACCCCCCTCTCCCCTCGACACCACCCTCGTGCCGCACCCCGGCACACTTAACGAGATATACGTAAATAATCCTGGAAATACGGTAAAAAAATAAAATATAAATAAAAATGAAAAATAAAAATTATAGAACGGGACGGTCGGCGTTTGAATTAAAGAACGCGCGTAATAATTTTTCCAGCGATCCCCGATGTACCTTTTCGCAGACCGAACTCGCGCGCTTATATCGGGTTTCACCCAACGGAATTCGCGCGCGATTTAATCGGGCAGTAATTTTTTTATCGCTCGTCGCGTCCCCCCGCGTACGTGATTCGCAGGATCCTACGAATTTGACCGTGAATCAGAAGAATGATTTCAATATTCCTTTCAAACAGATCTCAGACCATTTGACACTTTATTTAATCTCGTTTGCTTAACGTTTTAAACGAATGAATACAAATATGCGATAAACAATGTATACTACTATTGTTTATCGCATTGCAACAACTCACCATCGATATGAGTCGGGGATTGATCCACGCTTGTTGCATATTGTCGTCCAAATATCGCTTCGCAATTCTCGCGATATTCTCGTGAGGCTCCTTTCTCTGAACTTGTATCTCGGGTGGAGCAACGTCATTGGCATTATTCCTGAAACCATCAAAAATACTATTACAATATTTGGTCAATGGTGATTCGTAATCGCATATTCAAAAATGCGTTAACTTTAAATGGAAGGAGCGTAAAGTTAACCTAAAAAGGACAAGATTGCGATTGTGTCGGTCAACTAGTTCCGCTTCTCCTTAAAGCAATGTCGTTCGCCACTTATTTCCAGGAAATTGGCGGCAGGATTGAATTGAAGCGCGAGCTCGTGCACCGAGCCGCGTGCTCCACCGCCGTCGCCGCAGAGTTACTCTTTGATCAATCGCGGCTCCTTCCTCGACGTGGTCTGTCGCTTTGCCGCCCAATTACCTCCAATGCATCTCATACTTAATTTATTTTTCATCTTTTTTTTTTCTCCAATTTATCGATATCCAAGTCTTAAAAAACCTGCACTGACAATTGAAAATTCTCAATTCATAAATCTTATTCATTTCCAATCTTCGATCACGAAAAAAGTACGTGACGTCGATACCCAAGTCTTAAAAAACCTGCACTGACAATTGAAAATTCTCAATTCAAAAATCTTATTCATTTCCAATCTTCGATCGCGAAAAAAGTACGTGACGTCGATATCCAAGTCGTAAAAAACCTGCACTGACAATTGAAAATTCTCAATTCAAAAATCTTATTCATTTCCAATCTTCGATCACGAAAAAAGTACGTGACGTCGATATCCAAGTCTTATAAAACCTGCACTGACAATTGAAAATTCTCAATTCAAAAATCGTATTCATTTCCAATCCTCGATCACGAAAAAAAGTACGTGACGTTGGCTAAGTCCGTAATCACTTCGTCCAGCCCTTATTATTCAGGCTACCGAGTGGAAAATCTAAATCCACGATTCGGACGTTTTCGGCAACAACGAATAAACACCCCGTCGAACTAATTAGCCAATTACGTGGCGAGTATCCGATACAAGCTGGAGATCTGACTGATGGCCGCTCGAGTGTCTCGGAAAATCCGGCTGGGCAATACTGACGTGATGCTCTGTCCAGGGATCTTGACGTTCGGGGATGTAGGGCCCGCTTGCGTATTTGGTTATTAGGTCCGATAACGGGGATAGCGCTCGGCGGAGCGGGGAGGGGGGTGGAGAGCATTTAACACGCGGAAAGCACGGCGCAGTAACACCATCCGGCTGCGGGACCATTATCGGCCTGGAGCCACGAAATTAACGTCCGAGGGCGCGCGTGTTGTATCTTGCCAATAGGGCGCCGACTCCGCGTGCAACTTCCCCTCACCCCCTCCCCAACCGCGGCCCCCAAAGTAGCTCGACCAGTGCGTCAAACTGATTCCATTGTGATGCCAGAGCACCGAACGTCGGGTCTGCCGGGCCGCGCAGAGTTGGACCCGGACGTATAGTCGCGGTGCATTATAGTCGAGGCGCAGCGGGCGAGCTACACCGCAACGCGCGCACGGAGATCGACGAGCACCCATGGACCGACGTCTGAACCGCGGATACTCATTAGCGACTATCATACGATATTGCGCGGTATACCCGGGGCTTTTCAGGCTCCTCGCGCAAGTTTCGTGCGCGCCAGCAGACGTTTCGTAATACAATCCTTAATTCATATACAGCGAATCTTCTCCGCGCGCGCGCGCCAAGGGATCCCCGTGGATATTCCGTTCGCGTCGGTGGGTTTAATGGCGCGGAATCTCTCGCGGAGATGCGATACCGCGAATGTATTATCGCGGCTCGAGCCGCGGCGTCTCCGCGACACGCGCTGCTCTCGTCGGGCCGCGATAATAAGGTCGCGATAGGTTCGCGAGGCCGCGCGACCCCCATTTGCAATAAATTCTAGTCTGGATGGTCTCGCCCCGCACGCGCGCGCGCACGTGCAGAACCAAGGACGATGATTCGCTTTTCCGTCAGCGGAGGTCAAGGGCCCGGCCGAGTCTTTGAACTCGGTCTGCCGCAGTCGCGGGAGAACCGACGACACGGCGCCGCGGCGATACTGATCGACTATTGGGAACGCGCGATCCGATCGACCGGTCGAAGTGAAAACTATTATTTATTGCAAAGGTTCGGTCACTTTGACCCGGCGACTTTTTCCCCCACTGTTCTGAGCGAAGAAAATTATTTAATAAACCACTTTTTTTAGTTGGGGCTCGAATAAAAATTTGACAGCTGTATTTAAGGTAGTCGCCTCGCTAGGGCATGTATTAGATAAATGTGAAAATTTTGGTTTCTCTATTGAAGTACGACGTCAGATGTACACCAGATTTTTTATGCGGCTTCATACCGATACTTTTCGCTAGAAGTTTAATTCCGAAAATTGCTAATTTTGTATATGCAATTCAGAGTGAAATCATCTCAATCGCAGTTTCAATCACATAATTTTCACACTTTTCGATTAGGTGACGAGGAAAAAAACATCGCTTTTTGTAGAATAAAATTCACAGAATCCAATGGAAGTATAAGATAAGATATACTTTAACGGCGATTTCATCGTGAATTTATCAGATTTTTTCGTGAAAATGTAGCAGCAGAGCAGACACTTTTATTGTGAGAGTGAGGTTAGTTAGACTCGACAATGATGCTGGTTAATGACTATTCTTGCAATGCGGTTTTCTTTAGCAATTGAAGAAAGTGGTTGACAGTTCTGCATTTCGGAACTTTGTGGAATATTTAGTTGAAAAAGAAATCGAAATTTAAAATTTAGGTAAGGGTTCCGAGCTCGAATCACAGCAGATCGAAAATGAGTCTAATGAAAAATACAAACGGATTTTTTTAACGATATCTAGTAACATGTTTGTTTTGCCCTTGAGAACAACACACCTGAATTATTAAAATAGTTTCTCAAATAGCTAAAATTCCTCCAAAAATCTGCTTGTGGTTCACAATGTCCAAGCATTCATTTGACTAGCACGTAGCGAGGCGACTACCTTAACAGTCGTTAATTCATCCGACGGTCCGGTAAAATTCTGCAGGTCAAAAATCTTTCTCCCACACGTTTCTCTCAAAACCCTTCGGGAAACCGCGGCTTTTCGACGTCATTCTTGGTACCAACGATGAGGTGTCTGTGTGTGACGCTCACGCAGATGCGTCAGTCTCACCGTGTGTACCGTGTGTACTTTGCTTTTAAAACGTGTCTACTCCGTAACAAGTTTTGCTCTCAGGATCGTAAAGCCTTCGAGAGCCCCCGGGAGCCCGGGAGCGAGCGAGAACCACGCGCACCGGCGGCATCATCATCCGACTTATCATATCTTCTGCTCGGGACGAAGAACCAGAGTCTATGATCGTCCCTCATTTCTCCTCTCGTCTCGGCGCGCACGGCGCACCTCGAGCACATACTTGCCCCCCCCCCCTTCCCTCCCTTTTTCGCCAGTTTCTTTTTCGTCTGCCGCTCTGTGCGCCGAGCTACCCGTGGTCTATACGAGACGGAATGCGTTCAGTCTGTATGTATGTTTTGTACATGAGTGTATATGATGCATAGTATGTAGCTGTGTATCTGTGTGTATGTATATATTATATGTATAGAGATACGTACATCATACGCGAAGAACGGCAATAATGTACCTAAGTACACGTTGAGGATATAAGTACGCGCGGAAGACAGAGGGAGGCTGAGGCGTCGGCGTCAACGGCGCCACCAGAAGCCATATACACTCTTCTTTACTCTACTCAAGCCGAGTGCAGGTTCTTCTCAGCCGTTAGGTACGTCGCCTATACTCGCGCGCGCGCATCACGTAAGCCCGAGAGGCTCGGTGAATAACACTCTGCGATTCAACGAGGAAAAGAGTCGGCACGATTTTACGCGATTTTGTATTCGAAACGAACTACTGCCTGGCGCATCGCAGAGATTTTCGCCACCGACAAACGCCGAAACGTGGTTTTTCAAGCTGCGAGATGATGCCCGATGATGGGTCAGTGATTTTGGTGATTTCTATTGGGATTTTTTTTTTATTTTACGTTTTGAAGCGGATTATTTTTGTAACAGAAAGAGAATTTTTTTTCCAGCAATATTAATTGTACAATGTTGCACATTCGGTTCTGAGGACTTTTTGAAATCCTGAAAATACCGTTGAGAATAATCGATCAAACGGAATTCGAGATGCGATTCTTTTACGCGGATTCGCGCGGCGCGACCGCTGTAAAATCGACTGGTCGATCCCTCCTGCGGCTCGAAGCTTTGAAACCGACGCGCCACCGCTGAATCCACATATCGGCGGAGTTTTTGACTCGACGCCATCGATAATTCATACTTTTCGGCGGTATTAAAAAATTAACCATCGGAAAAACGAATGTCAGTGACGCCGCGGTCGCATTGTCGCCGAGCGAGTGGAAAAATTGATTGGATTTTCCGCGCGGCGATTGATCGAGGTAAACAGGGGTCGTGGCCGCGCGCGCGCGCGCGCGCGGCTGGCAGCAGCGCCGGACGAGCAGGACGCGCCCGCGCGCGCGCGGGGCCGCAGCCGCAAACGCGCGGGGCCGATGATTCCGGCCGACGAATTTTACGGCCTCGCGGCCTATAAACTCGATAATTTAACGTTTGCGCCAGCGCGCGCGCGCGTACCTATAACCCGACCGCGCGGTGTGTGTATCGTTAAATCGGCAGAGGCCCGAACCCGGCCGCCCGTTTCGAACGATCGAAAGTACCACTCGTATAAACGCACCGAGCGTTCGCCGGGATGTGACTGCGCTCGCGGCCCGAATGCGGGGATTACTGAACCATGAGCGACCACCGGTTCCCTCGTCACTGGTTCCCTGATTTTCTGCTAACCAGCAGATTACCGCCGTTCCCCCCCCCCCCCCTCCCCCCTCTCTTTCTTTCTTTTCTCGCGCGTACCATATACATTCTCGACGAAAATGTTTGCCCAAATCCGCGATAAAAAATGCTTCAATGGTGAAAACGAATCCCACTCGATGGTCCGCGTTATCTGAATTATTTGGCAAATCCCTTTTTTCCACGGTCCCCTCCATCCTCCTGCGGTTTGTTTGTCAGCGCGCGGGGTTTATCACTAGCTCGAGGATTTATTCGATCGCGGCTCAATCGACCGAGCTGCTCGTTAGTGGACCTGGTTTGCTGATTTGCAGCCATGTGTTTTTTTTTTTTTGCGAAATTCACCCGGCAAGAAGGCAATTTTTACATGCTAATTGAGACCTTGTGCACTACGTTTGATTTTTTGTATCACGCGACGCGAAAAAAAATTGAATAATTGCGAAATGTTTTGTTTTAGTGCGGATTTACGTTTTACGGTCGCGTATAAAAATGTGGGTTGCGCGTGTTCGGTTGAATAAAAATTTGATTGGACTTTTAAGACGAATACCGTTGGGTACTACACCTTAAATACGCAATCGCCGAAAAGATCTGTTTTCTCTTTTACTTTGTCGCGCGTTTCGATGTAACGTTCAGCGAAAAAAAACGTATAAGCCTCGTTTCAAACGTGGGAAACCTTTGATCGGAGCTTCGGCAATACGAGTCGCTCTCGTCGCCGCGTCGAGTGCCTCGGGTTCCCTCGTGGCGAGTATGCGCTACACGAGCGAGCAACGCGCGACTATTGGGTGGTTCGTTTAACAGCGAAAGATCTCCTGTAGGTACAGTAGAGGATCCCACGTTCTCGGTTGAGGACCGTTAACCCACACGCTTCGTACGTACAGCTCGTGTATGTTCGTGCGCCGCGCGGCAGACGCGAGAATCGCGAGGCGCAGCGTCTGTTTGTCCGGATGCTCGTTTTCTTGCCGCAAAGCCGTGAAGATTACCGGCCATTACATACGTAAAGTACGGTCGGCCGGCTGAGAGACGGGAGAGAGACGAAGTTCCGACGAGGCTTAAACATTTTTCCGCCCGAGGACAAAGAGTGAATCTCGTCAGCGGAAAAATCCGCGGGATGCGAGAAATACTTCAAGACTCTTCGCGGGCCTGAAAAAATGATTTATTTACTTGCACAAAAATTGTGATCATCTTGGAAATAAATTTTTTATGACTACTAACGAACTACTAATAAACTACAACGATTTAAACAACTATTCGCATATGAGCCGCGTTATTTTATCATTGCTATTATTATTATTATTAATATTATTATTAATTAATAGATGCAACTAGACAATGTTTTCGATTTACTTAATTTAGGCTAAACCCCCGCATCCGAGAGGCGCGATCATTTTCGTTAAAACATGCCGTGCGCGATAACAGATAACGAGCAAGAGCGATAGAAAAGTGTTAAATTGTTAATATTTTATTTTCAACCTCACGCGGTCAGTTTATATCCAGAATTACTGCAACACTGTGGCGCATTTATCGCTCCTCTTGCTACGCGCATTGCTACCCTACAAATTGGATCGTTTCCCGGCGAAGCGAAGGACACGAAAGTGCTGTCGATATTCGCGATATATACAACCGAGAACGATATCGACGATTCTCGGCAGCAAATTGGCGTGAAAGTTGCGATTCGGGTTGCGTCGTTACGCGCTTTAACGATCCCGCGTACGTATAGCGTATGGCACTCGTGAAAAGACACGGACCGTAGGGAAAGACGTAAGACTTCTCGTCGCTGAAAAAGTCATCGAGATACCACGTTGTGAATCGCGACAATGACGCACAGGCGAGAGAAACGCCCGTAGCAGCGAGCGAATATCCGAGCAGATAGCCGAACGAGGGACTGATGCCAGAGATACACCCTTTGCTCGCTGCGAAATGTCGAACCTCGTAAAATATCTCTGTCTTAATTTCATGTCCCGTCGTATCACGAATTTACCTCACATGGATCGGTATATTTGCGCTCAGGAATTCCAAGTCTCCGACGAATGATTTCGCGCCGAGGGCACGAAAACATTGGCGCGAATCGGCCTCCATCAATGACATTCGAATCCATCGCCGGTCAAACTTCCACTTCAATGCGCATGCATATAGGTCATTCGACGTAACCGATCAGCGGATTTGTAATTGTAAATAAGGCCATTTGCCATCACTAACACACGCTGCATCTCGCTTGACCTCGCACTGAGTATTGATAACACAACGATTTTCCGGACGACGCTAGTCAGTCGGGCTGTTACGTAAATTTCATCATCGATTGGTCCGGTCATTTTTATTATCTGCATGAACAACATCGCGGATTGTCAACAATTGTGCAGCGCTATTTTCAATTCAACTGCTAACCGAGCGTCCACCTATTTTATAAATTAACTCGCTCGGGCTTCCGGTGGGGGTAGGCGAACATATTTATCAATGCAAAAGACTCCGCGGCTGCTATATAACTGTCTCGATTCCATCTATCGGTCATTGTTTGTTCGCTCTCCAACACGAATCATCCTAACACAGCCTTGACGATCGGTAAGAGATTTCGAACAGCGTTCAAAAAGACTCCAGAGGTCAAGCATATGCAAATATTGATCAAGCACGATTGTCTCAATTATTTATTGCATCAAGTAACATCAATTGTTTCCTTGCAGCTCTGTAAAACTCAAAGACGGAGAGGATGTCGCTCCTCAATCTCATCACGATTACGCTGGCCCTGGCCGGGAACTGGCCAGCCGCAGTCGACGCGAATCGACATCGTTCCGTGGAGAGAATATCGTCGTGCGGTCGCGTTGTGATGTCCGAATGTTGGTGTCTCGATGAAGAACCGTGCAATAACAAACCGAAACCAGAGGACGAAATTCCCATCATAGACGAGAAGAATCTACTGACGGACGATGCCATTCGGAACTACATGCTCTCGAAGCGCCCTAACGAGTTGAATATCGTGGACCGAAAGTTCGAGGCCATCGACAGACACGCGTTCGACAATTTCACCCACTTGACCAGCATCAATCTCGAAGATAACAATATTGCCAAGCTTACCCCGAACGTCTTCTCCAAGCTCGAAAATCTGACGAATCTCTCGTTGAAACACAACCGCCTGACAACGACAAAAAACGCATTCGCCGGACTCAGCAATCTCAAAACTCTTGATTTATCGTTAAATCCACTAACCAAAGCTCTGGACAACAATTGTTTTTATGGAGTGCCCAACTCGGCCGATATCTGGATTCGAGCTGATGATGTCCGTAAAATCGGCACCGATGCTTTTGGCATTGAATCTACCGTACCCCCGCTAGTCGTGGCGAGCAAAACCAGTGACGACAAAAAAATAAAGACGAAATCAGTGCACACGAGATCTGCAGATTGGGGATTTTCGGATCCAAAAATTTGCATTGAGAATGGTACCGTACAACTATTGGGTCTTGAGAGTGATCAGACTTCGGGGGAAGGTTGCAACAGGTTGAATTACGATTCTGCAAACTTGAAGCTCGAAAGAAATGGAATAAAGAAATTCGCGAAGGGTTGGTATCGACTGCAGGATAGGAGTAAGGTGTCATATTCTATATCGTCCATAAATTTAGACGGCAATGAAATCGCGCGAGTGACGACCGATGTGGTGAACGACCTTCCGTCCTACATAACCTGGTTGACTCTCACGAACAACAAAATCGAGCGTTTAGACAAAGGAACGTTCGTGCACCCAACGATTTTTTCCTTGGAATTGAATGATAATTTGATAAGCGAGATCGATGACGACACTTTTAACATGCCAAAACTCTATCAATTGTATCTACAACGCAATCGACTGAGAAACACAAGATTTGCAACCTCGTTGCCATCGGGTTTATCCTCCCTGGACTTGGAGCACAACGAGATTGAGGAGATAACGGTCGATTCCCTTTGTAACCTGAAAGGACTCACCTGGCTCAATCTTGATCACAATAGAATCACAACGTTGCCTAGTCAAGGTCTGCATGGTCCCACGCACCTGGGTTCGCTCATATTGTCGCACAACAATATGTCTACGATCAACCCAGGCGCGTTCGATGGTATCAACATAGGTAGCCTACACCTCAGTGATAACAACATAACCAGCCTCGATAAAGGGGTTTTCAATGGTCACGATTATATGGACACGCTCGGTTTGGCTAACAATCATTTGCAAAAAATTGAGTCCGCGACGTTCGACCTACCCAACTTGAAGAGGTTGATTTTGAAGAAGAATGATATCTCAGATATCGAGAAGGGAGCTATGAAAAATTTGGGTAAATTAAACGAACTAGATATTTCGGAAAATCCTATTAGTGAATTGAAAAACGGTGTATTGTTTGGCTTTAAAAAAGCACACGGATCTTACGTTCTTATATCGAAACGGCAAATCACACTTATACAGGGTGGCGTGTTTGATGATGTGTGACGGAAATTCGATTACAAAGTTTTTCATTTACGAACAAATGTATGCACGTTATTATTATACGGTTTTCGTACATTGTAGGTAAATATGTGTTACTTTGCTTATAAGATTAGTCCTGTGTTCATTAGCCATGTACACATCGTACGAGTTTGTTTGGCGATAACAGAAACTAACGATGCTTTTGATACGAAGAAAAATAAACGAATAAATGACCTTTAAGTCGATTGTCGATTGAACTTCAGATTGAATATACTGAAGAAAATTCATTGGATACGTCAATCGAGCGAACCAATCAGCACATCTTTAAATCATTATAACATAACTATTACGTAAATGTATTGGTCACACGAATTATTAAGTTACCAGTGTGTATTATCAATCACGACTTATGCACTGTTTATCATAACAACTACATGTCTACTGACCGTCAACCTATTATACGGATAGTCAAGTGCGTATCTGTTCGACTTCACTATTTTCTGAGAAAATTCATCAGATTAACTAACTCCGACGACTGGTAATAATTACTACTTTTTTAACTCTGTATATACAAAAATAACTTCAGAGTACAAGCACACAAATTTATTCAGTCGATGGTTAATATTCGCATTATTTAATATAGAGACTACCTTCCATTGTGTTCTTGGAGTTCTGAAAGACTATTTTTTACAGACGATCAGTAAAAAAACTCTTTCTTAAAATAGATTGAAAATCTTCAAAATTCAAGGCGATGTTGCCCCTTGGCTCAATTCCGATTTTGACACGGACCGTAGGCAAAGACGAAAACTCCTCATCGCTGAAATAGTCATCGAGATACCACGTTGTGAATCGCGACAATGACGCACAGGCGAGAAAAACGCCCATAGCAGCGAGCGAATATCCGAGCAGATAGCAGAACGAGGGACGGATACCAGAGATATACCCTTTGCACGCTACGAAATGTCGAACCTCGTAAAATAAATGTCTTAATTTCATGTCCCGTCGTATCATGAATTTACCTCACATGGATCGGTATATTTGCGACCTGTAATTCTAAGTTCCCGACGAATGATTTCGCGCAGAGGGCACGGGCACATTGACGCAAATCAGCCTCCATCAATGGCATTCGAATCCATCGCCGGTCAATCTTCCACTTCAATGCGGATGCATATAGGTCATTCGACGTAATCAATCAGCGGATTTTTAATTGTAAATAAGGTAATATGCCATCACTAACACGCGCTACTTCTCGCTTGACCTCGCACTGACTATTGATAACACAACTATTTTCTAGACGACGCTAGTCAGTTGGGCTGTTACGTACATTTTATCATCGATTGGTCCGGTCATTTTTATTATCCATGAACAACATCACGGATTGTCAACATTTGTGCCGCGCTGTTTTCAATTCAACCGCTAACCGAGGGTCCACGTATTTTATAAAATAACTCGCTCGGGCTTTCGGTGGGGGTAGGCGGACATGTTTATCAATGCAAAAGACTCCACGGCTGCTATATAACTGTCTCGATTCCATCGATCGGTCATTGTTTGTTCGCTCTCCAACACGAATCATCCAAACACAGCCTTGGCGATCGGTAAGAGTATCGGTAAGAGATTTCGAACAGCGTTCGAAAAGACTCCAGAGCACAAGCATATACGAATATTGATAAGCACGATTGTCTCAATTATTTATTGCATCAACTAACATCAATTGTTTCCTTGCAGCTCTGTAAGACCCAAAGATGGGGAGGATGTCGCTCCTCAATCTCATCACGATTTCCCTGGCCCTGGCCGGGAACTGGCCAGCCGCAGTCGACGCGAGTCGACATCGTTCCGTGGAGAGAATATCGTCGTGCGGTCGCATTGTGATGTCCGAATGTTGGTGTCTCGATGAAGAACCGTGCCATAAAAAACCGAAACCAGAGGACGAAATTCCCATCATAGATGAGAAGAATCTACTGACGGACGATGCCATTCGGGACTACATGCTCTCGAAGCGCCCGAACGAGTTGAATATCGTGGACCGAAAGTTCGAGGCCATCGACAGACACGCGTTCGACAATTTCACCCACTTGACCAGCATCAATCTCGAAAAAAACAATATTGCCAAGCTTACCCCGAACGTCTTCTCCAAGCTCGAAAATCTGACGAATCTCTCGTTGAAACAAAACCGCCTAACGACTACGAAAAACGCATTCGCCGGACTCAGCAATCTCAAAACTCTTGATTTATCGTTAAATCCACTAACCAAAGCTCTGGACAACAATTGTTTTTATGGGGTGCCCAAGTCGGCCGATATCTGGATTCGAGCTGATGATGTCCGTAAAATCGGCACCGATGCTTTTGGCATTGAATCTACCGTACCCCCGCTAGGCGTTGCGAGCAAAACCGGTGACGACAAAAAAATAAAGACTAAATCAGTGCACACGAGATCTGCAGATTGGGGATTTTCGGATCCCAAAATTTGCATTGAGAATGGTACCGTACAACTATTGGGTCTTGAGAGTGATCAGACTTCGGGGGAAGGTTGCAACAGGTTGAATTACGATTCTGCAAACTTGAAGCTCGAAAGAAGTGGAATAAAGAAATTCGCGAAGGGTTGGTATCGACTACAGGATCGGAGCAAAGTGCCATATTCTATATCGTCCATAAATTTAGACGGCAATGAAATCGCGCGAGTGACGACTGATGTGGTGAACGACCTTCCGTCCTACATAACCTGGTTGACTCTGACGAACAACAAAATCGAGCGTTTAGACAAAGGAACGTTCGTACACCCAACGATTTTTTCCTTGGAATTGAATGATAATTTGATAAGCGAGATCGAAGACGACACTTTTAACATGCCAAAACTCTATCAATTGAATCTACAACATAATCGACTGAGAAACACAAGATTTGCAACCTCGTTGCCACCGGGTTTGTCCTCCCTGGACTTGAAGCTCAACGAGATTGAGGAGATAACGGTCGATTCCCTTCGTAACCTGAAAGGACTCAGCTATCTCAATCTTAATTACAATAGAATCACAACGCTGCCTAGTCAAGGTCTGCATGGTCCCACGCGCCTGGGTTCGCTCATATTGTCGCACAACAACATTTCTACGATCAAACCAGGCGCGTTCGAAGGTCTCGACATAGGTGCCCTGTACCTCAGTGATAACAACATAACGAGCCTCGATAAAGGGGTTTTCAATGGTCACAATTATATATACACGCTCGGCTTGTCTAACAATCATTTACAAAAAATTGAGTCCGCGACGTTCGACCTACCTAACTTGAATGCCTTGAATTTGAAGAAGAATGATATCTCAGATATCGAGAAGGGAGCTATGAAAAATTTGGGTCAATTGAACGAACTAGATATTTCGGAAAATCCCATTAGTGAATTGAAAAACGGTGTATTGTTTGGCTTTAAAAAAGCACACGGATCTTACGTTCTTATATCGAAACGGCAAATCACATTAATACAGGGTGGCGTGTTTGATGATGTGTGACGGAAATTCGATTACAACGTTTTTAATTTACGAACAAATGTATGCACGTTATTATTATACGGTTTTCTTACATTGTAGGTAAATGTGTTACTTTGGTTATAAGATTAGTTGTGTTCATTAGCTATGTACATAGGGTACGATTTTGTTTAGCGATAACATAACGATGCTTTTGATACGAAGAAAAATAAATATATAAATGACCTTTAAGTCGGTTGTCGATTGAACTTCCGATTGAATATACTGAAGAAAATTCATTGGATACGTCAATCGAGCGAACTAATCAGCATATCTTAAAATCATTATAAGTATTACGTAAATGTATTGGTCACACGAATTATTAAGTTACCAATGTGTATTATCAATCCCGACTTATGCACTGTTTCTCATAACAACCACATGTCTACTGACCGTCAACCTAATATACGAATTACGTATTTTCAACTCGAGGTGGGGATTGATAAAAATTAATTTTTACAAATGCTCCCCGGCTGCTATATAACTGCATCGATATCACTGGTCAGTTCCCATTTGTTCGCTGTCAAGTGCGAATCTGTTCGACTTCACTATTTTCTGAGAAAATTCATCAGATTGACCAACTCCGACGACTGGTAATAATTACTACTTTTTTAACTCTGTGTATACAAAAATAACTTCAGAGTACAAGCACACAAATTTATTCACTCGATGGTTAATATTCGCATTATTCAATGTAGAGACTACCTTCCATTGTGTTCTTGGAGCTCTGAAAGACTATTTTTTAAAGACATTCATTAAAAAAACTCTTTCTTAAAATAGATTGAAAATCTTCAAAAATCAAGGCGATGTTGCCCCTTGGCTCAATTCCGATTTTGGTGTTTCTGCTGGGCAACCGGTTCGCAGCATCCGATGCCAGCTCTCCAGTCCCCGCAGTGATGACACCGTGTGGCTCCGTTGTAATGACGGAATGTTGGTGTTTTGACGAAAATTCCTGTGAATCCGATGAAGAACCGGAAACGCACGATAAAATTCCAATTGTAGACTACGAAAATATTCTGACGGCGAACGATATTCCGCGACACATTCGTATCCCCGGCAATTTGGATCTTACAGGACGACGTTTAGAAGGTATCGACAGAAAAGCTTTCGACGATTTCACCCATCTGACGTCCATCACTCTCGACAACAACGAGATATCCATGCTTCCCGCGTTCATATTCTCGAAACTCAAGAACTTGGAGCATCTGTCATTGGCCGGAAATTATCTAAGAAGCACGAAAAATGTTTTCGCTGGTCTCAGTAACCTCAAGTCCCTCGATCTTTCGGGCAATCCTCTGACTGACGTCCTGGACGACAACTGTTTCTTTGGACTCACCGAATTGTGCAATATCAAGATTCAAGGCGTTAAGAATGTCAAAAGAATAGGCACCGACGCCTTTGGACGCGAATCTTCTAGTGAATTTTCAGAATCAAAATCAGTCCACGAGGGATCTGCAAGTCCAGCTCATCCGTCCAAAGAACGAATTTCACGTTCGATTTCCAGCGCTAAAGTCTGCATTCATGACGGTATCCTACTAGCGGTAGACTATTTCGATAGTCAAGTGGATTTGGACGATTCTTGCACACAAATTAGTTACTCAGATCAAACCTTAGATATCACAGAGCGCGGCATCACTAAATTCACGAAGGGCTGGTTCAACCTGAAGGACAAGGAAAAAGTACCGGATTACTTTTCCACCATCAACTTTAAGGGCAACAACATAACGCGAGTGACGAGTGAAGTAGTCAACGACCTTCCAGGATACATCATTTCGTTGAAACTGGACCAGAACAAAATTGAACGTTTGGAAAAAGGAACATTCTTGCACGAACACATATTTATGGTGGACTTGAGTGAAAATTTGATAAGTGAGATCGAGAACAACACTTTTGATATGCCAGAGCTCGAAGAATTATTCCTCGAGGACAATCGATTAAAAGACACAAGATTTGTGGCAACTTTACCTTCAAGCTTGACCATGTTGAATCTGGCGAGTAACGAGATCACGGAGATATCGGCTAATTCCTTCTCTAACCTCAAACAACTTCGCCATCTGTTTCTCCATACGAATAGAATCACCGCGCTGCAGAATCAGTGCTTCAGTGGTGCAACCAGCCTGAATTCGATACTGTTGTATCGCAACAGAATTGCCACAATAGATGAAGACGCATTTGATGGACTGGATCTTGAGATTCTACATCTGGGCGAGAACCACATAACTAGCATCAAAAAGGGGGTTTTTACCAAGCTGAAGAATTTGCAGCATCTCGGTATACCTTATAACAATTTAACGAAAATCAGTAACCAAACTTTGGATTTACCTGCACTAAAGATATTGGAATTGAACGACAACCGTATCACAGCAATTGAGAAGGGGTCTATGAAAAGCTTGAGAACATTGGAAACGCTAGATATTTCAAACAATCCTATTGAAATACTGGAGAACGGTGCCCTGTTCGGTTTGAACAAAACTCGAAAGACTTACGTTCTTATACACAAAACTCCTATTGATATAATTCAGGGAGGTCTGTTTGACGACTTGTGACGATGATGCGATTCAAAAGCTACTGTGCTCACAAAAATGTTTGCACATCGCCTCGAAACCTGAACATTGTATTCCGATTTAGAGTAGTACTTTTTATGTCACTTTTATTATGATGGCGGAATGCAATTCTATTAAAATGTCTGTACGTAATAAAAATAAATAAAAATCTAAGTGGTAATGTTTAATTAATGCAATAACAGTTTGACATTTTGTCGATTAGCATGAACTATTATCGCACTGAGCCGGCTATCAGCGAGGCCAAATCTTCTGCTATCTTCTGGAGCATTGAAGGACATAAGAAGACAAATACGTTATACAAGCGCGCTAAATGAGATCAGCATCATTACTTAGAAATATTGAGGAAAAGCAGAAACGTATGACATTGAAGACGGTTTTCGATAAGGGTTCAACTTCAATACCACGAAAAGCTTACCACTTGGGTCAATCGGGTTAACTAATCAGCAGATGGTAAAAATTCTCACATTCAATCTGCAATGCCCATAGCGTCACTCAAGATCATGCTGACATTACAAGATTCATTCATTTTTACAAGATACACGTAGCTGCGTCTGCTATATAACTGCGTCGGTTGCCCCGGTTATCATTATCTGGTTACCCCCGTTGACGCGAATAAGCGACGCTGTCTACCGCTTCTATTTCTCATTCAATGCCATGTCAACCAAGCGATCGTCACTGCTTTGCTCGATTTAGGGGTGGGGATTCATATTACTTGAATTTTTGCTCATCGACATACGGCTACTATTTAACTGCATTGATTACCCCGATTAGTTATTAACAACTTGTTCCCTGACGCGTGTCGTCGAATATTTCTGCTGCACTATTTGCAATTCAACGCGTCAACTAATATTTGCTGCAAGAAAATTGACCGCTTTGACTTTTGGTAAGAATAAAAAATGTTTACTGTGATCAGTATATTGAAGCGCGGTCCGCACGAACACGGTATCATGCAACCTATATCTATTCGCGCATGGATTAAGCCTGATTAGCTGAACGTCGAACGCTGACTTGTTAAGAAATTACATTTTTGCAGACTGACTATCGGAGGCAACGGGATGTTACTACCAAACTTAATTCTCATTGTCGGGGTTCTGGGGCACGCCGCAGCCTTTGACAGATCCGTGTTTCCCATCGAGACGATGACATCATGCGGCCACGTTGTTTTGAACGAATGTTGGTGTCTTGACGAAAATTGGTGCAGATTCGATGACACATCGGATGTTGCGGACGTCATTGCCATCGTAGACCAAGGGAATACGCTGACGAGAGACCGTATTGAGAGTAATATTTCGGCTGAACATCCAGACGAGTTGAAAATTGTCGGATCAGAAGTTGATGCTATCGAGAGAAATGCGTTCGACAATTTCACGTACTTGAAGAGTATCGATCTTGAAGGCAACAAGATAACTCGGCTTCCTCCCTACGTATTTTCAAAGCTCGCAAACTTGGAGTTTCTTTCTCTGAACGGTAACGGTTTGAGAGGTACTAAGAACGTTTTTGCCGGTCTCAGCCATCTTAAGAAACTGGATATCTCGAACAATCCTCTAACTAAAGTACTGGACGATAATTGTTTCTTTGGGATCCCAAAAACATGTGACATCCTGATAAAATCCAATAACGGGTTTATGAGCATAGGCACCAATGCCTTCGGCAGTTCAGCGTCGCCAGCGTCTAATCAAGGTTACGCAACCAATCGTAAAGATGCAAAGCCGAAATCAATCCACACCAGATCTGCACAATTTGATTACAGTTATTGGTATGGAGCTCGCGGCGTTTTTCAAATTTGTATTCATAATAATACTGTACAGCGAGTTGACGTGTTCAACGAAAACAATGTGACGAGTGATTGTAGTACTATTGACCGTACATATTCTGTATTGCATCTTGCGAATTTGGGTATATCAACATTCGAGAAGGGTTGGTATCGCCTGCAAGACAGGAGTCAACTACCTTCCGGCTTTACAGCCATAGGTCTTTCAAACAATAACATCTCTCGAGTAACGAAAGACTTGGTGAACGATCTTCCGCCGTACATCACTTGGGTGGATCTCAAGAACAACAAAATCGAGCGTTTGGATAATGGAACTTTCGAGCATCAGAATATATTTTCCGTGGACTTGAATGACAATTTGATAGAAGAGATCGAAGACGATACGTTTAGGATGCCAGCTCTCACACAATTATTTCTCCGAGAGAACCGATTAAAAAACACCAAATTCGTAACTTCATTGTCGCCGAGTTTAATCACGCTGCACCTGTATCACAACGAGATTACTGAGATATCACCCCATTCGTTTTCGCACCTCAAAAATCTTCGCTATCTCGACCTCGAAAAAAATAGGATCATAAAGCTGCAGAGTCAATGTCTGCTTGGTGCTAAAAAACTCAGTACGCTTATCTTGTCGAGCAACGCAATTTCGACTGTTGAAATAAATGCATTTGAAGGTCTCGATCTCGTTACACTTCTTCTTGATGAGAACAACATAACTAATCTTGAAAGGGGAATTTTCAGTGAACTTAAGAGTTTACAAATTCTCAGTTTAGCTAATAATCAGTTGACGGAAATTCGCAACAACACTTATGACCTGCCCGATTTAGAATCCTTGGAACTGAACAATAACCATATCACAGCGATTGAGACGGGAGCTGCGAAAAACTTAGGTAGTTTAAAACGGCTAGACATTTCAAATAATCCCATTGAAAAATTGGAAAACGGTGCACTCTTTGGTTTGAGTAAGGTAAAAAAAACGTACGTTCGTGTAGCAAACGTGCCATTACGAATCATACAGGGAGGTGTTTTCGACGATGTGTAATAAAGGTTCCATAAGGAAATTTTCGTCTCCAACGTTTATTGTACATCAACTTGTAATAGCGACGTAAAAGGTTGTAATTATTAAATACCTAAAACGTGTCAAACAACAAATAAATGCGTGAAATTACAAATCTGACGATGGTTTTGATACTCCGTGCAACGAAGATATTTCGGCCTTCATTTATTCATTATTCATAAATACGGACAGCTTCGACGATTTTCTCGGCAATGATTTACAACGCATCTATTTTTGCAAGATTCGTGTGGTTCTGACTGTTGTGCTGTTGCGTAACTTCGTTCGATACTTCATTATCTTTTCCCTCTCTTTACATCGCTGTAGGTAGTGGTGGGGCGATTGATAACATTTTGTATTTTTCTAAGAAAAGCTTCTGATTCCGGCCACTATATTAATGCTTCGATAGCTCTGATCTGTCAATATCTATTACCAGTTCGACGCGAGTAAACGAACACTTCTTCGGTATTTAAAATACCGCCACACTTGAAGCAACTTTGCGTTGCTCCAAGCAAATCCACCATTCAGGACAAATCCGAACTCCGGTAAGAATAAACTATATACAAACTGTAATGCAAAAAACGTAGCACGTGACAGATGAAAATCAAGCTTTTCTCCGTTATAAATTATTTTGTAGCAGAATAGCACAATCACAAAAGGGTCATTCCACGGTATTTCAGCTACCCAAATTTTCAAAATTGTATCATCACTGTGAAATTGTGTGAAGTGAAATACTAACGCGTGAAAAAAATTCTGACGGAGTTTAAAACATTTATAAAAAACGAAAATGTTCAGTTTTTCATTGTCTTTACAAAAAAAAATAATTCTCATTTTTTACGGACGATCAATTTTTTTCATTTTTTAGAGATTTGTTTTGCTCATAAAAAAACGCACTTTTTATTTCTTATTTTGCGTAATTGTATCAATATTTTGATAATTACTGATCCCCAAATACCTTTGAATTTATACAGGTCGACTATCTAAGAAAAAAAACCAAGGCGGAGATGCTGTTCCCGAGTTTCATCTTGATCTCCTTGGTGCTGGTGAGCAACTGGATCGCTGTGTCCGATGCCACAAGCTACGGATTTCCCGGGAAGAAGAAGTCATCATGCGGCCGATCCGTTTTGAGAAGATGCGCCTGCCTTACCGTAAATCCGTGTGAAGTAGACCCCACACAGGAGGAGAAAAAAAAACTTGTAACTGCTGATGACATTCGGAAGAATATTTATCCTTACCTACCGACCGAGGTGAATCTTTCGGGAAAAGATTTTGTCGGTATAGACGAACACGCGTTTGACGATTTCACTAACTTGACAAGACTCTTTCTGGCTAACAACAAAATTTCCGAGCTTCCCGAGTCAATTTTCTCGAAGCTCATAAATTTGGAGCATCTTTCTTTAGCTCATAACAACATAAAAGGCACTAAGAACGTTTTCGCAGGTCTCAGGAATCTTGAAATCCTCGACCTCTCGGGAAATCCACTGACCAAGAACCTGAAAAACAATTGTTTCTACGGTCTAAGCGATTCGTGCAATGTCTTAGTCCTCGGTGTTAAGGGTATCGAAAAAATAGGCAGCAACGCCTTTGGCAATGAATCTGTGTCATCAGTCCCATCCGTCCAAAGTTTGTCGAGCAATGATGAGGAATCGAAGCCCAAATCAATCCACACCAGATCTGCACCACTGCTTTGGCGTTCTTCAATTGATAACGGCAAGAGTGTCAAAGCCCAGGTCTGTGTTGAGGAGGATGGACGTTTGCAGCGACTGGAGGTTTTGAAGACGGACGAGGATCGAGACAGCGATTGCAAAGAACTTGAATTTAGATATAGCTCGTTGTTCATAAACGGATTGGGAATATCCGGCGTCAAGAAGCGCTGGTATCGCGTCAAAGAAGAAGATAGACCTTCCACCCTATCTGCCATTCACATCGAAGATAATAACATCGTTAGCGCGATGGGCATCATGGAAGAGCTTCCGAAATACATCACGTGGTTGGACATGAAGAAGAACAAAATTGAGCGCGTGGAAGAAGGATGTTTTGAGCACGAGAAAATATTTTCTCTCGACTTGAGCCATAACTTGATAAGTGCAATCGAGGACAACGCTATTAAAATGCCAGCACTCCATCAATTCTACCTCTCTAATAATCATTTGAAGGACACTAAATTTGCGGCCACATTGCCAACAAATTTAGTCATTTTGGACCTTGACGGTAACCAGATCACCGAAATATCCGAAAATTCGATTTCTAAACTCAGCTCACTCCGTTACCTCAGTTTTAAGAATAACAAACTCACGACGCTGCACAGCCACTTTTTACACGGAACGAATATCAATCAACTATCATTTTCCAACAACCAAATTACGACAATCGAGCCAGGTGCCTTTGAGGGTTTTACTGGATTCCAACTATTCCTCGATGGAAACAACTTAACTAGTATTGACAGTAAATCATTCAGCGGACTCGATAAATTGCAACAACTGAACGTGGACAGAAATAAAATAACGAAAATCGAGCGTGGAACACTGAATTTCCCCAACATGAGACTCTTACAGGTAAGAGGGAACAACATCACAGAAATCGAAAAGGGAGCTCTGAATGGTTTGCGTAAATTGGAGACGTTGGATATTTCGGAGACTGCAATTACAAAACTGGAAAACGGTGTACTTTCTGGCATGAGCAGAATGCCGGAGAGTTTCATAGAGGTGAGAGGAACGCCTATTGAGTCTATAGAAGGAGGTTTGTTCGACAATGTGTGATGAAAATTGTATTCAAAATATATTTTATAAGCGAAAATGTAAACATTATTTGAATAAATATGCCTGGTTATTTCAATGAGAATTCATACTACTCGCACTGCATTTTCGCGAGATGCACTTGACCCGATGCTTTCATATTGTATCGCTCGCCCCGGTCATTCGTTATCTCTAATGTCTATGACGCAAATCACGGAATACTCTGACTGCACTTTTTGAATGAATTGTAAGCCTGCACGCCAAATGACCTATCTACAATACAAATTGCGTCGGTTTATCTCGCGATGGAGATTCTATCGAGACTGGAGAATGCGGTTCAGATGCTTCTACCGGTGATTTGTGATCCATTGTTTTCATCGTCGTTTCGTCCTCTACCCTCGTTCGAGCTAAGCTCACTCGTTTTATTCTACTGTGCGGAGGAAACACCGGCGAGAAGGAGGAACCCGAAGACCCTCGTACTAAAAACTGGACTACCAAACTTAATGTCCGTTGGTTCTGTCAAGCGAAACTGCATAATGCGGTTCACCTGCATATTCTACTTCTACACCTAAACCTGCAGCGCTGGGCTTTTGCAGCTTCCAGCGAGTCTGGCTAACGACGCAACTTTTTTGCCTCGCGAATCACGTTATAAATTGTCTGTCTTGTGGATCCCGACCCCATTTTGCATTTATTTGTCAATGTACATTTTTCTTTGAATCAGCATTCGTAGACACAACGGAAGGCAACCGGATTTCATCGTGTTTTCCTCGGTCACTCATTTCCCCAAGTCGTGTACACGTCAAGTGGTCAACATATGTTGGTTGCACCCATTGAACGCAGCATGTACATTCGAGATTCCCGGGAAACACACAAGAGCCGATCGACCCTGCCTTAGATCGAGAACGCTCGATCCCGCGGAGCTGTCTGGGCGATGGAAGCTGGACATCCACGAAGGCCCCTTTTTTACTTGAGCTTTCGCTGCGTAGAAAAGACGAAAAGTCAGAGCTTGGTTTTCTGGAAGTAAAAAATTAATCTCTGCGCATCGCGCTTCAAGACATATCTTGAAGCGCGATGCGCAGAAATTTATCTCACAACAACCTAAAAATTCGATCAGTTATAACTGAGAACACTTATCAATGATAACACTTATCAAGAGCAAAAGTAATTCACGCGATTATGTGATAGGCTTGTGATTACAAATTAGATTAATAATTTCCAGAAAAAAACCGGTACATTTATTTGACGGTTGCGTTCCGAGTTTTCAACTGATTACATAAATCCGGTTATTACGAAGAAAACACCTTATCGCTATCACTAAGTCAGACATGCGCAATTTATTCGTCTAAACCGAGTCACGAGTCGAGCTGCAGTCGTTTCGATCGGTCGAAACGAAAGCCGTTTGTCCGCGTCATTGTGCCGATAAATTTATCATAAACGCTCGGTATCTGCTGTTCGACATGTCTGACAGCGCAACATAACCGCAGGGCGCTGGTAGCGGAACAAGAAAGAGAAAAAAGTGAGAAAAAAAGGGAACGGAAGAAAAAAAGAAGTAGCGGGGCGAAGGCGAAAGAGCATCGTCGACAAAAAAACCGGCATAAAAGTAACGTGGAGAGCGAACAGCCGAGAGCGAGAAAGCGATCGAAAACAACGACGACGTGAATTTATACGAGCAGCCGCGCTACTGCTGTTCGGGCGGTTCGGGGCCATTGGGCCCCGAGACCCTCGCAGCCCCCTCGTTCCATTCCGCTCTCCTTCTTTTAGCTTCATTTTTTAATTCTCCTCACCCGCTTCTCTCTCCCGGCTTCGCTCTTTTATTTCACGTTGCGACGACGAAGAGCAGAGATCGGTAGCGCGAGCCATCGTATAACTTTGCCGAACTGCGAGAGGGGCACGAGAGAACCCGAGAACGCACGCCGGTTCTTCTTAGGTTCAGTGGCGAGCGAGCGAGAGAGACGGAAAATGATTTCCGAGTGAAGATATTGGCAGCGCGCACCGTGAAATCAAAATGCACACGGAGGCCTCCACAGTTCACCCTCGACTCTCTCTCTCTCCATCTCTGATCTCTCTCCCTCTCTCCCTCTCCGTGCGTCCAATTAGTAATCTCCGGCGATCTCGTTGTTCCTGCCTGACTCGGCAGACAATAAAAACACTCGAAGTCGCGTATACCGAGAGACTCGATATCACATACTACGGCAGAGTACTGCAGATTCTTTCGGATTTATTGGCTTCCTTTTCCTCGAATTGTTTTCGTACAACGCGGAATATCAGTTTTTTTGTAATCTAAAAATCAAATTGCCATTCGCGAATTTCTGACACTTGTGATTTTCAGTTCCAAAAATAGTCAGTGCTCAATATTTTTCGCACCGTAATTAATTTAGAAAAAAAAAGAATGAAAAGTATTTTTCGATGAATTCGAAAAGCATGGCACTAATAAACAGTAAGATTTGTGCATATTTTGCATTAAATTTATATCAGTTCATTCGAGGGACAACCTCAACGGACTTCGATATTGCTGAGTTCAGAACGTTTAAAAAACTTCCCACAGGGAAAGAGACGCAACATGTTTCCGATGGAAGAAACGTGAGTAAACAGGAGGGAGTAAAATACAGAAAAAGAGATAGGTCGATGAAGAACAGGGTTGAAGGCACTAGAAAAGTATTTCTTTCCCTTCCAGATATATCGTCCTCCAACTTAGGACGGCCCGACAGGAGACTTTCCCCCTCACGAACGGATTCCACGGGTCTGGGTGGTTATGGTGAATGCCACCGGGGCTTTCGGGGTTGTACGACCGAACGGGGGTGGCGATATCCTCCAAACGCGCCTATATTATGATAATACACTTATATTCATATGCAATGGGTCCTCGCTTCGAGGGCGCTACAAAACGATACCCCATATACCACTCACGAGCTCGCATTCGATACACAGACGCCACGTACCACGGTAGACGCCGCAGACTCGTATTCGTTCTACGAACCGTGATATAATTCGGTCGACGCTTCGGCACGGAAATGATGGAACGTCGGATGCACATTGAAACAGTATCACATATCGGAAGAACAAGGAAGATCCGTTCTGCGGGAAACGTAAAACAATTCGATAACCTCAAATTTAGATGAATTTCTTAGAAGAAAAAAAAAACGAAGAATAGGGTAGATGTACCGTTAGTGGCTACTGTACCAATTATGGCCATTTTTATTAATTTATTCTCGAAATGATTTTTTCCCCGTAAAAACGTGTTGACGTTTCGAACAAATACATATAAATTAACCGATTGACCTACTCGATGTTTTTTTTATGCCATTAAATGTGTTGTTTTATTCCTTTGAACGTGATGGCCACAATCGACCCTAAAGTGGCCAAAAACGGTACGTTTACCCTATTTCTCGTACCAAAATTTCAGTCCTAATTTCGATCTAAAGTTCAATCTTGATTTACGTTCGATCGTATGTTTGCTCGAATTTAAGGTCGAACTCGCGACGTAAAATTCGGCTCTTCAGCCGATCAAGGTGCAGCGAACACGATTTCCGTGGGCCTGGAAATATGAAGACAGAGGCGCGTTAATCACGGGACAGGAATTTCACTATGAACGCGTAGTCTCACGCAATGAGGCGCGAGAAGCACGCACGATTCACGTTAAAGCGCAGAGGTCGTTAAGCGCCCGCGCACAGACATCGACGAGCACGCGTTCAGACAACGCGCGGTGGAGAAAGGACCCACGTTTCCCGTTCCGCAACGCCGCGAGAGATCCCATAAGTGCGTTGTCTTGTCGTCGAACGTCGGGCGTCTCGAGGATCGGGACCTTTGCTTGTACGATCTGTCGAGTGGCGCGTTCGCCCCTCGCAAGATAGTGGGAGTCCCTCAGCGTCGTGGCAAAGTGCTTGGGAAACGTTTCGGGAAATTTTTTAATTCGTCTGCGCCGGGAGAAGAAGTCTTATTGATTCGAGGAAAAGTCTCTGGAAATCGGAAGCTTTGTTGAAAATTTTTATTTTTCATCTATTTATCAATAAGGTTTTGGAATTATTAATATGCAAAATTAATCTTTTCAATTACATCAATATGCATGATTTTTTCAGATTTTTATATTATCAAGAAGTGTCTGCAATTGCCTCCCATTTTTTTGAAACCTTAACAATATTTAGATATAACATTTTTGACCCAGTACTACATTTTTTGTCGTCAATGCATTCTGATTCTCCCCATAGAGTTTAGATCGATTTCCTCGAATTGCTCTTATGGGCACTGAATCGCTCTTTCTGTTACAGCCAGGAATTTCTCCTCGGGCCTCGTAACGTCGTTGGCCCGCGAAACGCTCGGTTCGCCGATAGAACGTGAATGTAAATCGACGTGGCAGATCGAACAAGACTATCCTATAGCCGGTACATCCGTGTTACAAGCGAGATAAGCAGCTGCCGTGGCAGATACGGCGCTCGGAGAGACGCGCGCTCGGTTGTCGATTAATCGAAGCAGTTCTCCGCTCTCCGAATCGAGATACTATCGGGATGGGACACGAGGATACAACGACCCGACGCTGGAAAATAGCAGTTCGCGAAACGAACGGACAAAAAGTATTTGATTTCCTATTTTTTTATTATCAGTCTTTTCTACCGGGTACGGTTTTGATGGCGAGCATATTTTTTCGAATACGACCGCGTCCGACCCCCACAAACGAGCTTCAAGGATTTTTAATGAAAGCCTCCGGGAATTTAATAAGCGTTTACGAGCCAGCAAGGCGTCCGAGGCTTTTTTAGTATTTTGTTTTATATCTATTTTTTATTATTTTCTTTTTACAACGCGTCGTTATTATCGATGAACGGCGAAAGAATAACGCGCGAGGCGTTAGCCCAGAGACCCAGAACGCGAGGAGAAAGAGCGAACGAGAGGAGACGATGGGAAACGTGTGAATTGGCGAAAGCACGGTCGACCTCTCCCCCCCCCCCCCCCCCCGCACACGAATCTCGCGTCCATCCATATTCATCGGCGTTTTACGAGCCCGGCTGTTCTATAAAAATCGTCGACGAGAGAGACAGAGAAGCTGACACATCTCGAGAACGGGGAAAAAAATTGAGAGAAAAAGAGAGAAAAAGAACGAAGAGAGTGCGTGGCACCGCGAGGAGCATATTTTATGCAGAGTAAATTAATTCCCAAGCACGATTTGTACAGATCGATCCAGCATCTTTCCTGTCCCGTCAAACAGTTCGAACTGCGCATGCTCTGAGACGAGTGCACAATGTCAGAGAGAACTCGGCTCAGACGTGACGCACGGCACACTCATCATCGTCGTAAACTCCGCCAAGTGACTGTCAAAAAAGCTGCTGAGGCTGGCGTTGTTTGTATCTCATGTAAATCATGTAAACAAGTCAATATTTACACTCGACTGATGATTTAAAAAAATCACGGTTTTTTTTAAGTTATTTCTAATACTTGTCACTGAGGTTGCGCGTTATTTTTAGTTTGTTTTTACTCGCTTCAGATTTTCGCGCTTTCATCGCTTTTAGATCGTAGATTTTTTATTTTCATGAGAAGATCAAAGTGCGACCTACAAGTGATTCTACTGTATAGTTTGGATGATACACATAGCAGATATAACCTACACTGTTAAAAATCCGGTGTTAAAAACAACACCAAGACGGTGTCTATATAGGTCCACACCAATCACGGTGTTAATAAGCGGTGTTAACGCAGTCTGAAATACCGACTTTCACCTCAAAAAGTCAGAAGTGCTGTTTTTCGCGAATTATCAACGGATCGAAGCAAAAATTGAAATACAGTCGCCAGTAATGTGAATCTCGTTAATGAATTAGTCAGAATTTTGATTTTCGAAAATAAATATTACAGATCAATTACCCGGTAGCGGAATCTGTAATGAAAAAGCCGATTTTTTTCATCAATTTTTCGATAAAAACTGAGAAAAGCGACTAATTCATTCACAAGATAATAAAAAATCACAAATGATACTTGCATTCATGCCTTTAAAGCGAAAAGTATTATAATGTTTCGTCGGTAACACAGGAAAAATTTAACGAAACGGCTGGTGTTAATTTAACACCGTAAAAAGTGTTACTATTAACACTGTAATAAGTAACACTAGGAAAAAGTCCACACCAGCAGCGTTTGACACCGCAGATTTTTAACAGTGTACGATTCCCAGCTCGGAGTCTGTCGTAAAGCGTAATTAACCGATCGTTACAGCTGCGTTCGCGCCACCGCAAATGGGGACCGATAAAGTAACAAGATCCACAGAAATACGCGCAGCTCTCGTCGTTTCTGCAGTTGAGAATTATCGAGACTTCACCGTCGGATACCGCGACGAGGGCGACGAGGAAGCGAACGGAAGCTTTTAATATCTCCGACGCATGTGTAGGCGTGTTTAGAGGCGTTGATCCTGCACACAGACAAACCGACGCGCATAAGCCGGGCACGTACCGGCATCCAGGTCCTCCCGCGGCTCGAGGACGTCGAGCCCGAGCTAGAGGAGTGTTTTATGAGTGAGTTTATGAAACCGTTCGCAGCGGGCGGTGCGCGTGCGGTAAGCGCGAGGACAACGAAGGACCGACAGATATCTGGCCCCTCGACGTCGGCTCTCAGGTATTATTATTGTTATTGCACAGGTGACAATTCGACGTGGGCCGGTGCGATAGCCTCGCGCTTGTTCTCGCTGACACGAGTCGCCGCGCACGTCTCGTGCGACGCACACCCGCTGCCATATTAACGAATAATTTAGGGATATTTCATGCGCTCGGAACCGATGAAGATCAAACGAACAGGCAGAGATTCTGCGCTTGGCTAGTTATTACTTAGCTATAACTAATAGGGTAGATGCACCGGTTGTGGCCATTTTCTCTATAATTTATTTTAAATTATTGTTTTCCTGTATTTTTACGTTAAAATTTGGAACGTATTCATACAAGTTAACAAGATCATCTATATAATGATGTTTCGTTTTAACAATACAAATAGTTCTGTCCTTTTAATGTCGGTGGCCACAATTGGACCACACGGAAAAAAATAATGAATTGCTACAACCAAGAAATGAGTTGACACAACCAACCGATTATTTTGTTTCTCCTACATCTCGCCTTATTTGCGTCAAGCAAAAGGAATTGGTTGCACGAACCAAGTTCCGTTGGTAAGCGGCATGTTAGTTGCGGCAACCAACCGAATGATTGACACAACTATTCGAGTAAGCAGCTTAAGTATCCGATTCCTTGACTGTTCAAACCGCGTCATTTATTTTCGACATAAATTGCTCTACTTGTACAATGAATATTACACATTAGCGTAAATGGCATTACTACAATTTTAATCGTACGATTTTTAGGTTACGTACAAACCTGATTCGCACCTCGAACGGCACACCACTGCGAAGTTAAAGAAAAAGTGAGGTTATGCCGGCAAGAGAGGAAACTCTCCAAGGATGCGAATAGTAGCCTAAACCATTCGATTGGTCGTGGAAACTAATGGAATAGATACCGCAGCTATTCACGTAAAACTGAGATACAGCAACGTCAACGATTAGTTCGCACGACTAAATTTTTTTTTCCGTGCAAAGGTGGCCAAAACCGGTACTTCTACCTTACGCTAATACATGTTCCTTACGAGGCCACAGAAAAACCCATCTACTGACAATTTCTCAGTCGAACATCGCGAGTAAAAAAAATATTTTTATGGATATTTAAAGTTGGACGCGGAAAGTAATCACAGCCAATCGAACGGATGACTGTTTTGTCCGCGCGGGGGCGCTGGATAATTTGTTTTGTATTTATTGCAGTAAACCCGAGTCTTTAGAACACTAGCATGCAACGATGTCAGCTTACGTTGCTGTATCGCGAGGACAAGTTCGACGTTGGCGACACAGGCGCTGAAACCTACATAACAATTCTCCGACCTCCGTGTATTACAGATGCTTTTCCGCGCGTTTCAACGCGGCGGTTGGTCTCCTCTGAGTCGCCGTGGTTCGCACAATGGGTTCAACGAGGCGTGGAGTGTCGAGTTTTCTCGACGCGACGAGACGTCGCGCGGAACGAAAAGCACGAGATGTCCCACGGCGTCGCGTGTATATAAATATACACAACTGCACAGTTTATCTTCATGGCATAAAGAAAACGTATTATTGGCGACGAGCAGGGAGTAGGGCGATGCGGAACGAAACGTATTGAAGCGGTTCGGCGGTGTCCGGTGTGGTCCGACAGACCACACCGGACACTCCCTTGTTGGATCCGAAGAATCTCTTGTTGGATCCTCGGCCAGCGTCAAGTGGATACGACTACCGGGGTCGACAACCGTCTCCCAGTGTGCGACGAGACTGGAGCCTCGTATCGTCGAGGCTAAGCGGTAGAAGCTACATGGAAGCTGCAGATTCCGGAAGGAGGACACGGGGTGGATCATCCACCAGCAGGAGCTTCGAGATCGGTGAGTAAGGACCAGATACGCGGAAGCCCAGCTGCACAACCCTGAAACGGTCTACCGAGCAGCTACCCTGATCATATCCCTGGTTCTGGTCGTCCCGAAGCCACAACACTACTGATACACACACCACAAATCCGGAAAACGGCAGAAGCCACGTAGAAGCTGCAGCTTCTGGAAGGACGACGGGGTGGCTCATCCACCAACAGCCTCGGGATCGGTGAGTTAGGAGCAGAAATGGGAGCGGCCACCTGCACAACCGGGATACGGTCTCTCCTGCTGGTCGTATTCCTCCTGGTCCTTGGTTCTGGTCGTCCCGAGAGCAATACGACTCGATCCATACCACACCGCAGATCCAGAAGCGAGCGAGCGGTCGAGCTCAGACGACCGGTGCAACGGGGGTGTCTCCATTGTCCGATGACAAATTGTACATCCAACAAACGCTCGGGCCGAGCTTATCCATCAACATCAGCCGAGAAATGTAGCTCCTTGCAACGCTGCTTCGTATCTGTAACAGAGAATAGCCGCGCGAGGACGACGACGCGCTCGGCGTCGGCGGATTAATCGACTCACACCCCGTGCGCCAATCGAGATTCCCGGCTTAAGAGGCAGTGATACTCCCCTCCCCCCCGCGCCCCCGCGCCCATCGCCACTTCGAATGTTTGAACCGTGTTTTCTCCGAAACGGTGGGTCGGATCGCGATGAAATTTAATACACAAGTAGGAAATGATGGCAAAAAGAGCATAAGCTTTTGGCGTTTCCAAATTCCAAAAAAAATTTTACAGTTTTTGTTATCATCAGAGTTATCATTATATATTTACTCTTACGCTCACCAGATCGTATCGCCAGAAGCTTATGCCGTGCACGGTTAAAAAACACGTTTTTTGAACTTTGTTTCATCGAAATCGATGCAATAACAACGGAGAAAACACGTTTCAAACATTTTTTTAGCACAAGTTATCTGCCGTCAAAAAATTTGACGAAAATCAGTGCTCAGCAAGCACCCGAGAGATGGCGCCAGCGCTGATGGCCGGCGGCCCCCCCGATGGGCTGCACGCAACGAACGTTCGTGCTCTCATTGCTCCGCCCATCAAGGTGATGGGCGGAGCGAATAATTTCGAATTTATCAATTACAATTGACGTGGATTAACTAAATTAATTAGTTTGTTCTTGTATTTATATTTTTTTATACAATTTTTGTATAAAATCGTACAACTTGAGTTACCCCTCGGAGAAATAAATAAAAGAGGCAGTGATACTCGCCCCCCCCCCCCCCCCCCGCCCTCGCGCCCGCGCGACCACATCACTTCGAATCTTTGAAATATGTTTTCTCCGAAACGGTGCGTCGAATCGCGATGAAATTTAAAACACAACTAGGAAATGATAGAAATAAGAGCACAAGCTTTTGGTGTTCTGAAAATCCAAAAAAAAATCAGTTTAACCAGGATTACAGAATCAGGATTAACCTACATTACCGACATCGTCGGAGTTCCCACTGATGTATTATGCCGCTGTTTATGCATCGATTTGAATGAAAAATGTTTGTTTCTTATTCGCGCAGGACCTGATCGTCGGACTATGTGGTTGAAGCAGCACGAGAGATACAATTTTATTTATTTCTCCGAGGTGGAAACTGAATCGGTAAAACAGATTCGTAATCTTGTGATTTCGTCTGTTGCCTCGACCGCATGGTGCGATGATCGTGCCGTGCGTGAATAAAAAACAAGCATTTTAAGCTTTGTTTCATGTCAATCGATGCATAAACAGCAGAGAAAACACATTTTAAACGTTTCGATTTCACCCGTACGTTCGCGTTACCGATCGACAACCAGCTGATAGCTGACAGTCCGAGAGACGGCGTTAGTGTAGATCGCGTCGCGGCGGCGCGTCCGCCAAAGTGCAAATACGAATCTGGCAGCTATTGCCGCCAGCAGACGCTAATTATCATTTTTGGGAAAAGTTCGTGTTTTTATTTGAGACAGTGCGTGCAGTGAGTGACGGAACCACGAAGGATATTTTTTATCGACGGCAAACACGTGGGGAGATGTAGGAGGCTTTGAAATAAACAGGTTAGTAAAAAAAATATTTTTAACAATATTAAAAAGTTCCTCGCTGTAGTTTTTTGCTGTCACCGATAAGTGGATGGAGCCTGAGGGTAGTTGTTTCAGCTTGTCAGTGGCAACAGTAAAAAGTTAAGCGAGTAACATTTGTCGAATGAAGTGTTGAAACTCCACGAGCGAAGAGACTGGGCACCCCTTTCGTCCATGGCGCGTTCTTGTCGGTCGCGAATGGTAGTGCGGATCACTGTGGATCACGTGAGTGGCGCGGCATTAGCGCTGTCCGCCGAAGAAATCATTGGTAGCAGAAGAGACCGCTAGATGGATCTGTCGCCCTTGCCGCCTACAGTCGGTAAAAGCGGCCATTCGTTCGTCTCGGGACAAGTGTTGACAGGCACTGAGCCTGCCGGTGTAGTTATTAAAAGTTATTCTGTGTTTTTATTTGTAAAAAGTGCGTGCGGTGTGCGAGGAAATCTTTTCCATCAACGAGAGCCGAGTGGCAGCTACGGGGAGCACCGTCTAACCATGATCCACAGGTAAATCATAAAATTATTTTCACATACATGAATGTATCTCGTTTGACAGTTTTCTCCTGCCACCGATATGTTTTTGAAGTATGCTGATATTGCGGCTTGTTGGTGGCTGCAGAAAATTGTCGAACGAGAAAAGTCCACAGAAAATTATGGAAAAAGTTTTTCTACCCGCACAAGAGTTACAATAACCTCAAATTGCACAGAGCAATCTCAAATACATCTGAAGAAGGCACCGACAGAATTTAAGGTTATTCTAACTCTTGTGCTATAAGAAGACTTCTTCCCACAAGCAGCTCTCACTTGATACTTTTCAGCAGCCACCGACAAGCTACAATTACCATTCAGAAGCTCATTCTAACAGCTTTCTGCTGTCCCCGATAAGTAGACGGAGCCTTGGAACAGTTGTTGTAGTTTGTCGACGGCTGGTGGAAAGTGTCAAGCGCCAATCGCTTGTGGAAAGTATTTTTCTAACTAGCACGACGCCTCCGCAGACTCCGCAGCCGCAGATCGCATTGCAGCAGCAACAGCAGCAGCAGCAGCAGCAGCAGACGCTCGGTCAAAAACAGAGCGGGCAACTCGGACAGCAACAGCAGCAACAGCAACAGCAGCAGCAACAGTAACAGCAGCAGCAGCAGCAACAGAATGATACAATATAACCGTGAGTATCTGTCCGGTAATGCGCCGAGGCAGCTATCCGATACCAAAGACTTTTTTACTGCCAAAGAAGAGCTTATCGACGGGTCCATTGACAAGAAAACTGGTGAGTTTCAATTTATTTAATTTATTTTATTATATGTCTTCGCGTCCCATTGGGGAAAAAATTGTAGATTTGAGGAGAAAATTGATAATTTGTTTCTGAACCCTTCAATCGGCGCAGTCATCGCCTGGGATTAGAAAAAGTTATGTTTTCATTGTTTTTTTTTAATGCAGATAACGCCACAGAAGAAGCGCTCGCGGAAGATGTCGCGCTTGGACGAGGACTACAGGTTTATCAAAAATCTCATGATGCAGCTGCGGCAGCGTCAACCTACGGCGGTGCTGGAGCCTCTGTTGGGCAGAAATTACGGGGCTGCCCGATTTTCGGCTCGGGCGATCTCGCGAAAATCGGCACGCAGAAGGACTACAACACCGGGACTGGCCATCTCACCGGCGCCTATCGAGCCGCTACGCTGCTCGGCGTGTCCGATCGCAGCACTCAACCGTTCGGCGAGCTCGAACCCTCGACGCCGCAGCAACCGGCGTCCAACCAGCGAGCTTTTGCGAGAAAACCGTAAGTTTTTTATCCTTATTTATACTTATTATATTCGTTGCGACTTTGCTTTTTCAAGTGGATCAGAAAAAGGAAAATTCGCTGTCGATGAGTCGCGACGTCGACACCCCCGACACGATCGTCAGCTCGTCATCCTCGGAATGCGTGATACCCGAGTGCATTCATCGGTTCGCGGGTCTGCAACTGATCGACGAGGAGTCCGACGAGGAGGCCGACTGGTTGAAGCGAGTCTCGCCCGTCATACCGCTCATATCGCCGATACCGATTAGATTGAAGCCGGGGTACCTCAAACACTGTTGGGCGGCGTATCGACTCCTGTGTCGATTAATTGTATTTTTTTTATTGTACATTTTCAGTGCATAGATTATTTCCGTACGGAAATAATAATCTATGCTCTGGATTCTCGAGCGATGTAAATCGCTCGAGAATTTCCCGCCTGTTGGGGGACTATCGACACCCGAGTCGATAAGTGGTATTTCTTTTTTTTTTTTTTTTTTTTTCGGTGCATAGATCATTTCCGCATGGAAATAATCTATGCACTGCAGAGCGTAATGCTCTGGATTCTCGAGCGATGTAAATCGCTCAAGAATTTCACGCCTATTGGGCGGAGTATCGACCCTCGTGTCGATTAATTGTTTTTTTTTTTTGTTTTTTTTTCGGTGCAGAGATTATTTCCGCATGAAAATAATCTATGCACTGCAGAGCGTAATGCTCTGGATTTTCGAGCGATGTAAATCGCTCGAGAATTTCCCGCCTGTTGGGGGACTATCGACACCCGAGTCGATAAGTCGTTTTTTTTTTTTTTTTTTTTTTTTTCGGTGCATAGATCATTTCCGCATGGAAATAATCTATGCACTGCAGAGCGTAATGCTCTGGATTCTCGAGCGATGTACATCGCTCGAGAATTTCACGCCTATTGGGCGGAGTATCGACCCTCGTGTCGATTAATTGTTTTTTTTTTTGTTTTTTTTTTCGGTGCATAGATCATTTCCGCATGGAAATAATCTATGCACTGCAGAGCGTAATGCTCTGGATTCTCGAGCGATGTACATCGCTCGAGAATTTCACGCCTATTGGGCGGAGTATCGACCCTCGTGTCGATTAATTGTTTTTTTTTTGTTTTTTTTTTCGGTGCATAGATTATTTCCGCATGGAAATAATCTATGCACTGCAGAGCGTAATGCTCTGAATTCCGAGCAACGCAAATCGCTCGTGTTTCTCATCGCTCGGTGAGCAAAAAAATGTTTCTAAAAAATGTTTCTGCGTTATACGAGCAACCATCGTCGCTCGATTTATATTATATAATAATATATTAAAATTCTCGCCATAATGATGTGGGCGTGTCGCAGCGAGACCGCTGGTGTTAGTATACGCCCACTGTGGCGACGCCTCCGTTATCAACGAGAGGGAACCGGTGCGGCGCGCCATCTCGCGGTAGTTTTAAGTCGGAGGCCAGACTCCTACATTACCGACCCCGTCGGAGTTTTCCTCGATGTATCACTGCCTCTTAACACTGAGCGCGCCCGGCTGGCCGCAGCCCGACGGCTCCTCGAGGAGAAGGCGCATCGGACACCGCGTTGGTCATCCTTATTCGCGTCGCGTCGATCACGATCACTGCGTCCCCGCTTACGGAGCGTCTTCGATGCTTCGGGGCTAGCGATAACAATAAGTCGCATATTCTACCCCTGAAAACAACGGTTTCAACCTTTTTTTAGTTGATAAAGACAAAAAAAAATTTCGAACGGTTTGCGAGAAATCGTAGATCTGGCCGCCAGGCCGAAAACCGCCCAAATCAGGGTCACGAAATTTATTTTTTCAAAATATCTACTTTTAACCTATAACATTATTCTTAAATCGCATATGCTACCCCTGAAAACACCGGTTACAACCCTTTTTTAGTTGATTTTGAAAAAAAAAATGTTGTCAAACAGTTTGTGAGAAATCGTAGATCTGGCCGCCAGGCCGAAAACCGCCCAAATCGGGGTCACGAAATTTATTTTTTCAAAATATCGACTTTTAACCTACACCATCGTACTCATTAGCGCGCGATAATGATCCAGATGGGCCGAGAAGACGACGTAGCTGGATCGAGGATCATCCGGCTCGTTTCGATTGTCTGCGAGGTGAAGCGCGTCGGACGGAAAGAGCGGCGCAGAGAAGCCGACAGCTTCGGGAGGATTGATCGATGGAAATCGTACGGAACTCTGCGGTTACGTTGGGTGATGTTTTGTGCCGAGTCACAGCGTTCGGTCATGTTTGATTGAATGAAATGAATTTAACTCCGGAGCCACTGCCCGTCTATCATTTATTTGTCGACAATGACGCGTGATATGCTCGATTCGGTATTCAATAGACAAATAAATAACACCGCGTCTTTCTTCGATCTCGAATACTATAGAATGCAGCGAAATTGAATTAGTGAAAGTTTTTTTATGGTAACGACTAACCGTGATTCTGATTGCAGGAATTGTTTAATACAAATTAGTATTTTTATTGGCTTAAGTATCTTTATATTTCATTTTTAAAACATGTTTTTAGCTTCATGTTTTTCTCAGCATAAAAAAATATCTACCCTTCAGGAAAATATTTTATAAATTTGTTTGTGTTTCAATCATACGACGCTGTAATACGCGATGCAAGGCGATGAAAATTCGTCGCGAGGATCAGAAATAGGATAGGACGATCGTACAATACACAGGAGGCTACACGTATTTATGTGTTGCGTTTAGGAAGCTCGAGTTTGCTTTGGACCCGGAGGCGATATAAGTTGTACACGATAGCCCGCTGTGCTGACACAATGCAACGCCCGCCAGCCAAGAGCGACCAACATTTTCGCGGCTATTCTTCTCCCGTCCCTTTTCCCCGTTCTCCGTTTTGCGCCATACGCCACCCACATATCCCCGACACCTTTTTCTCTCCTTCGCGTGGTCTTTCAATACCCGCCGCTCCGCGACGACACCTCTTATATCTTGTTGGTTCATTGTCGAGCTTTTCGTCTCTGTCTCACCACCCAGTTCTTCTTTTTTTTTTATCCTTTCATCGTCTCTTATAATTTAGAAACTGCTGCACTTTCAATTCACTTAGGGCTTTTCTGATTTTTTTTACGTCTGTTGGCTGGTAAACTTTACGAAATATTGTGTAAAAATAAAATAAAAAATTTGTACTTCAATTTGCACTCGAGTCTGTTCTTCAGTTAAATCTCAAGCAAGGAAAAGAGCTCCAACCCATGATTCCACTTGTGTTAAAACTGCGAACTACAAATTCCTTCGTTACCAATTTGTCCTCCTATTTCGCACCTTCTATTTCTTTTTTCTCAAACTTATCTTCTCGCACGCTCGACTGGCCATTAGTTCTTAACGTGCTCGCATCTCGCGCGTTGAATGTCCCGTCCGTTCGTCGCTTTCGTTCTCTCGTCAGCCTCAATGTATCGCCGTGGATTATTATCGCGCAAGCTCTCGGCTCCGCATCAACACGCGGCTATTAGACTTGACGCCGGCGGAGTCGGTGAATGTAACCGAGAGGCGGGAAAGCAGGTTCGCGCCACCGTGGCGATCAGTCACACTCGTCGGCACGTGTGGAACACGCGAGTGCAAACGAGAGTGAGTGAGCAGTAGCAGCAGCAGCAGCAGCAGCATCAGCACCACGAGACGCACAGTAGGACCCCCCAACACTGACGGATCTCTCGCACACGTCAAAACGACGCGCAGCTGCAACGCTTATGTACCCGCATCAGCAGCAGCGCGCAACTCTCTCGTTGTGAAATTAAATTGAAAATTCGTCATACATTTTCGCGTCCTCGCATTACGAGAGCACGGATTATATGCTGCGAGTAGCGGCAGCGTACGCCGCACACTTCGCAACTGCATCAGTGCCACGCTCGCGCCGGATTAATAATTATTCGCCATTAAATAAAGAGCTAATTCCGACAAATCTCGTAATTAATTCAACATTTCGTATTTAAAATACTAAACAAAAATTCGCAGCGCGACGCTAACTAGTGCCGAGCTTCCGAGAATCAGAAGGTAATTATGCGTGACGTGACGACGAAAAATGTTCTCATATCCTAAAAAAAAAGATCCTCTCACGATGAATAATTTCGATGTTATTATCCTCAAATAATAACATCGAATTCACGCTATTTGCGAAATAACACATTTACAAGTAACGAGCATGAGGTTAAAAAATTGCTCACTCAGTCGTTTCTATAGATCGAATAAAACAACTATTGTGAAGTTCGCTGTGCATCGAGAAAATCTTACACAGCAAAACAAACCGCCCATTGATAAAGTGCGTTCTCACGATGTGTCACGCTCGCGCTTCATTCCGCTCGCTAGACGCACACTTGAGTTTATATCGGTGAGCTGCATACAGATACGACGTACAAAAAAGTTTGGTAAACCCGAGAGAGGACAAAAAACCCGGGCGTCCATGCCCCGAAGGTGGTGCACTGCGAGACGAGCGCGCGCGCGAGTTAAGCAAGAAGCCTGCACCGCACCTACCTGCGCGCGGGAGAGACACATCGGGGTCACGCTATTCAGAGAGGTGCAAGCGATAAAATATCGCGGGCTAAGATATCGAGCGCGAGCAGCGCGGTAACTGTTGTTCGTGCCTTCGGGCAGATCGATACGTCGCATGACTTATTTGGGATCATGCGGACGCGTGTGCGCGAGGCAGAGAGGGCGGTGATGGTGGATACATAGACGCAGCTCAAGAGCGCACAGTGATATCCGTCCTGCGGTTACTATTACATAGTATCGCCACCCTGAAGCTCGCGCATAGCATGTGAAACTGTGTCGCTCGCTCTCTACACTGTTAAAAATCCGGTGTTAAAAATAACACCAAGTCGGTGTCTATATAGGTCCACACCAATCGCGGTGATAATGAGCGGTGTTAACTGAGTCTGAAATACCGACTTTCACCTCGAAAACTCAGAAGTCCCGTTTTTCGCGAATTATCAACGTATCGAAGCGAAAATTGAAATACAGACACCAGTAATGTGAATCTCGTTAATGAATTAGTCAGAACTTTGATTTTCGAAAAAAAAAATTACAGATCAATTACCCGGTAGAGAAATCTGTAATGAAAAAATCGATTTTTTCTTCAATTTTTCGATAAAAACTGAGAAAAGCGACTAATTTATTCACGAGATAATAAAAAATCACACATGATACGTGCATTCATGCCTTTAAAGCAAAAAGTGTTATAATGCTTCGTCGGTAACACAGGGAAAATTTAACGAAACGGCTGGTGTTAATTTAACACCGTAAAAAGTGTTAATATTAACACTGTAATAAGTAACACCAGGAAAAAGTCCACACCAGCAGCGTTTGACACCGTAGATTTTTAACAGTGTACGCGATTATTCGACAATCAAACTTCGCTCCGACCCACTGTTTATTTTCATTGCTAAATAATCTTCATAGTTTACCACTCTGAGAAAAGTAAAAAATAAGGGTGAAAAATAGACAGTAGAAAGTTATCGCAGTGCAGAAATATCTTACGACTCCCTTCGCAACATATTTTCACGCTAAATATTGTCCCACTCGACTGTCATTCCCTTCTGATGCGACAATATGTAAAGCGACGTCGTTCACGCGCATCTGGGCAAACAGCACACGTCGAACGTAACGTTCGTAGTCAAATGAGAGGCGCGCATAGGTCGAGTCGCGGCTGGCAAGTCGACGGTGCGCCGCTACTCGGCGCTAGGATTTATATAGACTATTCACACAACGATATATAGTACAAGGCCCAATGTGTAAAAGCCACACATCCCGGGACCACCCACCGACAAGAGCGGTGAGTAAACCTGGGTAATCGTGGGTAAACGTGTCGTCGATTATTCATACAGGATTCTTGGCACGGGACGCGCGCGGCCTAACCGCACGAGCCGAGCACGAATCACGTCCGCGCGCGTATATATATATATATCTATACGTATGTACATTTATACGTAGGTATAATACGATGACAATGAACGATCCCGACCGAGGACTCGTATTCTCTTCCACGTGGCTGTGTACAAGAGAATACGTGTTGCCAGTGTTGGTTCCGAAGAAGAACCATAAGTACCTTACACAGGGTCGCGCATTGTACATCGCTCTGGCCCAGTACAGTGAAGCCTCTCGAATTTAACGCTCTCGGGATCACCGGACGCAACACTAGAAACATGTATCAAATAAATAAATATAGTTTGGGACTTGATGTTTCGATGACAGTTCAATTCGAGCAAATACTGTTGAGCCAAGTTCAATTAAGGGGTCTCTGCTTTGAAACTTATTTAAAATCGACATTTTTTTTTAGCATTTTTCGAAAGTTTATATATTTAAAAGTATTATCTAAAAATTTCAGAAAGATTAAAGTATTCTGAAGGTATTTTCCATACGTTTAACGCTACCTGAGTGCGCTTGTTCGCCGTATATCGCTAAAACTTTAAACGCGTTTTTCTCGAAACAACGTTTTCGAACCGCTTGTTGAAAAAATCTCAGGAACTACTGATCGGATCCTTATGAAATTTTAACCACATACACTGCACACTTATCGCTATATCCCCTTCCAGAATTATTGCAAAGTTAAAATTTTTACTTTTTTTTTGGGCAAAAAACATGAAAAAAGGCACGGTTTTTTTCAATGTTTTTTTTTTCTTTTGCCCGCCATTTTGTTATTTTCGCCTATACATGAATAATTCTGGTAGGCGATATAGCCAATGATATAATGAATCTAAAATCATTTCAATTTTTTTTATTGGGATCGGCCATTGTTGAGATTTTTTCAACAGCGCACACCTACCTACTTTTTGCGGACTCCTGTTTACCTGGCATTTTCACACAAAAAAAATTGACTAAAATCAATTTTTTTTTGTAATCTACGAATGCCTTTGTTAAGCCCAACACGTTTTGTATCGCTAAACATAACAGTATTCTAAAAAAAAAAATGGATAAAAATAGCGTTTTTTCCTTGCATCTAAAGTAGAGAAACGCCTCAATGACATCATTTGAGTCAACTCTAAATTGATAACGGTAAATAAATAAATAATTCACATTTAACCGACTCTTTTCCCAGGGGGTCACATCACCTCGTGCGATTGTCTTCCTGTGATATTTCAGGACAAACGGACAGTCAACGTTAGAGAGAGTCGACTGTACGCGCACAGCGAATCAGTGTATTCACGAATTAGTCGGTGAAACTGCGCGCGCGCTTATACGTCCGTACATACCCGCTGTTTGTACTGGTCCTGTACACACCCGAGGCGGTTACACACCAGTCCCAGGTTCTTGATATACGACGTAACTGAAGCGAGAACTTCATTGCTCGGGACGCACCGTACACGGCCGTGGAGTCACGACGTGTCGCGCGCGCGTTCGTCGTGTCAGAGCCGCGCGCAGGACGCCTCCACACCGGCACGACACCTTTAGCTCGCGCCTATATCGCTCGGCATTTCCTCTATGTTTCTCGTCTCGCTCGCTTCTCCGCATTGAGCAGCGCGAGGCAAACGCGTCGCGGTGACGATAAAACAGATACCACAGGTAATTTGCCGTCGTTATAGATATCTCCAGACAAGTCCCCTCTTCCAAGGGGAGGGGGTTTCCCCTCACCTTTCCACTCAGTGTAGCTTCTAACCCCCCCCCCCCCGCCCACTACTCCTCCCCCTCTTCCTCCTATTGCTCAGCCTCTCCGGTGGCTCATTAATGAGCTCGTGCTCCGTATTGAGAGACACTGACAGCCAGGGCGATGCCTGAGCTCCGCGAATTAACTAGCGTCGTTAATAATCGTCGTCTATCACGCGGTACTCTGGAGTTTGCTAATATACGCGGAACGATCTTGACGTTCGGGGGCTGACGAGTCTCGCGGTGGGCGTATTAGCTCAGGTTGTGTTGACCTGTCGGTTCGGGGAGACAACGTTTCTGTTAGGTTTGAAGGAGGGGTAAAAAAGGGAGGCGCGGGTTGAGCGAAGGGAAAAACGCTTGGTCAATATTTTTAGCGTTTTAAAATACTAATTATTTTATGTATAGTTTTTTTTTCATGTTAAGGGGGGGGGGGGGGGGGGGTAAGGTTAATTCGTGCAAAAAAGCACACTTTTGTGATTTTTTGCACGACACAGTTGAAATCTATGTAATAAAACCAATGGTACATCAAAGTATAACATTATATTATACTTTGTAAAGATTATTGATGACCCTGAAGATTTCTGCATCTGCAAAAAAAAAAAGTTTTCACGCTGCCACGGCGGAACGCTGCGGTCGAGAATTTTTTCGCTAAGTACATTTTGTACCTCTCACGATTCTCTAGTGGTGTTATTTTTTAGTTTTTTTTTTTTGGCCATTTTTAAGAAATGGCAGCGATTTTAGTCCCGTTTTTTCAGTTTTCCAGCCGTACTGCTTTACCAGTGCATGAAAAAAAAAAAATTTTACGTCACTTTTTTACGTTTTGCAATTCTCTAGTGGTGTTATTTTTTAGTTTTTTTTTTTTGGCCATTTTTAAGAAATGGCAGCGATTTTAGTCCCGTTTTTGCTGTTTTCCAGCTGTACCGCTTCACCAGTGCATGAAAAAAAAAAAAAATTTACGTCACTTTTTTACGTTTTGCAATTCTCTAGTGGTGTTATTTTTTAGTTTTTTTTTTTTGGTCATTTTTAAGAAATGGCAGCGATTTTAGTCCCTTTTTGCTGTTTTCCAGCTGTACCGCTTCACCAGTGCCTGATAAAAAATATTTTCTACGGCACTTTTTTACGTCTTGCAATTCTCTAGTGGTGTTATTTTTTAGTTTTTTTTTTTTTGGCCATTTTGAAGAAATGGCAGCGATTTTAGTCCCGTTTTTGCTGTTTTCCAGCTGTACCGCTTCACCAGTGCCTGATAAAAAATATTTTCTACGGCACTTTTTTACGTTTTGCAATTCTCTAGTGGTGTTATTTTTTAGTTTTTTTTTTTGGCCATTTTTAAGAAATGGCAGCGATTTTAGTCCCGTTTTTGCTGTTTTCCAGCTGTACCGCTTCACCAGTGCATGAAAAAAAAAAAAATTTTACGTCACTTTTTTACGTTTTGCAATTCTCTAGTGGTGTTATTTTTTAGTTTTTTTTTTTTGGTCATTTTTAAGAAATGGCAGCGATTTTAGTCCCTTTTTGCTGTTTTCCAGCTGTACCGCTTCACCAGTGCCTGATAAAAAATATTTTCTGCGGCACTTTTTTACGTCTTGCAATTCTCTAGTGGTGTTATTTTTTAGTTTTTTTTTTTTTGGTCATTTTTAAGAAATGGCAGCGATTTTAGTCCCGTTTTTACTGTTTTCCAGCTGTACCGCTTCACCAGTGCCTGATAAAAAATATTTTCTACGGCACTTTTTTACGCTTTGCAATTCTCTAGTGGTGTTATTTTTTAGTTTTTTTTTTTTTTTGTTATTTTTAAGAAATGGCAGCGATTTTAGTCTAGTTTTTGCAGTTTTCCAGCTGTACCGTTTCACCAGTGCCTGATAAAAAATATTTTCTACGGTACTTTTTTACGTTTTGCAATTCTCTAGTGGTGTTATTTTTTAGTTTTTTTTTTTTGGCCATTTTTAAGAAAGAAACTATTTTTAAGAACTTATTGGAAGATCAGGCACTGGTGAAGCGGTACAGCTGGAAAACTGCAAAAACTGGACTAAAATCGCTGCCATTTCTTAAAAATAACAAAAAAAAAAAACTAAAAAATAACACCACTAGAGAATTGCAAAGCGTAAAAAAGTGCCGTAGAAAATATTTTTTATCAGGCACTGGTGAAGCGGTACAGCTGGAAAACAGCAAAAACGGGACTAAAATCGCTGCCATTTCTTAAAAATGACAAAAAAAAAACTAAAAAATAACACCACTAGAGAATTGCAAGACGTAAAAAAGTGCCGTAGAAAATATTTTTTATCAGGCACTGGTGAAGCGGTACAGCTGGAAAACAGCAAAAACGGGACTAAAATCGCTGCCATTTCTTAAAAATGACCAAAAAAAAAAAACTAAAAAATAACACCACTAGAGAATTGCAAGACGTAAAAAAGTGCCGTAGAAAATATTTTTTATCAGGCACTGGTGAAGCGGTACAGCTGGAAAACAGCAAAAAGGGACTAAAATCGCTGCCATTTCTTAAAAATGACCAAAAAAAAAAAAACTAAAAAATAACACCACTAGAGAATTGCAAAACGTAAAAAAGTGACGTAAAATTTTTTTTTTTTCATGCACTGGTGAAGCGGTACAGCTGGAAAACAGCAAAAACGGGACTAAAATCGCTGCCATTTCTTAAAAATGGCAAAAAAAAAAAACTAAAAAATAACACCACTAGAGAATTGCAAAACGTAAAAAAGTGCCGTAGAAAATATTTTTTATCAGGCACTGGTGAAGCGGTACAGCTGGAAAACAGCAAAAACGGGACTAAAATCGCTGCCATTTCTTAAAAATGGCAAAAAAAAAACTAAAAAATAACACCACTAGAGAATTGCAAGACGTAAAAAAGTGCCGTAGAAAATATTTTTTATCAGGGACTGGTGAAGCGGTACAGGTGGAAAACAGCAAAAAGGGACTAAAATCGCTGCCATTTCTTAAAAATAACCAAAAAAAAAAAACTAAAAAATAACACCACTAGAGAATTGCAAAACGTAAAAAAGTGACGTAAAATTTTTTTTTTTTCATGCACTGGTGAAGCGGTACAGCTGGAAAACAGCAAAAACGGGACTAAAATCGCTGCCATTTCTTAAAAATGGCCAAAAAAAAAAAACTAAAAAATAACACCACTAGAGAATTGCAAAACGTAAAAAAGTGCCGTAGAAAATATTTTTTATCAGGCACTGGTGAAGCGGTACAGCTGGAAAACAGCAAAAACGGGACTAAAATCGCTGCCATTTCTTAAAAATGGCCAAAAAAAAAAACTAAAAAATAACACCACTAGAGAATTGCAAGACGTAAAAAAGTGCCGTAGAAAATATTTTTTATCAGGCACTGGTGAAGCGGTACAGCTGGAAAACAGCAAAAAGGGACTAAAATCGCTGCCATTTCTTAAAAATGACCAAAAAAAAAAAACTAAAAAATAACACCACTAGAGAATTGCAAAACGTAAAAAAGTGACGTAAATTTTTTTTTTTTTTCATGCACTGGTGAAGCGGTACAGCTGGAAAACAGCAAAAACGGGACTAAAATCGCTGCCATTTCTTAAAAATGGCCAAAAAAAAAAAACTAAAAAATAACACCACTAGAGAATTGCAAAACGTAAAAAAGTGACGTAAAATTTTTTTTTTTTTCATGCACTGGTAAAGCAGTACGGCTGGAAAACTGAAAAAACGGGACTAAAATCGCTGCCATTTCTTAAAAATGGCCAAAAAAAAAAAACTAAAAAATAACACCACTAGAGAATCGTGAGAGGTACAAAATGTACTTAGCGAAAAAATTCTCGACCGCAGCGTTCCGCCGTGGCAGCGTGAAAACTTTTTTTTTTTGCAGATGCAGAAATCTTCAGGGTCATAGATTATTGTGTAAAATTTCCATGAAGAAATATTTAAAAATACAGCAATGGCTGCATTTATTCGGGAGCGTCTCGGAAAAAAGTAGAATTGCCGTGCCCCTCATAACTCGGTGCTACTGGATCATCCGAAATCAAAGAATCAAAGTTCTTTCGTTAGATAATCGCTTTCCCAAGGTAACGCCGTGAGGTTTTTTTCGAAATTTCAATTTTTCAATTTTTGGGAACACTTTGAAGGGAAAAACGCGATTTTTTCGAAAAAAATCGGCTATTTTGATATTGTAAAATAAAAAATATTAATAAATTCGAAAAAAATCTCTTCGGCGTTACCTAGTAAAATATGTACAGAAAAAGTATGCAAAAATTCGTGCAGTAGCTTTGACGGTACGATGAGCACCGACTTAGAAAACGTGAGTTGTGGGAAAAACGCTTTAAAGTCGCGCTCGGGCAGCGAAGGTACAACAATCCGCGAGTATAAAAATACTCATAACGTCGTCAATTTTGCTCCGATTGATCCCCCCCCTCCAATGAAAAATATTCAACATGATTTTTCTTGTCATGTTGAATGAAAAAAATGTAATAACATTTTAGATTGAAATATAATTAGATCGGTTACAAAGTGCAAATACCGATTTAAGAAACGATCGAAGTACATTCGAGCGTGTAATGAGCACAGCGGAAACAGGATCCCATGAGCGTGATAGATATATAGGTGTGAAGCTCGTGGAATTTCCGGCGGCGCACGGTGCACGAAGAGCGGGGAAGTGATTACAGCGCGAGGATCGGCGGGCTCTTCACTCGCCTCGCGCACTCTCTTCTCGTGGAGCTATCTGGTCCTCTGATTAACATCGTTAAAATGTGGATGTTAAATAAATTATAAATAATTACATTCGACACCCTAACGAATATCCGATCCGCCGGGATAAACCTCGTTGACGCGACGACCTCGTGCATCACACTAATTTACGTATATCGATCGTTACCTTAAATACGACGGCTTCGGTTGAAAATACTTATCAAAGAATTGTATAAATGTAATGTCTCCACCATACCCGTCTTTACTCCCGAAAGACTTGCGTTGATGTCGTGATTCGTTGATTAATTGATTCATGAAAAGGGGCTGGGCCACCTTTGAGCGGAGAAGCAAGTGAAATATCCCCCAAAAAGTGATGAAATTAGGGTAATGACTTTATTTATTTTTTCTCTCAAGATTGAGTCAACAGAATAAAAACGCAACGCATTATTTTAGTAGACGTTGCGAATGATAATAGGGTAGACGTACCGTTTTTGGCCACCTTAGTGCCAATTGTGGCCATTATATTCAAACGAATAAATCATAATATTTAATCGCATATAAAAAATCATCCTGTGGACCATTCAGTGAATTAATATACATTTTTTTCGAAAAATCAACATTTAGTTACACGAAAAAAATAATTTGAAGAATAAAGTAATAAAAATGGCCACAATAGGTACAGTGGCCACTAACGGTACATCTACCCTAAGTGGTAACTTTTTCATATCCGTGTTCCAGGTTTAGCAATTTCACTTTCGTCTCCCACCACCTTAATTATTTCATTTATTATTCGAATCAACAAATCGAACAATTAAAAAATGTCAAGACATCGACATCCAGTCTCGTCATTAGTATAGCAGTGGCGAACTATCCGACGAGATTGCTGCCAATCCGTCGTATGGCAATCAGCGCGTGTATAGAAACGCAGAGCGTGCGGACACACACACACACACAAACAATGTTGAACTCTCGAGATTAAATTCAAGAGCAGAGCCCCGTGGTGGGCGAGCGCGCGTTAATAGACGGATATACCTGTCCGATTATTAACGGGTGCCCGAGCGGGCGCAACCGTTGGTCGGCCGGGGTATATAGCCCACATGCATGTCGCTCCCATTGCCGCCCTCGCCGGGTTGTCCCTCTCATTAATTAAGCCCTCTGACATTGAGCGATGTGGTTTGCCGGGGTTCGTCCACGCGCGCAACCCAAGACACAGCCGGCCCTCGTGCTGCCACCCCGTCCTCGTCTCCCGGATTTCTCCTCGCTCCTTCGTACGTTCCAAGTTCAATTCCTGTTAGACCTCTCGCGGGCTCCGTGTGGCTTCTGTCGAAAAACCCCCGCGGACACGGACGACGACGTCCCGGGAAGCTTATATAACGCGATAACGTTGTATCACGACCCCACGTCAGGACCCACTGGCCAACCTTCTTGTACCTGGAGTACTGTATTTTTTTTTTTTCGTTCTTATTTCTATCACACGATCTTCATTAAACGAATGAAACGAACCCGGAGACGTGGAAAACGAAGCACAGGTATCATAGCTTTCTGAGAGTCATTTGTTAACCGGAAAACTCGTTATCCTCTCACACTGTTAAAAATCTACGGTGTCAAACGCTGCTGGTGTGGACTTTTTCCTGGTGTTACTTATTACAGTGTTAGTATTAACACTTTTTACGGTGTTAAATCAACACCAGCCGTTTCGTTAAATTTTCCCTGTGTTACCGACGAAGCATTATAACACTTTTTGCTTTAAAAGCATGAATGCAGGTACCATGTGTGATTTTTTATTATCTCGTGAATGAATTAGTCGCTTTTCTCAGTTTTTATCGAAAAATTGATGAAAAAAATCGATTTTTTCATTACAGATTCCTCTACCGGGTAATTGATCTGTAATTTTTATTTTCGAAAATCAAAATTCGGACGAATTCATTAACGAGATTCACATTACTGGCGACTGTATTTCAATTTTTGCTTCGATCCGTTGATAATTCGCGAAAAACGGGACTTCTGACTTTTTGAGGTGAAAGTCGGTATTTGAGACTCAGTTAACACCGCTCATTATCACTGTGATTGGTGTGGACCTATATAGACACCGACTTGGTGTTGTTTTTAACACCGGATTTTTAACAGTGCACCTGGCATTTCGCTGCGTTGTTTCATTATAGAAAATCATTATAGAAAAAAATATATATTTTTTACGGTCAAGTTGAAAGATTTCGCATATGCAAATGCGAGATGGTTCTATCCCCACGATTTTAAGACTCCGCAGCCCTGCCTGCAAAAGTTTCGTGCAATAAAAAAGCATTGTGCAGCCGGAGGCCTGTAGAAGTTTTCCGAAAAGCCTATAAAAAATGCAGCCTCCACCCACATATTTAGCGGGCTATCTCGTCGGACCGATAACCGTCGGCTTTTTGAGCCTTCGGCTAACTAACCGTCGCGCTGCGTCAGCCTCCTCGTTGTCACACGAGCCGGAGGGTTTTAACATCGTGGTTTAACGAGGACGCTGGGAAATCTCTCGCCGCACGGCGAACCAGCCGAACGAATGCCTAACGCTCGATCCTCACTTGCGTGTGCATCCGATACTGCGCAGGTTACCGCGCACAGCACTGAACTCAGTATATGTACATGTTATAAATGCAAATATATAATGCGAAGCTCGTAAAGCCACCATCGGGTGCTTCGGCCCGTATTAACGGCAATAAAATGTCGCAAGAGGTGCGACGGAACCGAGCAGATTGTCGCACAGAAGCTGCGCAGTAGTCGCTATACATTTCCCTCTGTTATCCCGGCTAAAGGCGCCGTGGATTATATCGACGAATCCGTAGCGACGACCCCCGCGTCTCGGCTGACGGCAGTTAAATTATTTTATACGCGCTCGCGTAGCCGGCGACCGTCCCATCTTCCCTCGTTGTCGTTCCAAATAGTTCGACGATGAATTATCAACGATTCGGTACACTGTTAAGAATCCGGTGTTAAAAACAACACCAAGTCGGTGTCTATATAGGTCCACACCAATCGCGGTGATAATGAGCGGTGTTAACTGAGTCTGAAATACCGACTTTCACCTCAAAAAGTCAGAAGTCCCGTTTTTTGCGAATTATCAACGGATCGAAGCGAAAATTGAAATACAGACGCCAGTAATGTGAATCTCGTTAATAAATTAGTCAGAACTTTGATTTTCGAAAAAAAAATTACAGAACAATTACCCGGTAGAGAAATCTGTAATGAAAAAATCGATTTTTTTTCTTCAATTTTTCGATAAAAACTGAGAAAAGCGACTAATTTATTCACGAGATAATACAAAAATCACACATGATACCTGCATTCATGCCTTTAAAGCAAAAAGTGTTATAATGCTTCGTCGGTAACACAGGGAAAATTTAACGAAACGGCTGGTGTTAATTTAACACCGTAAAAAGTGTTAATATTAACACTGTAATAAGTAACACCAGGAAAAAGTCCACACCAGCAGCGTTTGACACCGTAGATTTTTAACAGTGTATTTCCACATTCTCGCGACAACTCGACGACTGCAACAGCAGTCGAACGAGAAAACACATCGATGGCGTTTGTTTCGCTCCTCCGTATCGTTTCGCCCCGGTCTCCCATGCCATAGTTCAGAACTATGGCTAAGACTGCGCTATAAATGCTCGATTGTTCGTAACGTCGTCGAGACTAATCCTCGCGCGACGCCGGCGAATGCGTTTCAAATGGATCGACGAGGGGATTTCGCGGGCTCCTCTGATGACGATAAACCGAAACTGTTTCACGACACTCGAAGCCGAGTCGAGCGCAAATACAGTCGAACGAGCACAATTGTGTATCGATCGTTAGGAATAATAATAACGTCTAATTGAGCTCGTAAAAGATTTTACAGTCGACGATTCGAGCTCGCTATCTCGTCTCGTCTAATCTCGCGACATATCGAAATTTGCGAGTCGTACTAATGCTGACGATCTCGACGCATATAACATTGGTTCGTGTTCTTTTCTGACAAACGATAAAACCTTCACGTGCGCGCGTCCGCAGCCGGGAAAACGAGGCGTGTTGCTTCCTTCGTCCCCCCCGGGTGGATTCGGAGTAATCCAAGTTTCATTAACTTTACGATCAGCAGCCACCGAGTCGTTAAAGTATTCGCGAGTGACTTGATTGCATCGAGTTTTAATCATGATCTCGTACTGTAGGTACGACCACCTCTCACATACAAGCGAGGGGTTCGCGAATACGATTCTCGCGGATGAGAGTGCGGATTCCGCGGTTACTGCGCAGCCAGAAATCAATTCGCTTAGGAATTTCGCGAGCGCAGCGAGAGCCCGAAGGGTGGCTCGACCGAAGAAAAGGATTCGAATTGTATTTTGGGCGGCCACTCGAGGCAACGAGACTTCGACAGATTTTAATTAAAAGAACCGCTCACTTCGCTTCGTAGGCGGAATGTGTGCTCGATGGCAAACGTTTGAATCAGCCACGAGTGATAGGAAAATTATATTTATTTGATATTGAATTACGATTTTTCGAACTTGGGACGAAAATTCAATTTCCAAAAATTCTGTCATTTCGAAAAATAATTGTCGAATATTTTTACGAGATGGTTATACTGCCCCCGGAAATGAATTTGAGATATATAGCGAATAAAAAAAATGGTATGGATTTACATGTGTATGTCAGGGTGAAAGCCTCCCCTGATACAGGAAGTAGCGCCGCACTGCGTCAACTGCCGGAACCCGCTGCGGCACAGCCTTGCCGAGGGTTCCTCGAGCCACCGGAGGGTCGAGATGCAATTCAATCTTGCAGTAGTCGGAGCTTGACGGAAGCTCCGCAGCCGGTAAAGCAGGGAACGCCCGAGCTTTTGCGCGGCATCGATCGCGCACACGAATACATGGAAATCATATTCTGTATATTGTATACAATAATGAGCTAAAAAATAACACGGTGAAACTATAAAAAAATCATCATATTTATCAACAAAATACTAGAAAATAATCAAAATTATACTGTTTTATTTTTGTTATATTTTCAAGTAAAATTCATAGGATTTATATTTTTTCGAATCAGCCATTTATTTTTTTACATGATCAGAACCCTGTTACAATTTCCCGAACGGTTTTTTCATGGGATTTTTTTTTTTTTTTTTTCCTACGAACGAATATAAAAGAAAACACGCTGTTTTGTCTGAAATGGGTTGAAGCACCGCTCAAGGGTTACTCGGAGATAAAAGCCAGGAACGTATCGAAGGCGCGTAGCAAAGCCACACGGGCACTCGAATGGCGGAAGCCCGTGACGACCAGAGCAACGAAAGTCACGGAATCGCACGTACATCGCCACCCCACTCCCCTCGCTCATGCATGATCGCATTAACTCGGTACGCGTATGTGTACACGCGGTGTACGGTGGCTCGTGTGCTCGACGAACAAGTTAACCGTCGCGATTCGTTAAAGCATAACGGTTCGATAGCCAACAAAGGGTCTGATCCCCGTCACTCGAGGTGACGTCGAAACTCGATTATCACGCATTCACAGCTTCCAAAGGTCCCGCGTGGAAGTCGACTCGACTCGCGCAGTCTCCGCCTCCTCCCCCTACTCCCTCCTCCTCGATACACGTGGATAAAAGGTCCTTCCCCGTGCGTTCACATCTTGCAATGCCAGCTACAAAGGGTAAACTCGGAATGCCGCGCTAATTTTTTCGAATTCCTGCGACTTCAGTAAAGAAAAATAAAACGAAGAAAAAAAAGGTTGGGTGATCTAACCACTTGACTGCCACACTCAGAAAAATATATGGTCGACTGTACTGTACGACATAGTTGCCTGAGAGCACGACAATCCTTTTATGGTTTACGCAACGATAATTAATGTAACCGGCAGCAAATTATGGTCCCTGCGACTATTTGACATAGCAGAACGTGCGCAAAAAAAACAGATATGAAAAGAGTATGATAATGGTATGAAAAGGAAAGTATAAGAAGTATGTCGTATTGGTCGAAACCATACCCAAATTATACTCTACCAATTTTTTATCGGAGTATGAAGTATGAAAGTACTATACAAAGAAACACTGAAATCTGGTAAAATCTGGTATATTTTATAGGAGTATAAAGTATTTCGTACTTCATACTCCGATAAAAAATTAGCGGAGTATAATTTGAGAATGGTTTTGTCCAATACGACATACTTCTCATACTTTCTATTTCATACCATTATCATAAACTTTTCATACCTTTTTTTTTGCGCGGGAACTCACTATGTTCGGCATTGTTACCTATCCCATGGCGGAAATTCGTATGGCGGAAGGACGAGCACAGTACATTTTTTCCGTGTGCAGCGCTTTGAACGCACCAGATATCCGGGATGGTATTATGACACAACTAACGATTATCGGTATGTGTAACGCGATCGGATGACTTCGAGTATCGCAGTGAAAAGCCGTGTACTAATGCCGAGGGATCTGCGCTGGACCGCGACGGATTGGATGGAACCTGTGCAACAGATAGAGCTGTGCAATCGCGCTTCCCATAAGCCCGCGAGAATATCGCGGTGTGCCCGAGCGGTTGCACTCGAGGGTACCGCAAAAGCCGGCAGTCGAAGCCTTGAAACGAGAAGCGTGTAAGTGCGGTATTCGGGGGGGGGGGGGGGGGAGTAGAAAGAGAGAGAGAGAGAGAGAACGACGGGAACCGCGATTGAACGCGGATGAACGAAACAACGAGAGGGGCCACATAGAGTCGATTCGTAGCGGGAAACGAACGTGCGTGCGTGACCTACGAGCAACATCAACAGCGGCAGCAGCGGCAACGGCAGCAACCGCCCTTTGCGCCTCGCACAATGTTCACCGGGTGGCTTTGTCGAAAATTTCCGCAGGCTTTTGACCCTGCTTTTACTACCGTCGCGCTCTTGTCGCACTACTCTTCAACAATCATGCCACTCGGATCTCTATATCTGTCTCTTCTGTTGATTCGTTCTCTCGCTCTCGCGTTTTTTTTTCCGCTGTTGCCCCTTTTACGATTGATCTCATACACGCGCTATGCGGTCCGCCCTCCCTGCGCGTTCCCTGTGTACCGATCGCCTCGTGTACCGCGCTTTCACTGCGGAATTTCCGCACTGAATCACCGCTCTCCGCTCGTGCGAAGGAAACGGAGAATTTCGAGCTTTTTTGTCACTGCATCTGTCACCGCTGAACTGAATAAGACAATTGTAAAAAAACAACAGCTTTTCGCTGGGTTCAGCATTTAATATCCTTTAGTGGCAACATAGTCAATTTTCATACATTCGAGTTATTGTTTTTTTTATTTTGCAAATTTTATTGCAGGACAAATATTGGACTGTTTCAATTACCTCGTATTTGAACAATTTAGAGATGAAGAAGACAAAAACAAAGATTCGATGTGCAATTCCAATGTACATTTTAGGAAAATTCTTAAAGTTGGATTTTAAACCAGGGACGCGTAGTCTTTTCGATACCACACGACTCGGGTGATTAGAGCCCCCAAAGAATATCGTGAAATCGTGGAATCAAGATAAAGATTCGTAGTTATAGGGTCGTCGTTCGTGGAACTGCGCAATCGTGATGAGAGGCAGACTTAATGAAGCTATATAGATAGATGGATAGGATAGGATAGGATAGGATAGGATGGGATAGGATAGCGTAGGATAGACCGCGAGGGATAGCGTCATCACAGTTGGTCATGTAATCGCGCGTTAGTGAAATATCAAAGGGATCCGGGCGGCAGTCGGTGGGACGCGCGCGGAACGCGCCACGTTTCACCGGCATCAGCATATTCGAAAATAAGAGGCACATTACCTCGCTCGTTCGGCAGCGCACCGAGCGTTCCATAGAAACGTTAACGAATAGCTAACGGTGCGAATAAATAGATGGATCAACCGGTTGAGCGATATATTCGTACGACTGTGCCGTAAATACTCAAAGGGAGAGGTTAAACTCGTGCTTGCCCACCACACGCTAATGGCCTTGGGAATTAATTTGGATTTTCTATTCCTACCTTGCCTAATTATCCACCCGTCCACTCGCGGTTCACAGCTTTATGTGAGTCACTACACCAATGCTAAACAAAGGTGCATTTATTATTATGATTATTACTTTTATTTTTATTTGAATGGAAAATCTAGCGATGGAGACTCTAGGACAAATATTTGCTGGAGATATTACATTTTTTTCAACACAAAATTTAAGTCCAAAAATCCGAAGCGTCCAAAGACGAGGGAAATTATTGGGATCCTCTTGGTAATCACAAGTCGATTTTGATCCTTTGATGCTGCTACCAGTGACGAAACCTACGGGTTTGAGCGTTGCGTCTGGCGCGACACAGCCGATACCATTGCTGAAGTTAATTTGCACGATGCGAGTGGACAAATCGGAAGGATCAGTAGTCGACGCGTCGGTCATTCGATTAATTGCCGGCAGCCAATTAGTCCTTCGTCGCAACTAGCGATACCGGTGAGAGCGGCGACGAGACTTCCCTGGAACTCTCCGTGACTGCTGGACCAATGTAATTCATGTGAAAATTAATTCGTGTAATCCAATTTCGAAAGTGTTACATGGATTTGATAAGGTTTTGGCAACTTCGCGGGGCGTCAAAGGTACGGCGTCAGAATCAACACTACGCCATGTCGATTCGAGTTCTCACCGCGAGGACCGGAGTAAATGCATCAGTTTCGAAAATTTCACGCCAGTTTCTATCATAACCGCAATAAACGAAACGTACTTTGATTAAAAATAGGACACCGAACGTTTTCTCAAGTTAACAGATTTTAATGGCTGGTTCACTAACTCCCGTTAACTAAATTGATGACTACTCCAACAAAATACTATAAATATTTCATCTATTATGTTATAAGATTCTTTTATTTATATCCAGCTCTTTCAATAAGCGATGTTTTAATGGATTCGCCATCGCAGTCATGGAAAAACGAGCTTCAATTCAGTCGCTTTGTTTTTGTTTGTCCATCACAGCAAACGCGACGTCGAAGACAGTGGGTGGCTTTGCTTTGTAAGCCTTGAGGGACCCACCGCCAGAGAGGTGGATGCAATAAAGCAAGAGCGAGCTAATTGGCTCAAGCTGCGAGAGGTATATAACACCACAAGCTTCATTAGTCCTGACTCGTGGACCGTCAGAGATCCAGTTGAAAGTGGAAAATATGCCCGGGGGGGAGGGGAGGGCGGGGGGGGGCGGGAGTTACAGGAGAATTCGTTGCTTTGAGACTGGATAATCACTCGCGAGGCTCGCTCATCGAAATAACTATAGTAAAAAATGAGGAAAAAAAGCAAAGTAGAACATCTTGAACTATGAACCCTCCAGGACACAGGTTAATCCGAACTAGGGACCAACTAAACTGCTTCCACCAAACGACAAACTGTTCAACTATTTTGTCATCAAACGAACTTTACGGATAAATATAAATTAATACTAAAACTCGAGCTTTTAGCCGATTATACTAAATCGATTAAAAGCTCGAGTTTTAAATGACTCGTCGATTATGAGATGTCGAGGGTTTTATATTACATGGTATAACATTGAAAAGTCTACATAATTAAAAAAAAATCTTCACAAATAAAAAAAAGTCGTTTTTTCTTTCATCATTTTCAAAAAATATAGAAATTCGAGTTCCACCAGCGAGTTACCCAAAATATCGGATGAAAAAACCTGGGAGTTCTCTTGTCTCTTCTACCATTAGTTCGTTTTTTTTTTGTCCGAACTTATCTCGTTATTCGTTTGAAGTATTCCATCGAAAATACCATCGAGAGGAGCCCGAAAAGCCGAAAAGGGGGAAGGAGGCAACCGAGCGGCGAGCACGTACGTTCAATTCTATACTGCTAGTATTTTCGCGGGAGAAAAGTATCGACCCCCACATCCGGTGAAAACCGATGAGGTTCCGCGCGAATTGCAATGTATGCGGTGTGTCTACACGCTGTGTTACAGTATCCGAAGCGTAAAGCTAAATACCGCCTAATGAACACATACGGGCGGGTCTTTGATACAAAGCTTACGTTGCTGCTTTATAAAGCTTTCTCTCTCTCCCCCTCGACACCCCAGCAGCCCCCTCTCATCCCTCCCACTCTCGCCGCAGAACAGCAGGTATTTGCATCCTGGCCACGAGAATTTCAGGTTCTGGTCAGCGGGTACCTACTAATGAACCTTTACCTCCACCAAAAGGTCGCGGCGGACCATGATACACGTTTGTAATACCAGTTGATACTGCTGCCGCGCGTTGAAACTTCGTCGTAGACGCATTGAATCGCCGAGTGGCTCTCCCTCGGTTCGTTGCCACGCCGCACTAATACTGCAAACATTTTCTTTATGACAATTAATATGGTTTCGTAGCTTCTGCGAGGATACCTCGAATAACTGATTTAATGCACAAGCACGAGATAATAAATATCTCTATTTTTTTATGTCTTGCAACGTAACGGAAAAAAAATAACAGTTACGCTTGGAAATAAAAATTTGAAACGTAGAAAACATTTTGAATTAATGTGTTGGAGAATTCTGGAAGTTGGAATAATTATCCAATTCTCCTAGAACGGTGGTAAAATGTTATCTTGAAAAAAAAACGTCTTCGGAAGGAGACGACGAGAAACGTCGACTTCCGGATTACTTCAGAGCTTCGCGTCAAGGTGTTTGAGGTGCGTAATGGGTTTCCAGTGTCGCCAGTGCGCTGTAGAGTGCAGTGACATGCGTGGTACACTGGCTAAACGGGGTCTCGAGTACTGCGGCTGGCGCAGCACTCGAGCCGGGGTAGTGGAAACGTCATCATTCCGGTCACCGATGAATATGTCGAGCGTTCGACCGCAGCTGTTGACGGGAACGAGGTGAAAAATATTGAGGCGAAGAGGCGTCGGGAAAAGCCGCGGAACGAGAGGGAGAAGGAGAGATCAGACGGACGAGGATGAGGATTTCATTTTCCTCTGCTCTACGATTGAACGCGGCGAAGAAAAAACCGCGCGCTAGTTTCACGTCCCGCGCGCGCGCTCGGAATTAATTAATATTGCGCCTAGGTGGCTCGTCGACGGAGGAAAAAAAGTCAGATAACCGCAGCGTTCGCCGGCTTCGCGATCGATCATCGCAACCAGTGGCTACGAGTTAATCACGCAACTGCAGACGAGAAAAAAATGCCTCGTATCATGTTTCCCTTTTTTTTTATTTAATATTTTTCAGCATTAATTAATTAATCCCCTTTAATGCTGATGCGCTAAATTCTACCGGACCAGCGAAATTCAGGTATGCGCGGTGTAACCAGCGCTATACAAAAGCAAAAACATGAAAATTCGCGAGGAAATGTTTCGTGCATGCATTCCATTCCATTCACTCAATGTTCGAATGGAATTAAACATAGCGAATGGAACTAATAAAAACGAAATTGAAATAATAAGACTTGAATTTCAATGGAAATGTTGTTTGCGATTTCACATGAGATACATCCTGAAATCGTAGTTGCGAATAAAAGAATTAACAAGCGATTCCGTGTCAATTAATTAAACGAATAAATGGAACGTATTTTTAGCAGTTATTGCGACGAGAGTCTTTCGCCTCTTGGGTTGCAAGAATAACGGCAAACCAGAAACCGACAATAGCAGCGAAAAGTCGTTATTAAAAGTACATAAATTGCACGAGGAAGATGCATTATAACTATGAGTTAATGGTCTCGGAGTGCACGAGTCATTTCGCGAATCGCCGGCTGTTGCTGTACGAGTGAGACGTTTGAAAAACGCGAATTCGGTCACCGGCTGCGGAGTCACTTAACAGTTTGCTGCTCGACCAGCGAGGTACAAGATGACTCAAATGAATAAGGACAATTCTCGTTGCTCTTCGTTTCCACTCGGTCTACATATATTCAACGATTCTCGGTATTGCGGACGATTCAAAGACTCGAGAATTAAATCTCGTCCAAATGTACATGGAAAAAGCGAGATTAAGAGTCCACGTTAAATCTGTGTCTTCTGTGTTGGATAAAACGCAGCGAGTTCCACGAGTACCTACTAATTTATCAAAACGAAATTGGAGCAAGAGAGCTGAGAGACCCTTAAAAATACGCGAGCGAGGACGACCGACAAACAGGAAGATCACAGTGGGCGAGGGCGAATGCCGAGAATCCTGAAAATAAGAGGATTTACAGTCGAGCGCGCGGAGTCTCTTGTTCGAGAGCGAAGGGCGGAGACGCGCCGACACCTTGCAAGAGACAGTGACCACCCACGAGGCCCTTGAACACGAAACCATGTAGTCGTTACGATAGAACTGTTTTTTTTTCCTTTTTTCTTTTGTTTTTTCAGACCCATAGAGAAAAATACGAATAGTCAGAACCAGGGTACAGTAAGTTCCATTGTATAAAAATCATTACTCGCGATGCAGCTATTTTTTTAAATAATTGCTGTAACAATAAAACAATGCAGTTGTAGTTTACAACAGTCTTTGAATTGGATGTACAAATAATGCTTAGCGGCGGACGAAAATTACGAGCGTCCGCCCAAGTAAAGAAATCATATGAAGTTTATATATAAAGCTTTATGTAGAAGCTTTATACGAAAGTGGACATATAGAATTTGCATATATTTAGTATAATCGATCTGAAACTTTAGAATCAATGTCTATAGACAACATACAGTATATGCAATAGTATCCACAATATATTGTATATATGTATGTTGCCTATATGTTCTGAAACATAAAATTTCAGATCGATTATATTAAATATATGTAAATTCTATATGTCCACTTTCGTATATAGCTTCTACATAATCTTCTGTATATAACATTCATATAAACTTCATATGATTTTTTTACTTGGGCGTGCAGACTGGACGAATCGCGACTACGACTGACCTGTAGTTTCGTTGAATGGCAAGAAGCGAGCGGTTAAGGATCGACTCTAATCCGTCCTGCCGAACTAATCCCGCGTACGTAATGCGCCGCAAGCAACAACCGTAAACCGCGCGCAAGAACACGAAACTTACGTTAGTACACCGTTAAGTCGTCTACACGTGAGCGATACGGTGGCGTGGTACGAGCTCGCCCGACCGCACGGTTTTCCCCCTGCAATTTCAGTTGCCACCAACTTTCACGTACGTCCTACGCTCCGCTAAGTATTAGCGATCGGTCAGCGCAAAGACCGACCACACACTATAGGTATACACCAGGCGCACATTAGTTTCTCTCTCTCTCTCTCTCGGTGTGATATTATAGAACTTGAGATGTAACAGCGACACCAGAGACACGACGGTCATAGAAATGTAGTTGGAAACTTTGACGTAGGTCAGAGTGATTTATTACATACCAATTCATATGATTTATTAACGATAAGGGTGTCTGCAATGTCTATATTGTCGAAATATAATTTTGACTTCGCAATGTTAATTTAGTATCAATTGATTATTAGGACTATTATTATTTGAAACATGAATTATTAATTGATTAAATCATTATTTAGACAATAAATACACAAGTATCGCAAATTTCATCATTCCCACCGTTACATTTTTTTTTTTTTGTAAAGAATTTAAGTTTGTTATCAAAGAATCCAACGTTAATGTCGTAATACAGTCACTCACCAGACCTAAAAGAGGGGATGAATAAAAGCTGGTGGCGAAAAATGTAACTCGAAAGGGTTGTAAAAGAATGGGTTGCGGCGGTAAGCTCGGAATTCATCTAGGCAGCCTTTTGCGGAGAGAATGACAATAAAGCGGAGTGGTAGGCATTAATCCTAGGATTACGGAGCTTGCGCTAGGCCCGCGCGCGCTACCCACAAGGCAGAGAGGACGGAAAGTGTACGTTAATGTTACGACAACACGCGTTTGATGATACCTGCAGCAGTGCAGCGTGAATTAATGAGTGCTGCTCGGGTGAGACGGAGACAGAGTCAGATAGTCGGGGAACGGTCCGCGCGACGACTACGACGACGACTACGACGACGACTACGACGACGCCGACGACGACGACGAAGAGGACGACGAAGAGGACGACGACGACGACGACGAGATTTAGTGCAGCGATTTCGCAAAGGGTCGAGAGGGCTCGCTCACGAGCTACGCTCGCCCAGCGTTAACTGCGCACAGACGTATAGGGTCATCGTGGTTCCGTGTACTCGTTTGACCCCGACGCCCGCCCCCGGGCGCTTCGTGCTCGCCTATTTATCTCAACTTACCGCAGTGAACTCGGATATTTGACAGTGTCAAGATGAAATTAAGTTACGCATTAATTTTCGTGGCAACCGGGCACGACAAAAACGGGCTGAGAGGCGCAGCAAAAAAATTGCTTTTTCCGGCAGGGAGCACGGTTTTCTGGAAGAAAATATCATTGAAAAAACGTTTTTCGTCAATTGTTGCGGTAATCGTAGGGACTAAAAATTCAACGACCATATCATTCCGAGTGCATCATTTTTTGCCACCTCGGCCAATAATTAGTTTAGGTAAGTGAGGTCTGAAAAAAATTGTAGACATTATTGTCTAAGCGTTTTGCATAGTTTACATACCTTTGTTGATTGTTGTTCGCAGTGGGCATGGGGGTCGGCACCCTAGGCGGCGGTACCGGTATGGCCTTTCGCCTTCCACCCCCCGGCGCGCTCTGGTGCACAGTCGGCGTGACCCGTCCCGTAGGCGCTATTCTCCCTGCCGTACGGGGACGTTCCGTTCGCACCTCCATGATCGCTCTGTAATCAGCGGAATAATGCATACGAATTAGACGTTAATGCACATTCGCTGTTCACCAATACGGTTACCAGACCATAAAGTAAATACGAGTCAACGTATGTCGAACAGTGCGTTCGTTCAAATAAATCATCTACACTGAGAAAAATGAATAGTTGTGATTACCAATCCTTGGTCAGAGCTACCAATATTTTAGTAACTGCAACCAATTTTTTGGTAGATGTCACCAGTGATTGGTAGCCGCAACTACTGATTTTTTTCAGTGTAGAAAAATCTGAGTAATGTTTTATTACAAAATCAGAGCAACAAGAAGAATAAACATTTGAAAAAATTAACTTCGATGTCGACACCATTAAGAGATATGTAAAATTAATAAAAATAACACACGAACATTTGGGTGGGGATCAAAATAACGAATGACCAAAAAGCGAATGGCCAAAATAACGAATTTAAAAATGATGGACGTCTGAATCTAGAATAACCATCATTACAAAATTTGCTATTTTAGTCATTCGCTATCTTGACCATTCGCTATTGTAACTGCATTTTAATAAAATGTAGGTTCAAAATACCGAATGATCAAAATAACGAATGGCTAAAATAGCGAATTCCGTAATGATGATCATTTTAGATTTAGACGTTCGTTAGTTTTAAATTCGTTATTTTGGCCATTCGCTTTTTGGTCATTCGTCATTTTGATCCCCATCCGAACATTTTCCATAAACTTGAGGCAAAAAAAAGTATCACTGTCACATCGTATTTTCGTAGCAATCTCAATCCCCTCAATTTGCCAAAGTCAGAGTAAACACACGCGCGGAGCATATCAGGCCCCAAAGGCTGATGGGAGAAATTACTTAAATGCGATCAATAGGGTGGCGGCGTCTCTTTGCGACGCGACTGCGAGGCAAAGGCTGAAAAAAACAGCGAGGAATAACCAGAGGATACGAGCGCGACCGCCCATTGCGAACAGACAAATTGTAAATGCCTCGGGCGTAGTGGCAGCACAAGAAGAAGCATTATGAGTGGCGGATCGGTGGTGGTGGTGGTGGTGCTGGTGGCAGTGCCGCAGCATCGGCGTGGCGAGAGTGAGCAGCACGGGCGAAGGCATAAAAGTGCCATTTCTCTGTACGGGCTCAAAAGGCCGCGTGACATCACAGAACGCTCATAAACTTGGAAAGAGCGCGCGCTGTGCGCGTCGAGAGCGCCGCGCGCATCGCATATACCCGGTGGTTGTCACTCGCGTGTACACAGCCCCAGAATCGCGCAAGAGAAACGAACGATGGGAAGCGGGAAAGCTCCGCGCGCGGCGCGCGAGAGATACCTACCCGGCTAACACAGGGAGAAAAAGCAGAAGCAGAAACCGAAGCCGAATGGCGCACAGACAGAACGCGAAAAAAAAAGAGGGAAAAAACGGAAATGGTCCGTTGAAATGAGTAACTAGATGGAACAGAGGAGAAAATGCGACGCGGGAGAATCGCGCGAGAGGGTAAGATCGAAATAGTCAATTTACCGTGATTAAATTTATAAGTCGATTTTAATTCTATTCGAGACTTTGATACGAGACTGAAAAAAAGGTTTTGGTCATTTATTCTTCGGCCTCGTGTGAAAATGAGTCGAGCGAAATATTCATCACACCGAGAGAAAAAGTTTCCTTGATTCAAAGAAATTTCTTTGAAATCCAAACCTAAGAAACATTTCTTTAAAATCAAGGAAATAATATACTTGATTTAATATTATGTTTTCTTTGAATGATCAGAAATGCAATGACACGGAGTTCATTGTTTTAAGGAATTTTTTTCCTTAAAGTGGCGGACCTGATGCCATCAAAGAAATCGTTTCTTTAAATCAAAGGCACCGTTTCCTTGAATCAATGAAAACGTCTCTTCGATTACACTCCTCAAGGAAATGTTTCTTTAAAGGCAATGAAATGATCTCTTTGGAATTAAATGACAATATTTCCTTGAAAACAAGTAAATATTTCATTGAAATCAAAGAAAAAAATTCAATCAATCTATTTCTTTGAATCAAGGAAACTTTTTTTCTCGGTGCAGGACAATTACGTATTTCGCAGGATCCCCCTTTTTTGTTGACCATGATGCAAAATAGAAAAATTCCTTGTTTACGAAAAATCTTACGAACATTTTCCGTGGTATCTTTTTGCCCGACGATAATTGTAAATTAATTTTGAGGGCATAATTTTCGCGTCGATGACTGAGAAGATTAAACCGACTTCAGCTCAACGGCTCGATGACGAGGACGCGCGACCCTCGCGAGCGCCACGTGGATGCGCCTCTTTCAGGCATATAGAATGTAAAACGGTTGAGCTCCTCGGAAGTTCACCCGCCACTTATCGCCCGGCGTGCGCACTCGTCGTACGCTTCTTTTTGCCGCGGTGCAGTCGTCGACGTTCCATCGTTTTTTCGCTGCATCTCGAACCGTCCGCGAACGAGTACGAGCGGATTCGAAGTACCAGAAATCCAAACGACCAGCCGAATGGGGGGATTTTTTCCTCGGAGGAACCGACGACGCTCTCGTCGTGCCGAGACTGCGCGAGAGATACAAACGAAGACGAGCCACATCGGAGTCCCGATGCGCGACGACGAGAATCGGGCGAGGACGAGCGCGGTGATCGCGAGGGAGCGCCGCAACTTCTTCTGAAATCAAGCAGCGTGAGGGAGCCTCCGCCGCTCGGCTCTCCCGCGAGTGCACACAAATAGTGCCCGGAGAATGTTTTTTCTCGTGCCCATTCTTCGAGATTCGACGGTTCCGTGACTCGGCAGACCTTGCGGAAGAATCGCGGCGACGCCGACGTCGCTACAGCTGCGGTTGGAACGGAGAGACGCGCGACTTTACCCACCGAGTCGCGCGACGCACCGAAGCACCGCGAAAATCTCTCTCGAAAGCTCCTTCGCCAACGGTGCGTAACACGCTGATTCGCGAGTTGATGAGAGAGAAAGATCTGAAGACCGAGGAGAGGTACGAGCAAAGCTCGCGCGCGCGACGACCTCGATGAGAAATAACGAAAGCGAAAGCTGAAGGAAAGACGCGCGATGTGGACGCGGAATCGGAGGAAGAAAAGAGAGGAGGAAGAGCAGAGAAAGCGGAGGAAAAAAACGATGGGCAAACGATGACGTCGGGTCGGGACATCGTCGTTTGTGGTATTATAGAACGAAAGGTGCATTATTAAAATTAATATTCTTTGTAATATCAATAATCGTACACTGTTAAAAATCTACGGTGTCAAACGCTGCTGGTGTGGACTTTTTCCTGGTGTTACTTATTACAGTGTTAATATTAACACTTTTTACGGTGTTAAATTAACACCAGCCGTTTCGTTAAATTTTTCCTATGTTACCGGCGAATCATTATAATACTTTTTGCTTCAAAGGCATGAATGCAGGTATCATGTGTGATTTTTTATTATCTCGTGAATAAATTAGTCGCTTTTCTCAGTTTTTATCGAAAAATTGAAGAAAAAAATCGATTTTTTCATTACAGATTTCTCTACCGGGTAATCGATCTGTAATTTTTATTTTCGAAAATCAAAGTTCTGACTAATTTATTAACGAGATTCACATTACTGGTGTCTGCATTTAAATTTTCGCTTCGATCCGTTGATAATTCGTGAAAAACGGCACTTCTGACTTTTTGAGGTGAAAGTCGGTATTTCAGACTCAGTTAACACCGCTCATTATCACCGCGATTGGTGTGGACCTATATAGACACCGACTTGGTGTTGTTTTTAACACCGGATTTTTAACAGTGTAAATAAATGAATAAGGGTGAATTCCGTATTTGTGTATTTACCTCGCAATGATAGATAAATGTACCTATTTTACTGAACGCCATATCTTGCTTTGCAGTCAGAGTCACGCGACTCCTTTGAGAGTTTATTCTGACCAAAGACACGCGGCGCCTCCGGCAACAAAATTGTGCGGTCACGTGGAATGACATTTCACAGACATCTTTGACAGTAGCTTCGAGACATATTTCAGTTGGCTATTTCCACTGGATTTGTATCAGATGTTGTAGAGTATTAATAATTAAAACATCGTATGAAAGTTAGGTAGCTTAGCGAAGTCAGGGTGGAAAGCGATGAGAGTTGCAAATGGAATATCGAAGAGCGAAAGGTGATTAAAGCCATACAATGCGAAAATAAATAAAAATAAAACAATCAATAATCGATAATAATAATAATAATAATAACAATATGCAAAAAAGCATCGCGTCTGTTTCTGACTCCGAGAAAAATACGTAAATATATTTCTGATAAAAATTCCCCAATAGAATAATTCCAGGTCAATAAGTCGACCAGAAAAAGAGAGATTGTCTAGTTCATCGATAATTCTTATGTTCTTTTTTTTTATTTCTTTGTTTTGTATAACTGACGGAATATAATGAATTTATGAATAAGGAAATAATCTATGCGAAAGTATCACGAAAATATAGGCTGCGCTATAAATAGGTCAGTGATAAATCTGTGACTCGCATAGTTTGATTTACTTATCGATAATCTTTAAATCGAATTAATTAAGTCAATAATACTTTTTTGTCGCTATGAAAAGATGCAGAATGACGTATAAATATTGATTAAATGGTTTCGCGCGTTTACCCGGTTTCTTTTCATTACTCATTGCTCGGTTCATCGGGTTGTTCGCTGGCGAAATGCGAGGAACGATTAACTCGAACGGCGAGGGGAATGAGAACGAGAGCCGCAAGTCGACAGCCCACTCGACGCCGGGAGAAGCTTCGAGGAACTCTCGCTCGTCATCTGGCCCGCCGCAGACTTCGGACAATGAGCTCATTATGTTTCAATGCGATGCAATTATCTGGGTCAGCCGCGACGATTACGCCTGAGCGCGCGTCCCTTCGATCGGTTATCAGCAAATTATAGAGTCGACTAAACCGTTCGTCGATTTTCGCGAGAAATGTCTGACGTGGCTGTTCACACTCACAGATTATTTCGAATAGTCAATCCATTCGCCATTTCGCCTCACATTTTGTCTCTTATTATGATTCATTTATATAAAACTTTATTTTACTTTTAGTTCATTAATATTAACAAACATTGTATTACTGATTGTTTAAGAAAATGTTTTTAGAGAAACTCCAGAAAATAATTAAAATAACGCGCTTGCCGTTTTTCAAAGCAGATTGCAACTGACTAAAGATAATCGCAACACGTTGCCCTTTCATAAAACCAGAGCGGTTCGTTGGAAACTTTAATATTGATATGTCGAAGTACCCCGCAAGCTGCTTGCTAAAGTTTGCAAACGAAGCCGAGGCGCCAGTGAGGAAACCCGTGAAGTTTCCAAACGAAACGAGCGAAGCTGCCGGCATCAACGGTGACGACAGTCGCCGTACGAAGAGGAAGCTACAAAACGCGGAAAAAAAAAAGAAGAAGAGTCACGACTGTTCGCGAAGCAACAAGAAGCAGCGAACCGAGCAAGACGTCTATGAAGAAATGCCTGGCGCTCGCTGAAAGCGCCCACATAGACAATCGGACGTAGCCACTGGGAAACACTGCCATTGATGAGCGAGGAGGCTCGCGGAGCTCGGAATGGGCAGTCGGCCAGCTTGACTTTTCACGTAAACCACCATTTTTCCTCAGCCTTTGCCTTCGCCTCCTCCACCCACACTTTTTCTCCCTCGCGATAACTGAAGACTGCTGTAAGATAAAGAAAAAAAGAAGCAAAAAAAATCACAAGCGAGAAGACAGATCTCACGAATGGTTTGTTGCCAGCGGCGAAGTATATTCCTAGCACGCAGCTCAGTGTCCCAAGACAACGTTCGCCGTCACGTTTGCGCGCGTGGAGTCCCTCGCGGATGCGACAACGAAACAGTCATTAATACACGACCTCTTCGACGGTTAACAAAACAAAATCTACCCGCGTGTTCGTCGTGCATACAGCGCGCGTAACGATTATCGCAAACCCACCCCTTCGTTGAAAAAAATACACGTGACTCCGCGGGCTCCTTGTAAACCGGAGGCTCGAGACAAAAAGTAACCGCTTCAACGGAGAGCCCGGGAGCAACAAGAATTCTCCACCGGGGCTGAATTCCGTTGGCGACGACGTCGCGGCGATGAGAAAAACAATAACACTACCGTCCGTTCGCGCAAGAAAGCTGATGGCGCTTTCCAGTACCGCGGGGCCTACGCTCCGCTGTATCGCGCGCCCTGCAGAACATCCGCAAGGGAGGATGCGTTGTGCCCCGCGTGCGAGAGGGCAAACAAAAAAAAAAAACGAACGCGAGGCAGTAAAACGCGTTGTCACGCCATAGAGTGAGTCGTGATTCCGCGTGTGCAACATCCACCGGCTGTTGAGAGCCGAGTGTTTCGAAGCTCTTGGTCTCCTCTACGTGTGTACGTGTGATAGTCGAGCGATCATTATTTCCCGGTTGTGTTGCGCGTTGTTGTGATGTTGTGTCGCTCGGATATATAACCCACGAGGCGAGACGTAGCCGTGTGGCGCAATGCGAGGGGGCCCGCGCGGGGGGAGGGAGGGTGAGGGATGTACGGGATGAAGACAATGCCAGGCAAGTTGGTTAAAATATGCAGCCCCCGGCGTGTGCGTGCTTTCGAGAGTCTCCGCCGGGGGTTGGGCGCTCACGCGCGCGGGTAGCGGAGAAACTGGAGAACGGACGAGAAACAGAGAAGCCAGAGCGAGAGAGAGAGAGAGCGAGAAAGGGGTGAGGGGGGGTTGCATGGGTCGAGACTCTGGGATACCAGGACTCCGGGATACGACTCCACTGTTTTCTGCCTCCTCGCGCAGAGGTCGGAATCCGGAAAACACGGTATCATAGTATCATAGTATCTGGCTGCGGAGAAAAACAGCCCGGAGGGTTGCACCGAGCATCGCGCGCCGTGCACACACAACGCGCTATCTACGCGCTGCCCTCCCCCTCCCCCTCCCCCGTCGCCCCATGCTCGAGTACCGTGCCAGCGGGAAACCCGGGGTAGGAGGCAGTGGGAGAGACGCGAGGGAGGGAAAAACAACTGTACGAGGAAGTAAAAAGGAGAGAGAACACACAACAGACACCGAGGCGTAGGACACAGAGCGGAGATCCGCGCGGAGGGAAAGAAGAATAATGCACAGGTGAAGAGTGGTAGGATGGGAGGGAGGGGGAAGGCGGAAGTGACGACTCTCGTGACAAGCACAATAGAGGCATCTGCTTAGTAAATTGCAAAAAATAATCACGTTTGCTCGATTCAACGGGCGCATCAGAGCTGCAAGAGAGGAATATGGTAGGGACGCCCGCGTGTATGTTCGCGCATGGTCTACTAGCTAGAGACTCTGTCTCGAAAAAATAAAACAGGCGTTTCGTAACACAATAAACGCGCCAGCGCATTTTTTGTAATTTTTTTTTTGAGGGTTTTTTTTTTTGGTGGAGAACAAACACACTTGCCGCCTGGATCCTGATGGGATCAGGGAGAAACGTTGCTGAGGCTGTGACAGCTTTTTTTTTGTTTCGGAAATCTGAAGAATATGGAGATTCGGGGTCAGTGCAGAATGACAAACCGCGAGGGATAGAAGTTGTGTTTGCTGTGTCCCGAAAATTTCGAGAATTTCCGTGGCGGACGTGACACCTAAAAATGTCGCTGTTTTATTTTGCTTCGGCACTGAAAAAAAATTAATAGTGGTGATTATCAATCGTTGGTCAGAGCTACCAATATTTTAGTAATTTACAATATTTTAGTAACTGCAACCAATACTTTTGTAGATCGAACCAATGATTGGTAATGGCAACTACTCATTTTTTTCAGTGCGGCGACTCTAGTGTGCGAAAATATAGATATAAAAAATGGCGGATCCAATATGGTAGATCAAAATGCAAAAATTACATTTTGGTGTTTCGAGTGCAAATTCGCATTCAGCAACCTCGAAACCCTCCCGAGTGCCGATTTTCATTCGAATTAAATCAATGTTGCATTTCTATCCGCCATTTCAACAACGCAACATACATTAAATAACGGGTGAATCAAACGAATGTCCCCATCATACAAACAAATGTTTGGTTACTTCGAACAATTAGTCTGTATCCATTAAGTAAGTAACGAGACGGCTCGAAGTAAATAATTGTCTTTCTATTATCTCATTGAATTGTTAAAAAAAACTTTATCTTTTTTTAATGAAACAATAAAATTAGTCAAAGAATCAAAAAACCATGCAGCTCGATAAAACTATTATTTAGTTGAATTAACTTTGATGTAATTCAGCTAACAATTCATATGGTTGAATCGGAATGGTAATTGGAACTAATTGTGATTTTGTTTCAAGCTAACTGAGTTCGTCAGATGAACCAAGTCGAGTTCAACGGGAATAAATTTCGTTCTGTAGAAACAAGGCACCTCGACTATATATATATAGTTGACGCTACTATCCCTTTCTCTGAGTGTACCAATTTTTCCGTTTATTTTTCTTACGTGTGTTAAAACGTTGCGAAGTTCATCTTGCAAGAGTAAAGAAAAAAAAACTCACTATCTCGCAGAAGACGCGTCAATGCCGATGGGCACTGAAGTGTCCTGGTCGTCAACTGAAGCTGAATTTTTCCTTAATCTCCCGGATCACCGAGGAAACGCTCGGCCGACTTCGTGCGACGCCAGCACGACCAGTGCAAACCGTAGTCTTCGACATTGTCATCAACATCCACGGCGGTGGTTCGTATGATGCGCAGTACTTTTATTCAAAACTACTACATCACCGCACCACCGAAGGGATCTTTTTCTTGTTTCCGGTGCCTCTCTGTGTGCAGGTACGGATATTAATTCTCCACCTTCTGTTTTTTGCCGTTGCTTCTCTCCGACGCTTCCACCGATCGTACAGTCTGTCAGCCGCCATGAACGCCATTGTTTGCCCGGGGAAAAAAATGAAGAAGAGCCAGCAATTTTCTTCCTGACTTCGGAAGATTCAGTAAACTAAAGACAATGTTCAGACTTCATTGGGGCTCGTTTGTCAAATTAAAGACAACGAAGTTCACATCCGCTTGTATGGTCCAATTCTGGTAGCGTTTTCAATTTTTTTTTCTTTTTCCACTCCATTTCGTAAGAAACAAGTGTCCTCCAAGTTCAGTGACTCGGATCAGTGACATCCCTTGTTAGTGGAATTAATCCCAGTTGGCCGGGGACGTTGTCACCGTGACACGTCCCCCGGTCTGTGGGTCTGATCTGCCAAAGCCAAACCGCCGCGGCAATAACCACGTACGGCCATGCGTCACTTTCTCATGACTATCGCGTGTCATGTACACAAGCCCCACGTGTTTTACACGCCTCGCGCCTTTTGCGCTACCGCGTCGCGGCGTCGCTCGGCCCCGACATGCTTCTTGGTCGATTTGTCGGGTTCGGGCGTTCCCATGGGCGCATTCTTGGCTGCGGCGGTGTGTTCCGGACCTCCTTGAACAACGAGCACGCTTCGTCGACTGCGAGACGCATTCAATCCGTTGGACCCTTCGCTCGAGACCAAAAAGTGCCAAACCGCAGGAATGACTTTGTCGAGGCTAATAGTTCCCGCTAGACTAATTTCTCAACGAGATTGTCCCGACTCAGACGGCGAAAACCGAGGTGTCTGAGGATCGATGAAAAATTTGTTACGAAAATTGAAGTAGAAATTTCGAATAATAATAATAATGAAAAAAATTATTTCATTATAATTATCTTAACAATTGTACTGTGTTTCCTTTTTTTTTTGCTTCTAAAAATCAGAACTATGTCTGCGTGTGCAACGAGGATGTTTATAATATAGATGGCCGACCGGAGCCAACATCGCAGCCATTCCGGCCATCTGGAGTCTCCACCGAAATCTCGGCGACATGAATTCGTGACAAATTGGTTTACGTTACAGACAGACGACAGAGAAGAAAGATATTCGTGCGCGGCATTGGGCGGGAAGTCTGCGGCTCTGTGAGATATTGCACGGACGATGAGCCCACCCAGCAGCCCCGGAGTAGGCGCGGTCCTCTCGACGCCTAAAAATATAACCATTTCCCTCTGCGACGTCTCGACTCGACTCGCGCACGTTTTGCTCGTCGTCTCATTCGACTCCTATTTCTCTTTGCCATTTAACACCTAATGCTAAACGTTTAACAGGCGCTCGTAAATCTGCTCGCTCATTTATGCGAGAAGAACTATAGTCGAGAAACCAAGACTATAAATCTTCGTGACTTTTGCAATGCAAGCGTATTGCAAGCGTTATGCGCCGAATGGACGTAACAATAGCTTTGGGTAGCTTTTTAAAAAATGTATAAAATATTTACGATTTACCTCATGATATAAATTTACCATATAAAGTATGAAAAAAAAAAACGAATAAAACAACTATGATTACATTTTTTTCAGCACAACTCCGATAATTATATAAATTTCGAAACCCGCACACACGACGGTATTCTCATCTCGCTGCTGTCCAGTTAGAGAACAAAAACCGAAAGCCACATTTGCCCAATTTTTTGTCTAGAAAAAAAAATAATCTCACCTCTTCCGCGGTATTAATATTTTCCCTCTGTATTTTCCAACAGGTGCAGGTCCAGCGTAAAATCCACATGTCTATTTAATAACTTCCTGACATTACGTTCGCGCGACCGGACGCGACGCGGGCGGGGTATCGAGGGGGAGGGGAGAGGACGGGGCGTCTCGCGTAGATCCGATTACCATTAAATTTTCAGAGTGATAAAGACACCGTTATCAAAGAGGGAAAAGGGAGGAGCGCGGAACGAGGCAAAGAGCGGGAAAGGGGGGGGGGGGGGTGGCACACAGAGAGACACAGACCGCAAAGAGCAAAACGAGTGAAGGCGAAAGAGCGACGAAGAGGAAGTCGCGAGGAAACGAGCGACGAACGACGGCAACGGCGGGAGGTGGGAGGGGAACCCGAGGGAACCGGAGGGAGACGAGGCAGTGATCCCGCAAGAGAAACGAATTTACGCCTCGCTGACGTAACGAGAAAGAAAGAGAGAGAGGATTATAGAGATGTCCGTCGAGCCAGAAGGCCTACAGCAGCCGCAAGCTTGAAAGTAATAATAATGAATGGAGACTACGAAGTGGAGGGGAAAGGGGGATAATCCCTTGGTCGTGTTTCCGGAATTTTGAGCGCGCGCGCTTCACCAGCGCCACCGCAGCACCGGGCAACGGAAAACCTGCGTACCTCTCTCGACATTAGCCACGTTCCGTGATATCGAGAGCCGCTGGAACCGCGGGACAACAACGAAACGCCGCGGCCGCAGGGCCGGCGAATAAACATTTTAATAAACGCTTCCTCTCGCTCCACTTTGCCCCGAGCTTGAAAAAAAAAGAAGAAGCCGCAGCAGCATGTACCAGATTTTTCGATGGTACTTGCTATCCCCCGGTCTTTCCTTTTTTTTTAACCCTGTACCTGCTGCTTTCCTGTGTTCCTCTCTTGCTAAGGGAGAGAAACTCGCCCCCACCCCTCGGTGCATTCCACCCTCGTGAACCGGCGCTTGGCCCGCTCTCCCACGCCGGCTGTGTTTTTTCGAGAAAATTAAAAGCAAATAACCGTCTCGACCTGGCGTTTTTTACGGGGGGAAACTGTTGTTCGCACAGCGAGTGTCTCGCGCTTCTGTCCAGCGACAGACGTTGCTAACGGGAACGACGTCTCGAGGAATGACAATTAACGAATTCTTTCGCGAGTGTTTTGTTGAAAAATTCGCGGGATAGATAATTTGGTAAATATATTTGGCGAGGGTAATTGTGACTGGATGAGATTTAATTCACTTGGCAGCCTGATAAAGTGTCTAACGGAGATGACCCTCCAGCGGAGGGACGTTGCAGACGACTTTCGCACTATCGATCATCCATTGGTATCTAACTCTGTCTCCGGAATTATATCTCGTCATGTGCTAAGCCCCATCTTATTGGGTAAAATTCATCTCGGGCACGTTGAGATAACCAGAGCACGAGTTTAGTGACACTGTGTACGCGGACCATCGATCAAAATCCTTTCAAAGCTCACTCCGCGATATTAGAAGGGTGCCCCGGAGGTGGCTGCCGAGAGTTGTTCGTCTTTCCGACCGCCAGCAGATGTCCCGAAGTATCGGACACCCGATCGTGATTGATATTCCAACGGTTTGTCGGACATTGTCGACAGCTCTGTCGTCGACTGCTCCGTCAGACATATTGCGATCATGCGAACTGAAGCTCGAAGTATGATTTTCAGTGAATTTGGTTGAATCTATGATTTCTATTTCTATGAAAGCACCGCTTTTCATGCACAAGTTACAAAATAGTACATTGTGTAACAAGTGCGTAAAGTAGGTTATTTCCACACGAGTTGCACATACTTTTTTTTATAATAGCGGTGCGTAAACGAGATTTTTTCGCGGCGATTTCGCGTGCGTAAAATAGTCGTTTATTTTACGCACGGGTGCGGAAAACGAGCATTTTACGCACGCGAAACCGTCCCGAAAAGTCGAGCTTTATACGCACGATATTGCAAAAAGAATCATTAAAGCCTCAAAACATAAGTCGTCTAGAGTTGTACGAACTGTTAGCGGCAGATACTTCGCGAGCGTCGAACCAACATATGAAACACTGAAGGGTGACATATGGCAGGCAAATCAGAGTCCGGAAAACAAATAAGCTCCCCATCTACGACTGCGACACCCACGCAACTTTACGCATACAACCCACATAACCGATGACTCTGCGCACTTAGGCGCTCTGTGTTTGTGCGACAATAGTAGGGTTAATGAAAGACGTATAGCGCCAGTTATGGATGACATAAATCAAGCGATGTACGATGGGGTAGCGGGCGCGCGCGCCACGCAGCACCACATACCGAAAAACTCACCCTCGCTCACTCCCCTCCTTCACCACTGTATCTCGTAATCTGTGTGTGACTTCTGATTCACGAGCCGCCACGGGGACCCGCCTCAAATATTACACACAAATTCGGTGACACGTGTAGGCTATTTTTTGAATTTATTTTATTTCGTTATTCATTGTATTTGCCCGACACAGCTGCTGATTGAGATTTTACAACAAAATGCACTTTGCGATGACCACCATCGACTATAACATGGATTTCGATGTTTTATTCTCTGGAGAGTTGGTTTTCATGAGAATATTTTCAGTGGGATTCGGCCGAATGAGCGCGGAATTGTTTGTACAGAATTTGATCAATAAATCAGCAAGCTCGATTTCGAGCAGTGAGAGAGGCAGTTGACTGTTCGTGTCAGTTTGAACATGGGTTTTTTTATAAGTAGTGCTTGTTTAAACAGTGGCTACACTTGGGCAAACTAAGGTAAAATATTCGCGGTGCGTTGCGTTGAGTTAGAAGGTTTGCGCATGTATGCTATCTCCTTATTTCATCCCCCGACATCCCGCGAGACCAGTCGAGCAATTATCTTTTCACTCAAATTTAATTAATTAACGAGATCCGCCACGCCAGAATAAGTCAGGCTTCTTCTTCTTCTTCTATTTTTACTCTCCCCATTTTCATCCACGGCTGCAACTCTATCTTCATCTTCTTACGCGCGTTTCTCGTGCTCTTTGCTCATCATACCTGCACTTGCACCCCTTCCACGTCTAGTCCCTTCCTCCCGCTCACTCTGTGTCTAGTCTGTCGTCCGTATCTCCCTCTCACTCTCTCGAACTCTTACGCCTACGTGTTATCACACCGACTACCTTCGCTTCCTATTATTCGTCTCGGCTTCTCTCTCCTCTCGCGCAATTTTCGCTAATGAAGACCCACGACTCGCGAAGCTCGAACAATATACGATATGTACAACAAATAGACGATGTCACTTAGCCTAACTGCCGGTGCGCAGAATCAACAGCAGCAGGGAGAGGCAAATCGAAGGCGATACCTCTACATGGGATTACAAGCCCTGCGAGCACAATACAACGTTGTATCCACTTTCTTGAATTTCCAGGGACAACAGGAGAAACACAGCAGACAAAGTCGAAGATTTTCACCTATAATTAATCGATGTAAAATGTTTTTTGTTCACAGCGGATTTCCAAAACAATTTATTCCCCGCAAGTCTCGAAACATGTTTATAGGCTTCCCGAATACGTTCAATAATTTTTTTTCCGACTACGCTAAAAAGACCACATTCCATGCCTGCAACTCGGGTGGAAAGTGATAGATTCTTGACCAGCGGGAAAAAACGTTGTGCAGCGGGAAGAAAAGTTGCGCAGCGGTCAGGAAAGTACTTTTCTGCCCTTTGCGCAGCATGTTAGTGGCGATTGCAGCTTCTTTTCTTCCCTCTGCGCAACTTTTCTTCCCGCTGCAGCTATACTTTTCTGCCCGCTGCAAATTATGTCGTTCTACCGTTGCAGGCATAAAAATGTTGTCATTTTATTACACAATATGTTTTTTGTTCACAGCGGATTTCCAAAACAATTTATTCCCCGCAAGTCTCGAAACATGTTTATAGGCTTCCCGAATACGTTCAATAATTTTTTTCCCGACTACGCTAAAAAGACCACATTCCATGCCTGCAACTCGGGTGGAAAGTGATAGATTCAGCGGGAAGAAAAGTTGCGCAGCGGTCAGAAAAGTACTTTTCTGCCCTTTGCGCAGCATGTTAGTGGCGATTGCAGCTTCTTTTCTTCCCTCTGCGCAACTTTTCTTCCCGCTGCAGCTATACTTTTCTGCCCGCTGCAAATTATGTCGTTCTACCGTTGCAGGCATAAAAATGTTGTCATTTTAGCATAGTCGGGAAAAAAATAGCGTATCCCACTCTGGAGGAAATGCATACCTTTTCACCCTTGTAGCATAATATACTATTGTACATTTTTACTGAACTTTAATAAAAAAAAAATAAAATCAATCATCCTGTGTCAAGTGACCCCGGTCTCATCTGAACTCCCTTAGTTTACCCGTAGCTGCCGCATCGGTACAAACACTGCGGATAAGACCCTCGGTGAGCAGCAAGCGCGTTCGTCAATTTCCTCACGTTCGCGAATGAACAGCGCTAGCAGCTGTGGTACGTGCAGTCTGGAAGGTGCAGAACCGCTACGCAGCGACAACATCACCGGAGTCCGCCGATTGCTGGGTCTCGAAAGCGGCTCCGTCGAATCAGTCGGAGGATGATTGCGAGTGGAAGCCGCCGGTGGAGAGTTAAAGCGGCACTCGAGCCGATTCTTCGTCGCGTCGGAAGCAGAAACGGGAGATATTCGTCGCCGGGTGAAAAGCGACGAGGACGCGGTCCTTGACCCACGAGCAAATGGCACCGGGCCATTCTCATCGGGCAGGCCGATCATCGACTTCATTGTGCGTCTAGGCGAAGGACCTAATCTGGTTTTTCTATGTCTCTTCCGCGCGTCCAATCGCGTCGTGTGCAAAGTTATGGCTTCTCTGTCATAAAATATAGTGACTGTATTGCCGGCAATCCGTGATTATCTGTATTTCAGTGCAGGCTCAGTCGTACTTTGAGTCATCGGCGATAAAACCTTATAGGCTTATACGTTCTGGCAAAGTAGCTGGAGCTACGTCGCCATGTGCGATTGGGTTCGCTCTATATGCCGGACAGTTTCACCCTGATCTATAGAGGTGCATTTTCTCATCGACTTAACAGGGCCTGAATATGCGGCCCTTGTTGAAAGTGAAATAGGGGAAATTGTTTGTGAGGGTCCGATGTGGTGGCACCCAACCCGGGGAGTTGGGCCACGCGGTGTAATAGAGAGGAACGATCGGTGTGTCGGGGTATATACCAGGCGCCGGGGCTCACGGTAATACAATCGTTATCTAATCCACGGACCGTTTGCCAGGCCTCGTGCGAACCGCACGAACCCGGTCCCGGCCACTCAGTCACTATTACGCAGCCCGTAATTGCCACCATGACTTTATTACCGGCGATCGAGAGCGCGCCTATGGTTACGATGGTGCTGATTATGGATGGTGATTTCTCAATAATGAGACAATCTTACGGCTCCCGCTGCCGGTTTCCGAGAACCGAATGATCATTTAACGTAACGCCCGATGCCCCAAAAATACTGAAAAATTGACCGACACTGATGGGTGTGCGGTCGGAGTGCGGCTTCGGCGGTCCCACGAGTTAAGCAGCATTGATTGCGGCCGTAACTTGGATGGGTGACCGCTTAGCCGTGCATCGACTGGCGCATCAAACAGTGAGCGGGAGGCATTTTTCAGAAACTTTGGTGTCTGCACTTAAGAAGCATGTTTTTCTTTCGTGTATACACTGGAGAATCAGAAATATATAATGCCGTCTGTACCGGCACGGGTTTTCCGCAGTTTCCCCGTGCCCTCGGCAAATGCGGTACAGTGTAGCTAAGTCGGCTGCGGACGCACGGAAGTTAGGTTAGCTTAGCTAAGTGCGGGTAGGGAGTGATAGGAGGGGAAAAACTAGGGGGGGAGCAAGGTAAAACCCTCACGGGTGTACCTCGGAAACGGAAATAAATAAATAAATACTGAAAAATTGATTCGATACTGCCAGCGAAATGAAACGGGACACATTTTATTCCGCTGGCATTTCATCGACGAAATTCTTTCTGCCTAATCGATTGTTCACGCTCGTTTGATCACTACGAAAAGTCTACGCGGAGTTGATAGTCGACGTATCGGCGTCCCAGCGGCGCGTTACTCTTCTTTCCAATAGTTTGCGCTGCGAAACAAAGGAGGAGCAGCAGCCTCTCTCGCGCTGCATTTAATCACGGCGTAACCCATTACTTTATGGCATTATGGCTCTCGGGCGCACAGGAGCCACGCGCTAAGCCGGCCGCTGTGGGATGCCCCCGGCATTACGGGTATAGCTGTATACGGCAGAAACCCGCGACGCGTGGTATACGAACATGCACGGCCCGTGTACGCATTCGCGTGTACCGCACACTGCAACGCGTCGACAACGTGCAACGTGCACGAGCAGCGACGCTGGATATCCCAGACGCATTCCGCCCATCGTGATGATGATCGTCGTCGTCATCGTCGCCGTCGCCACCGCCGCCGCCGTCGTCGTCGCCGTTGAATCCATAAATCTAATGACGCGTTCGCACGAGAATCGACCGTGGTGCATCACATGGAACGCGTCTGCTGTACTACAACGTACATCCCCACCGACGTCGTGTATGCGTCGAGTCTCTTACTCGCGGGATACGCTAGATCACCGCGCGCGCGGGAATCCAGACAATGGGCTTGGTCTATGGACGACGCTGATCCGCTCAGACGAAATGGAAATATTCCTTGCATCAGGAATATCGAGGAGAGTGGTAACCTGGCACGGGAAGAAGATACGAGGAAAAAAGAGAGAGAGAGAGAGAATAGACTCGCTGGGTGTGGGGAAAAAGGGAGGATGGAAAAAAAACGAGCCCAGAGTGTAATCCATATTCGTGCATCGCGGAGTCGCAGACTTACTCGGTGCTTTTTGCGAGGGGGAAGGAAAAGACGTGGATTCTCGTGGTTATACAAGAGACTTGGGCACGCATGCCACATCGCAACTCCGTCGCTGATACGTGATATATCCCGTCATTGTTCGATAAGCATTCTCCGTACAATTGAATTCTCTTCCTACCCTCGCCGCCACGCGACGAGACGGGTTATGACGCACGTAAGTACTTGGTGGCTTAGCTTAGATTATGAGAAGATCCTCGCTGCATCGGCGGGACACGCGTCCTGATGTTTCGGATCCATTGTGCGTTTCGCCGAGTGAGGTGGAATTTTGCGGTCTAGCAAGATCATTGGGCACATCGTTAGTTGAATTCGGGAATCTTTGGCGTTTTGAGAAAACTGCTGTGCCTAAGACTCCAAATCAGTGTTAAGTTTTGATGGCGACGAGGGAAAAAAGATGGATACTCATGGTGATAAGAAACTGCACGCATGCATATTAAATTGTGCTGACATGTTTCACGAAATCCTGATTGGTTATATAGACGTACCATTTTTGGCCATCTTAGGGCCATTTGGTGGCCATTACATTCAAAAGAATAAATCAAAACATTTAAACGAATAAAAAAAACGTCGGGTAGGTCATTCAGTGAATTGAAATGAATTGGTTAAAAAAGATCAACGTGCAATTGTGGGGAAAAAATAATTTGAAGGATAAAATAATAAAAATGGCCACAATAGGTACAGTGGCCACTAACGGTACATTTACCCTATTCCTGACTTTTCATTCTTCAATAAGCATTCTCCATGCAATTGAATTCCCCCTCATCCTCCACGTACGATGAGGTGGGTTATAGCGCACGTAAGTACTCGGGAGCTACGTGGATTAGCTTAGGTTATGAGAAGCTCTTCGCTACAATGTTGAAACACATCCCGATGTTTCGGATCTGTTGTGCGTTTCGCCAGTGGGGTGGAATTTCGCGATCTGACAAGATCACTCGCACACAATGCTAGTTGAATTCCGGTATCTTGTGCATCTTGTGTATGGCTCTCTCTGATGCTCTGATGATTATTCATTGGAGAGGATGGAGACTCGGATCGGATCATCCCAAATGGGAATATTACAAAGCTGCAGATTCGACAATCCATCTTGTTGTATGGCTCTTCGGTGGGGAGGCTGTCAAAGCTTCGCGAAGCGTTGCGATACACCTGTGGACGTGAATGACAGGTACAGTTTCGAGATGGGTTTATGTATCGCCGATGTATTCCGATTCTTCATCTAACAACGTCTAACAGACTGTTCGGTTAACTTTGCGTTAGTTCAGTCAGTTAAGTAAGCGTTTGAAAGGTTTTATACAATTTGAGTCTTTCAATCGACTGTCTCCACAACATTGTTCTATGTTTCTGAAGCGGCCAGCTTGAGCCTTCAGCACTACTCCAGTCCGAGTCAGCCTGAACAATGCATTTCGAAGGAACATCCACAATGCGCTAATACCCCGATCAACACAGCCTATAAGATGAAACTCCCATCGGCCAGTTCGAAGGAAACGCGGAGATTGAGGGTATACGCATTGAATCGTGCTAATCCATCTCCCGTTGCGTGTATATTCCGTCGGTGGGAAGACCGAAGCCCTGCGAAACACAGAGGCTATGATAGATATCAGAGAGACAGACACTGAGACGGGATGATGATGGTGCCGTTTCCATTCAGACGGAAAGCCCCGTCTGCGCGATGGCTGGCGAGGGTGGCCCTGAACCGATGGGCGCGTATATCATCGATTCTCAGCGCGGATTCGTACGAAGGATTTCCAGCACTTAATAAAGTTATAATGAGGCATCTGCCGATATTGAACCAAGCGAAATTATGCGATACCGTGACGAAACTCCAGCCAATACTTTCCGTGTGATGGGAGGAGCATTCCACGCAATGAGTTCCAAATTCCGTGTGGTCATGTTTATGGCAGTAGAATAGCGAGGTGATTTAATGGTTTCCACCATCAAAACTACGGGGGTTTTTTCCCCTACCGACAGTTGCATCCCAGGCACCAGGCGGAATCACTATGTGACACCTAAATTTTGGAGACTACTTCAGCAGCATCAATTTCACTGATTGCGAGTGACAGAAACCTGCCGGTCAAAAGTGAATCTTGCTTCAGCGATCTTCAATTAAATTAAATGTACGCTTCCATTGCAGAGTCTACCAGATATGTAACGTATGAATCTGTACGCCGCAAAATCTCCGACCTGTGTCTGAGTTAAAAAAAATCGTGCTGAAATTCTTCATAGAGACGTTTTACAATCACTGACAAACGTATCCTGGGCCGAGAAGGGTGAGTAACAACGTGAAAAAAGCGAGGAAATAAAGATATATCTGGGGGTTGGTGGTGATCGGTGAGGTTCGATTAGCCGAGTGATTTTTTTTTCGGCTTCTAATGCACGAAGGTCGTCGGCAGTCGGCTCGTGAATGGACCACGCGGGGTTTGGGGGGGATGGGAATTTTGGCTCCCCGTACGAGGGTGCGACTCGAAAATGGATTTTACGACCTGGGGCTGTTGCGAAGTGACTGATATCGATGCGTAACGTATACTATGTGCGCGAGGTCAGCCATATACGTTGACGCTCTGTGCTTTGGGAGGGTGAACGAAAGTAATAATAAACAGTTTATCCGTCTGGCAGGGCCGCCGAGCGGATTATGTCATCGTCGTCGTTCTCGCGGGGGCTGCCGGCCTCGGATTTGCTCGGCCCTTGTCTCGCGGTTCGTGTAACTCGAGAAGCCTCTGTCTGCGATAGGGCGCGAGGCACTAAGATCCGGCTGACCTTATCTCGTATCGTCGCACAGTCGCTGTCCGTGTCTCCGTCCGGACGCAGCGACTGCGTCAACCCAACCGTGTATGAACGTCCGAATGGATCGTCGCGACGTACGTCACTCCTGACACGCACCGAATCTTGAATATTCATAAGTTGCACGACCCCTGAAAGCGAGGTCTCCCATATCGAATTTCTCGGCGTTGTAATCGAGACTCGCGCATTTATCGGGGTATCAACACTTTGATTGATATGCAGGCAATTTGGATGCCGTGACATTCGGTGGTAGGCGATGTTGGAAATATTTTGGTCGTACCCAACGTTTACTGTGCAAAAAGGTCAAGTTAAAATTGAACCTGGGAATAGTGAAAGTTCAATTTATGCACAAACTTGAATACTTAATTTAACATACAAGTGCGATAAAGAATAACTGTGTGCAATAAAATCGCTAAAATGAATGTGTATTTTTTAAACAGAATACGACTCTTTCGATGTATTTGCCAAGCCCTTCGTCGGGTATCGACAAAATTGCTTTAATTCCCGTAAAATATCACCGCACATTCGGTTCCACTCGGTAGCAATCGTAGAACCCGTAACGCCGTCATTTCGGCTGAATCGCGAGTTATCGAAAAGTCCATCAGCGCGCAAAACGCTGGAATTGAACGCGGAAGGGAAAAGCGCGGAGTGAAAAATCGCGGGAAATACGTCAGAAGGTAGCGGGGAAAAGTTGTCCACGGCACACAGAGAGGTAATTCGCTCGAGCTACACGGCTGAGGATTAGACGCAAACAAGTTGAATGTGCGAGGGCTACGCGGCCATAGGCAGTGCAGCAATTACATGCAGGGTGAAAAAGGGGTTGAAATTGAGCTGGTGGCGAGGCTGACGCGCAGACCCGGCCGTGAGGGCTCGTTGGTGCGAGTCTCGGCACCGCTCGGGTCCGGCCGGCATGGTCGGGGCGTTTAAAATCCCCGCGGACGTATTAATATACCCCGGGTTGAAGGGGGCCACGGGGTCGAGGGGTTGGGCTTTATATATCCTCGCTTCTGGTCGCGCGCGGACGTGTTCGAACCGCTCGGAACTCTTTTCGCACTACGTTCGACTCACTCGCACCTGTTCCGAACGGTCACGATCTGCATTTAAATTGGCTGGCGCACGACTCACGACTTGTACCAGAGGCGTTGGACACCACAGTTCGACGGCGAAGATCTATCGCTTCATTCTCCTTACGCCGGGAGAACGGATCACCCGAGGGATGAAAATGAAGCGTGGCAAACTGAAGTGATGGAACACGCCAACCCGGTCGGACCCTTGTCGCTCGTTTGTCACTCGGCGCTGACAAAATTTCTTGGTGAAATTTTAATTTCAGAATAGTTCGCGAAACTAGAAAGATGGTATTGGCTAATTCCTGCTAATTTTTACGTCGCTTCTTTAAATTACTCTAAGTTTTATTAATTTTTTACATACATCATCGATCGTTTATTTAAACGAAACTGTCTTAAGCTCATACATACAGCAGTCTATATGCTGACTAGGTATCAATGCTGACTTTAGCTTTAGGACGACTCGAGATGTTTAAAAGACCCCAGTCGACGGGCAGGGTCTGAAAAAATAAATGCTCGCTGAAGGCGTGGACGAAGAAAGACAGGAAACTGTTGGTGGGCTGTTTTGAGATATCGCCGCACACGGGTTACGTGGCCCTCGAACCTGCCTTCCTGCTCTTCGACTCTTTGGACCGCGGAGCTGGCTGTTCAACTTGACGAATAACGCATTTACGAGTTAATTAACGTCACTCGAGACCACAATATACATGTATACGTATATACTGTATGGATATACATAGGAAACGGTCCCCTCGGTTTCGGGTATTTCCTCGAAATGACTTCGACGCCCGTTGCCTAAAACTATAAAACCTCGGGGAAATTTCGTCTCGGGCAAAATGCGAGAAAAAACGAACGCCCCATAGTAATCCATGCAGGTGAGTAGGCTGCTCTTTGAGATCAACATCGACTTTTTCCAAGATGAAAGAAACGACGAGAACTTTTCTGCGCTGCACTCGAGCAGCGCGCTGCTGCTACCGCTGCTGCTGCGGCTGCTGCTCCTGCTCTTGTCCCATACCCCGCATGCCGAGTCGCCAACGAGGACGCAAAAACAAAACAGCAAGCTCGTCCGGATAAACGGGCAAATCGTGCCGGGGAATAATTAATCCAACACTCGGGCGGTTCTCCCCACGCTCGACGTGACGGATAGAAAGAATTAATTACAAAGGGGTTGTTACCTCGCAGCGTTGAAACACTTTTAACTGGCGGAGCACTGCGACTGGTTCTTCTGGTCGTGCGTAACTTTAATTATTTTTGCGCTCGTCGCACGAGGCTCCGCCGATTGAACCACCTTGGAGAGCGAAAAAGTGCGATTGTATTATTGTTGAGTAGACGACTAATAAATCAATTATGCACTCGGCAATATTTATTCCATAATTCAACGGACCCTCGTCATGACCACGTGTTCATGTTCAATTTTTTTTTATATGCGGATAAGTACTTTATTTTAATAAGGGCAGACTCCTAACCAGGACACCAGCCTACACGAAAAAATGATTGCCCTTTTTAAAATAAGGGCAATCATTTTTTCGTGATTCTCTAAAAGGTCATCTAAAAGGACACCAGCCTACACGGTGACGAAAAAATGATTGCCCTGATTAAAATAAGGGCAATCATTTTTTCGTCACCGTGTAGGCTGGTGTCCTTTTAGATGAGATAAGTAAAACATCACTAAGGCCTATCTAAATTAAAACAAGGCAATATATCGACGATGTCCCTTGCATACAGATTAACCGTTTGGTTATAATGTCAGCAAAATATGTCTTTAGCGTATGTGTATACAAATTTGAGGTGTAGAACGTCTCGCGAGCACGTGGCCCACCACCACCACCGTTGGTGTAGTTTCGCCGCTATTGGGTGCTTCACTCTCTCGTCTCGTTCCTGGTCCTCCCGGTCCCTCTCGTCTCTCCTGCTCACCTTCTCTCGCTCTTTCTCTTGGTGTGTGCCACAGGCGCTGCCGACGTCTCCTCTCTCGTTGTCTAGTGATTGCTTGCTTTGATCTCCGTAATCATCAACCCCTGCCAGAAACCAAGGTCTACACCCTCCTCTCCTCAGCTACTGCTGCTGCTGCCGGTGTTGGTGGTAGTGGTGGTGGTGCTGCTGCTACAAACCCCGTCCCACCGTCCACTTTCTCACTCGGTCTTGTTCGAAACTCACGTCTCATCGTCCGTGTGGTCCCGTGGCATCGTTGAGAACAGCCCAAGCTGTGCGCCACCCACCCACCGGTCCCTTTGCATTCGTCTCTCCACCTGCAGCCCTTCGTCAACCAACACCCATCATCAACCAGCTAAAGTTCCGTGCCTCACATTGCCTCCGTGGCTCTTCACTCCCGGGTGTTTCTATGCCGGGTACCTCTAGTGCTTTGCCTACTAGTCTTTACCTGACACCGCGCGCGCGCGCTCGCGCTCGTCGACTCTGTCTTACGGCTGAGTGGCTCGCACTCTCTCAAGACTTTCGCAAACGCAAACTGCAGCTTTTCAATCACTGACACTTTTCGCGACTCTAACGACACGACTAGAACAGTCGTGTCGAAGTGAAATTCTCACCAAGGTTTTACTAAATCGTGTAAAACACGCTGTCAATTTGAATTGTTGCTCAACAGAAATGTTGTCAGTTTCGGGGGCCCCATATTACGTTTCTTTTTTTTTGGTTTTGTAATTGATATTTACTGAAACTGGATCCAGAATCAACAGTTTAAATCGATTGTTTATGATTCCAGTTGTCAACGATTAATGACGACGAATTGTTATTTACACTGTTAAAAATCTACGGTGTCAAACGCTGCTGGTGTGGACTTTTTCCTGGTGTTACTTATTACAGTGTTAATACTAACACTGTTTACGGTGTTAAATTAACACCAGCCGTTTCGTTAAATTTTCCCTGTGTTACAGACGAAGCATTATAACACTTTTTGCTTTAAAGGCATGAATGCAGGTATCATGTGTGATTTTTTATTATCTCGTGAATAAATTAGTCGCTTTTCTCAGTTTTTATCGAAAAATTGAAGAAAAAAATCGATTTTTTCATTACAGATTTCTCTACCGGGTAATTAATCTGTAATTTATTTTTTCGAATATCAAAGTTCTGACTAATTCATTAACGAGATTCACATTACTGGCGTCTGTATTTCAATTTTCGTTTCGATCTGTTGATAATTCGCTAAAAACGGGACTTCTGACTTTTTGAGGTGAAAGTCGGTATTTCAGACTCAGTTAACACCGCTCATTATCACCGCGATTGGTGTGGACCTATATAGACACCGACTCGGTGTTGTTTTTAACACCGGATTTTTAACAGTGTATGCCTCGATAAATTTGGGACTTATGTCGGACGTACGTGTCATCGTGTATATTATATGCGAATGTTCTTTCTACTCGTCTCGATTTTCCAGTCGCAAGCCCTTTCCACGTTGGCCTCTTCAGAGAGCCCCAGAGTGTATCGTCCACCGGTACGTGGGAGGCGATCCCCTCGCCTCCCTCGCCCGACCCTCCCTCCCCCGACAGCCCACTCGAGCTGAGTTAAGGGTGGCCTGTTGAGACGCGACGCACCTGCTACCTTCTATATACCTACTGCCTGCTCGCTTGCTCGCCACAAGTGTTCTTCTAAACGAGCCCTACTTCTTATTCCTGCGCTACACACCAGTCGGTTTTTTTCGTTCCCCCTTTTACTCCGAAAAGCCCAGGATTGCCCGACACGGATATTATGCTGTTACTATTTTTTTTATTTATATTTATTTTTTCGTTTTTTGTTCATTTCTTCTCGTAAAACACTGTTTTGACTTTTTTCGACATGACAAATATTCAGACGATTAATTCTCACGGTCAGTATGCATTTTTTTAGAAAGTTCTTCCAACGCGTTTAAAAATTAAATGAATAGTCAAAATATCGTTATAACCCGGAGGCTGCGACATGAATATTCCCAGCGTTACTTGTCGAGTGCCTCGACTTCCGTAAATTATTAATTTGCTAAAGAAGCGGACAAGTTATTCCATCGCCCGGTTAGATGTTGAGAAAGCGAAGATGGCGCACGAAGATATATTTTCATTTTTTTTTCACTCGCCGCGAAAGCTCAAAAGACTGATAAATATTTTACAATCCTTAATATTCTATCAAAAAGCTTGAGTTGAAGCGAGCAAGTTATTTCTCGCTCGGTTTTCCCGGACTTGTCTCCGTCTTTTTCACGCAGCTTTTCATCCTCCTCCGCCTTTATGTACTTTCGTTGCAGCAAGACGAACGAAGGTTTAATCACTAAAAAGTTGGCTAAAGATTGGAGGAAGCCGGGAAAATCAAGAACGCGTCACAGGTTGAGCAAGGAAAGTACGAGCAAAGACGAAGGAAAAGAGCAAAAGTTTTGTGAGTAAAAGCCGACTGCGAGCGAGCAAGAAGGAGTGGCGGAACGGACGCGACAGCCGAGAGCAACGCGGGGAAAACGAGCGGGGCTCTCGATCTCAGCCAGTCGGAAAACTTGAAACATAACGAATACAAACAACCGAAGATAAATTCCAAGAATCCTCCTGACGGTTATGCGATGCTTGGCTATGCCGCATGCAGAGCCCCCTGCTGCCCCCCCTCCCCCCCACACCCAACCCGTCTCCCGCCTCACGTCGTGAAACCTCGGAATCAGACGACACGCTGAGAGCTTTTTAATATTAGACTCTGATATTTTATCATACCGGCAACGTTGCCTTCCTGATTTCCCCAGACGTTTTGCCTCGGCCCAGACCTCACGATCTCTCCCGATACCACGTCTGACTCGTGGAAACTAAAGGCTCCGACATATTGCTACACATACCGAGCGTTATGGGATTTTAAATATGCATATATCTTTCTGTCTGCGTCACATGTGAGATTTAAAAAAATCAGACCTTGGCAAACCTTGTTTGAGGTAACATGATCCTGATCACGGCTCTATCACACTGTTAAAAATCTACGGTGTCAAACGCTGCTGGTGTGGACTTTTTCCTGGTGTTACTTATTACAGTGTTAATATTAACACTGTTTACGGTGTTAAATTAACACCAGCCGTTTCGTTAAATTTTCCCTGTGTTACCGACGAAGCATTATAACACTTTTTGCTTTAAAGGCATGAATGCAGGTATCATGTGTGATTTTTTATTATCTCGTGAATAAATTAGTCGCTTTTCTCAGTTTTTATCGAAAAATTGAAGAAAAAAATCGATTTTTTCATTACAGATTCACTACCGGGTAATTGATCTGTAATTTTTATTTTCGAAAATCAAAATTCTGACTAATTCATTAACAAGATTCACATTACTGGCGACTGTATTTCAATTTTTGCTTCGATCCGTTGATAATATGCGAAAAACGGCACTTCTGACTTTTTGAGGTGAAAGTCGGTATTTCAGACTGCGTTAACACCGCTAATTAACACCGTGATTGGTGTGGACCTATATAGACACCGTCTTGGTGTTGTTTTTAACACCGGATTTTTAACAGTGCAGCGGAGACTCGAAATGGCAGTACCTGCGATTCCGTGGTCAATGGATGGAATTGCATCGACCGTCCTCCTCTTCGGTCTCTTATTAAAAATTTCGAAGACACTCGTTAAATTAAAACGTCGAAATAATATCGTAACGAGCGAACAACGCGGTGTCGAGTTGGTTGCCATATCTCGCGAACGGCCGGGGCTCGGAATGCAATGCAACGCGTCCCCTGCCTCCTTTTCGGTCTCCCATTGACGAGGGGAGCGTGTCGGCTGCAGAAAGTTCGAACGAACGCGCGGCGCAATCACGATAAATCATCGTCGCGAACGCGTGGCCAGATTCCCCGGAGAGGAAGCTCGGCCTCCCGCCTCGTTGCAATCCTTTTCGGCTTCACAGATGCAGCCGCGATTCTCGACGCGGCCGAAAGCTCCGCGCGAATCCAAATGAAATATTGATGAAATATTGATGAGTGCATATGCCGGGGCTTGCGGCTCGTGTGCCGCGCCGCGCGCGCGTCGGACATTCGACGCTCCTCTCGTATCCGCCGTCTCTGCTCTTCCATTTTGCTCGGCGCACGGTAGCCCCGCGTTCATTTGTTCGCGGTGACGATGACGAGCGAGCCCGAGCGCAGCCATAAATATGCACCCGGTCTGCGGTTCTCGTACATTGTACTCCCCGTACGTCTGAGCGTCCTTAGGTCCGCGCGAAGGTGCTATATAACCGTTGTTACCATGATGCATCATGTATGCACTCGTCTACAGTGAAATTTCAATTCAAATTTTCCTATTGTAAATCGATTTTTATGAGAAATAAGATTCCTCGTGGTTACAGATAGTTGGATTGATTGGCATACGATATCAAACGACTTCAACAAAAAAAATATGTACTTTTGTTAACCCTTACATGCACAGCGGGATAAATTCTATCCCACCTAGATTATTATCATTTTTTAAATATTTCAACGTTTTCTTTCTCGATTTTAATGATTTTTTTTGTATATTTACTACAATAACATGTTGGAGAATTGAAAAATACAATTTGTTATCTAAATTTTCTTGTGAATTTGTTGATATAAAGAATACACAATAAAAGTCACTTTTTTAATTGAAAATTCATTATTTCCAACAGTTTTTATTGTATTTACGTGAAACTTGGTATATATATGTTTTGAGGGTTGCTGATTTTGAATCTGTTATCGGAATTAAAAAATTCATACATCCAATATGGCGGATCCAAGATGGCGAACCAAATTTGGATCCGCCATTTTGAATTTCGAAATTCTGAGCTCGGATTCGTAATCGGCGACCCCAAAAACCCCCGAGTGACAAATTTCAAGTCCATAGAACCCATACAAAAATGTATGCATGTAAGGGTTAAACGAGTATCTTTTTCCACTGCACAGCTGAAAAAACATACTGTGTCACGAGACCATGCCAGCGTTCGTACGAAGTCTCGCGATGCAGTGCAGTTGCGGTGTCATGAAGGCAGAAAAGGCCAAAAAACAAGCGCCGCGTAAAGATAGAGGCACATAAAAAGCAGCGCGAACAGAGGGATGAAGTGCGGAGTGGGCGAACGAAAAAACGGATAGGAAAAGGGGGTTACCGAGCAGGCAATGACCCAGACGGAAGCGTTCGCCAAGAACGCCAGTGCTGAGCATCGTGCCCCGCACATCAAGTACATACATACAAGGACCCGAAGTAAATGTCTACGTGTATGTAGTACGTCCTTGCATCGCGTCCCTCCGAACCTACGTATGACTATGTACACTCGTGTAATATCGGGGGAGGCGAAAAAGCCTGTATACATATACAGGGTGATTCAGAATGTTTTTTTTCACCCATGGGTAGATAATCGTCTCCTGAGCAAAGTTATGCGGAAAAAAAAGTTTGTTCGTGCAAACTAATCATTCACTTTGCTGTATTGCAGTTTTACGTGAATAGCTGCGATATCTATTGCATTAGTTGCCACGACCAATCGAATGGTTGAGGCTATTATTCACATCCTTGCAGAGTTTCCTCTCTTGCCGGCATAACCTCACTTTTTCTTTAACTTCGCAGTGATGTACCGTTCAAGGTGCGAATCAGGTTTGTACGTAACCTAAAAATCGTACGATTAAAATTGTATTAATGCCATTTACGCTAATTTTTAATATTCATTGTACAAGTAGAGCGATTTATGTCGAAAATAAATGACGCGGTTTGAACAGTCAAGGGATCGGATACTTGAGCTGCTTAATCGAATAGTTGTGGCAACCATTCGGTTGGTTGCCGCAACTCACATGCCGCTTACGAACGGAACTCGGTTCGTGCAACCAATTCCTTTTGGTTGACATACATAAGGCGAGATGTAGAAGAATCAGAATAATCTGTTGGTTGTATCAACTAATTTCTTGGTTGTAGCAACTCATTATTTTTTTCCGTGTACGTAAGCGTTTTTCGAAATTCGCAATATTTATTTATTAACAAGCATTAACGAGTTTGAATAACTGGACCAATCGGAGCAGTAGAATTTGGCGCCCTCGAGTGTTTGGTATCAATTAATATCGTTTTACGGAGATTTGGCAACTTCTGTCGATATCGAACATTCGTGCACGCCAAATTCTGCTGCTCCGATTCGTTCATTTATTCAAACTCGGCAATGCTTGTTTATAAATAAATATTGCGAATTTCGAAAAACGCTTAGCAAGTAACTTTGCTCAGGAGACGATTATCTACTGAATACCCATGAGTGGAAAAAACATTCTGAATCACCCTGTACTATACAAACTGCTAACCTCCGAAGGAGGCAAAATATTTTGAGATGTCGTCCATGGTAGCCGAGAATGAATACATCCAGTTCTTTTTATATAACTGGGAGGAATTTTCTCCTTCATCCAGATTGCCAGGACGTCGCAGAGTTTACAGCCCAAGCGGAATCGAAGAATACTGTCGAACCTCTTCATCGACTTGGCGTTTTTTTTTTTTTTCTCTCGAAGTTCAGGGACGAACGAAAAAGGGACATAGCGCGATGAAAAGGATCGATGGGCCGAGAACATTGCGCGCGGAAAGTGTGGAATTCTCTTGTCGGGTATACGTGGATGAGAAGCGAATTGAGAAATGAAGAAGCAGGTTGGTCTGTCCTTCTGCCTCCTGGAGAGGATGAAAGATGGAGTGTGGAAATTCGCTCGTACTCGGCGGTGGTGAAAAGATCTTGAAAGTACCGTTGCCATGACTTCTGGTGCTGCTGCTACTTCGTGAAAAATCCCCGAGTGGAATATCGTGTGCAGAGCCAGGTACGAAACGCCTTAGAAATAAAATTGTTGAGTGCTCCGGGTGATGCTGCATGGCAAATATGGAAAAAATATGGGAGAATTGCGAGGGTCTTTACTGAGGCGGAAATCGAGAAACAGCCAACAAGTAATTAGAATTTTCCTGATAAGCTGTACCTTTTTCCAATTTTTAAAGTAGTTCTGACGCTTCACGCTCATTTCACATAAGTTTTCGAAAAATGAGAGGGAATTGCGAACACTTCTCATTAACATAAAAATCTGAAAAAATCATGCATACTAAAGGTGCTGAAAACAGTAATTTCGCCTAATAATAGTTCCAAAATGTTACTAACAAATTAATGAAAAATAATATTGTTTAATATATTTTCCGGAAACTTAATTATTTTGCTTAGGTGGAAATGTTTCGTTCACTTTTCTGAACATGCATGCATTTTTTCAAATTTGTTTCTTTGCTTTTAATTTTTTTGTTTTTTTACATGGGAAAAATCGCAAAATTCAAAGCAAAGAAAAAAATTTGAAAAAATTCGTATGCATACAGAAAAATGAACGAATCATTTTCATCGAAACAAAAAAATGAAGTTGTCGGAAAATTTATGAAACAATTTTATTTTTCATCATTTTGTTAATAACATTTCGGAATTATTATTATGCCAAATTAATGGTTTCAGCACCTTTACTATGCATGGTTTTTTCAAATTCTTATGTTAACGAGAATTGTTTGCAATTCCCTCTCGTTTTTTGAAAACTTATGCGATGTGAACGTGAAGTGACAGAACTATCTTAAAGCAGAATACATACGATGGATAAAATTGTCTTGATGGAAAAAAAATTCCCTAGCCAAATGGGGAACGATTCTTTAAGTAAATATTATCGCTTACAGATTTTTTACATCGTCTCACGTAAATCGTCCACCATGTTCCGTTGCACCGCGAATGATTCGTGGTTTGGAAAATCTTCGATCACGAGCGACTAATTGGATCTTACAGCAGCCGCATGACTAGACTCGCGAATCATTAAAATCGTTTCAAAGTCGTCGAAGACGAGTAGTAAGCTCGGAAATGTCTGGTCGGAACTCAAACCGGGTCTAATTGGTATTCGCCGACTGTTCGAGGGTCGTTGTCTGGCCGATTTGCTCAGGCTGTGAATAATAATCCTCGGGCTCTTTGGATGTGGACGACGTCGACGGCCACGTCGTCGACGACGACGACGACGACGACGACGACGACGACGACGACGACGACGACGACGACGACGACGACGACGACGACGACGACGACGACGACGACGACGACGACGACGACGACGACGACGACGACGACGACGACGACGACGTCGGTGACGGAGACGACGGTGACGACGGTCCATGTCGACCGCGTATATCGCGTCGAGCGAAATTCTCCTCGGGACTCTGGCTTTGACGCACAAATTACTTACCATTGATTCGTTGTTATATATAGGTCTTTAAATAGACGCGCGAGCACGAGTGAGCGGATCACCCGAGCGTGCGACGGACGACGTGGACATAGCCAGAACTACGTGAGAGCGACACCGAACTCTCAACGTTTCGATAATTTATTTATACGCCCGGGGCCAAAGCCTCTACCGGCGTCTCTCCTTCTCCCTTCGACTTAATCCTTTCCCCTTGCTCGACGATCTTTCGACTAATCCGGACTTGTGCGAACCCACGATATTAATACGACGACGATATTAGTGCAACCGGAAATTCGCATTTTTTCTAGTACGAGTTGCCTTTGCGCTGCTGCGCTCTTATAAAGCTTTAAAAGGGTAAATCGCAACTAAAAATCGCTTGTTTAGTTGATGTAAACAAAAAAAAAGAAATTTGTCGTTTTGCTTGTCAGAAATCGTAGATCTGGCCACCGGGCCGAAAACCGCCCAAATCGGGGTCACGAAATTTATTTTTTCAAAATATCGACTTCTAACCTATACCATAGTTCTCAAGTCACATATTCTACCCCTGAAAACACTGGTTACAACCCTTTTTTTAGTTGATTTTGAAAAAAAAAAAATTTTGGTCGAACAGTTTGTCAGAAATCGTAGATCTGCCCACCGGGCCGAAAACCGCCCAAATCGGGGTCACAGTAGGTTAAACAGTGCTGCAGCGCTCATTACGACAAACTGTCAAATCTCGCGCTGTTAAACAAAAACTTTCGGTCGTCACGGCCCTCGACCAATCAGAGGCCGAGTTATACCGACAACAATGGTCACGTTGACGCGAATTACGCACTTTTTAGTAGTAGATCAGCACAACAATAATGATATTAATAACCGAGTAATTACACTGAGAAAAAAAATTGCTCAATCCAACAAAATGTGCGGTTGCGGGCGTCGAAATAAATATTTTGCAAATTAGAGAAAATATTTAATTGATCGGAACAACTGGGTGATAGAATTTAAAAAATCTTGATTAAAATTGCCGAATATTTTGTTTGACTGAGCAATTTTTTTTCTCAGTCTAATAAAGTAAATAAATGAATAAACAGAATATCACTTGTCAATTCTTATCAAATTAAACGAGGTGCATGAATCGAAACCGTGAATTTTCATTTTCATCATGCAAGCTTTTTCTCGATTCTTCGCCCGAACATTTCAGTTGGTTCGACGATCGGTAGACAATTGGATGCGAAGCTCAGAGGGTAACCAACTCGGACGGTCGCCGTCGCCAGCGTCGCCAGCGTCGTCGCCGTCGTCGGACGATTCCGGTGCGTCAGTGGTTGCTGCGGCGGCGAGTGGTGCTTCAGACTCTCGAACCGCTTAGCGGGGTAATATCGGCTGCCCGATTACATCACGTACGCGGCGGACGCACACACGCCGACCGGCTATGGCAGCGGGCAACGCTCGGGCGCCGTTCACAAAGCCATTGGAGATTGAAGCGTGAGTGAGAGGAGCTCGGAGGGGGGTGGGGGGCAAGGATAGGGGGTACGGGGAGAGGGAGGAGAGAGCTACGAGGGTATCAGCGGAATGAAGAGCGCAGTGGTGATAGGGGAGTTCGGAGAATATATAGCCATCCAGGTGGAGGGTCTGCAGAAAATGAAGCAACGCGTATGCGGTGGAAACGAGATATATACACACACACACAGACACGCACGGTGCATACCGCGGTGCGTGAAATGAGAACGAGACTCTGTAATGGTATCGGCGAAAGCGGCTAAAGATAAACAGAGTAATATTCCGACTCAATATGGAATGCGAAACAGAGTCTCCGAAGAATAAAAAGGAGCAAGAGAGAGAAAGCGGAAAAGAAAGAGAGAGGTCGAGAGAGAGAGAGAGAGAGATCCAGATGAAAGCAATTCAATTTTACGTGCTTCAGCCTTCGTCAGGCTGCCGCTATTTATGCCGCGCAAATTGCAATATATTTGCCGGCTGAAAAAATAAAAATAACCGTGAAAACAACATTTTTGTTGCACTCCATTAAGAGCAACCATTTTTTTTTTTTTTTATTTAAAGATGGTATATATTCGGCGGCAAAAAATGACAAAAATCGATATGAAGAAAAATGACGAGGGTTTAAATCTGATGCATCGATTTTTAGATTGCCTCGGTGAAAATTTTATTCCTGGCTTGGGAAATGGAAAAAAATAAATAAAAACAAAACCCGACGCGAAGGAGCGAACCGAGTAAAATTCATGCCACTTCTGGATTTCCGTTTGTCACGAGCCGGTCACACAAGCACCATATGGCTGCAAAGTCCCTTGTCCCTTTATATCCCTCACGCCCATTGGGCTCACTGGTGCAACAACCGGCAAAGCTCTCGCCGCCTCCGTCTCCATAGTATGGTTTCTAGTCCCTCTGGTATAACGAGGCACCTCCCGTTAACCCTTGCAACCGAGTGAGACAACAGATCGAACAGCAGCAGCAGCAGCAGCAACAGCAGCAGCGGCAGCAGCAGCAGCAGCAGCAGCAGCAGCAGCAACAGCAGCAGCAGCAGCAGCAGCAGCAGCAGCAACAGCAGCAGCAGCAGCAATGGAGGTAGCCCCAGGGTACGTACGTTATGCGGTAGCCATAGTATACGCGAGAATCGACTCTCGAACGGCCGCTCGGCTCGCGCGCGCGCCCCGAGCACCCTGAATGCGCGGATTACCCATTGTTATAACCGCGTCGCTCCGCAGCACCGTGCGCGCCTTCATGTGAATAACCCACGTGCGCGTGTGTGGCAACTTCATACCACGCTGGAGTGCTCGAGGTACGAGGCTCGTCGCCTCTCGAATAACATCTCGTCGCCTGGTAGTTCCGGCTGAGTATTAGTATCGCCGCGACTGTCAACCTTCCGGTTATTGGCACTTTTAGTTGGGTAACCACAATCAGATCAATCTTGATATTTTTATTTTTATTTTTTTTTTAATTAAAAATAGTCATGCACGATAAGCAGAAAGGAATTAAAAAAACCGCGGGAATATTAGCATCGGCGCAGTGATGATGAACCGTGCAGTTATTGGCACCTTTAGGTGGTAGTTGCATTAATTTTTTTTTTATATCAAATATAGGCGTATGCAAAAAATGGAATGCGGAGCGACTTTTCAAGTGATCCAACCTCCTCGAGCACGAGCATATATTTTATGCTCCTGCCAATCGACGCGTTTCCCCCGTATATTCGCTTCATAAATCGGCCAATCACCGATCCCCGGCCAACGAGCGCTCGCATCCCGTCGAGTGTATGCGAGAGGCGCGGGATCCCCGCGGCTAATTAGCTAAAGACTGCCTGTCACGCCGGGATTACAATTGCTTCCCGCCACCGCTGTTGCTGCTGCCATGTGGATCGCTCCTCCCCGCGAGTGCCGGAAAATCTCGCATTCGCGCTGGATTCTCCCGTCGCGAATACAGAGCCCGCGCGCGCGCGCCGTCTGCGCTGACGCGCGCATACGCGTTTCCACCTCGGTATGCGCTATATGTCGTCAGCATCCGGCGTGCAGCGGCGGCGGCGACGGCGACAACCGCGGGAAACACGGCGATAAGTTTGACGAGCACGGATCCCTACCGAACGCTCGCGGATAAAGTGACTGACAATACGTACCACACAAATCCCCTTTTCAGCCTGTTTACCGAACCTGCGGCGGAGTGGCACGCATGTCAGACGCGGGTTGCCGCCGCTGCTGTTGCTGCTGCTGCCGTTGCTGCCGGTGATGTGCAGACTGACATTAAGCAATCGTTTTAAGGAGGCTTCAGCGCTTCATACTAGTCAAATCAGTGCTAAATTTTCAAAAGCATTTTTATAATTCTTGGTTGTTTAATAAATTGTTCCGAGGTGTTACTGACGTTTCAGTATTAGTTCTTAATAGACAAATACATTCACAGCCGTGATTCGAATAGAAAAACGACTGATATATGCAAATTCCCGATGTCATGATTTTTCGTGCATTTTTTTGAAAGAATAAACCGTAATAATAGTTCTATTACGACGAGCAAAAGCTTATTTTTATCATTGGAAGAGATGCTTGATCGATTGACTGTTCAGATTTTTTAATAGTATCATTACTTCAAAAGTTACAGCCATTTGTACATCGCCTTTTAGGTTAGGATAGGATGATCAAACGGTTGTATCTTTTGAACTGAGACTATCAAAAGTCTGGACAGTCAATCGATAAAGGGTCTTCCAGTAATAAAAATGGGCTGTTGCTCATCATAATTGAATAATTATTACGGTTTATTCCTTAAAAAAAAAACTACACGGAAAAACATGACATCGGGAATGTGCATATATCAGTCGTTTTTCTATTCGAACCACGGCTGTGAATGTATTTTTCTATTAAGAACTGACGCTGCTACGTAGGTATACCTCGGAAAAATTTATCAAATAATCGGGAATTGTAAAAATGCTTTTGAAAATGTAGCACTGATTTGACTAGTATGAAGCGCTGAAGCCTCCTTAAGGGCATGTGAAACAGTGAGCGCCGAAAATCTCCGGATGTGCGGTTTGTCGCGAATTATGAACGGATCGAAGTGAAAATTGAAACACAGATGCCAGTAATGAAAATCTCGGGAATGAATTAGTCAGAATTTTGATTTTAGAAAAAAAAATTACAGATCGGTTACCGACATTTTTACCCCAATTTTTTTTTATTAAAATCAAAATTCTGACTAATTCATTCCCGAGATGCACATTACTGGCGTCTGTATTTCAATTCTCACTTCGATCCGTTCATAATTCGCGAAAAAAAGCGTATCCGCGTTTTCGAGGTGAGGGTCGGCATTTCACATCGCCTTAAGAGGCAGTGATACACCGGTGGGAACTCCGACGATGACGGTAATGTAGGGTACTGTAGACCTACTTTTTTGGATTTTTTGATGGAATTTCGGAACGCCAAAAGCTTATGCCCTTTTTTTCATCATTTCCTAGTTGTGTGTGAAATTTCATCGCGACCCGACCCACCGTTTCGGAGAAAACACGGTTCAAAGATTCGAAGTGGTGCGGGCGCGCGGGCGAGGGGGCGCAGGGGGGAGGGGAGTATCACTGCCTCTTAAGTACCAGGGGTGCAACATTTTCGAAAAAGTACAGGTTATCAAACGAAAAAGTTAGTTATATATATATTTTTTTAATAATTGTTCAACATAATTATTTGTTATTAAATAATAATACTAATGTGCCGATAAAATAACATTCGTAGTGTCCGTCAACAAAGAATAGGAATCCTTGACAAAAAAATAATAGACTCCCCGGATTGTTTAGCAATTTTTTTTAATTGTGAAATATTGGTTAGTGAAAAAAGTAAGAATAATGGTTGAGAAAGTGCACGTGCCATTAAAGGTGCGTTTGCTATTAAGCCGATCGAGATGGGTATTTAAGGTTCTGCGGCGAGAGCACGGGGACAAACTATCAACAGCTGGCGCGTGCAAACACCTCGCGGGGGGTGTTTTTGGCGGGTCGCCCCTAGCCCACTGTCCTCTCCTGCACAGAGCACTGTGTACCGGGCCATTGTACGGGGGCGGCTGGTCCTCGGTCCACTCTGTACATACGCTGCGCCTGCACTTCGCGTCGTGAGCCAGCGCGCCACCGGCACCGGCCGCCGGCCCCGGTGTGCATGTAATTGCTATGTATATACCACGTGAATAAGTTCGACATACATTGCATTGCGACGGTTTATCCAAGCGGGACAAATTGCCAAAATCCACATTAAAGAGGTTGAACCACTTCACATAATTAACGGTAAATTCGAAATATTTGCCGTACGATAAAGTTTAATCGTTTTCGAATACAGTTAAATATCAACATTTTGTCAATTTTGTTAAATTGACAAAATCTTACCCGAATTGAAATTTAAACCCTTCAAATACCCTTCGTTGAATCAAAATGGGTAAAATATGCCACTTTTGGAGGTGTTTACAAGAGTCTAGGAACCTCGTCCTCTATACAACCTAATTGGAAGTTCAAGAAGGTTAAAGCAAAAAATGTCAGTCCCGCAGTAGTCTTTGTTTACTCCAATTGGGTAACCAATTGGAGTAAACAAAGACTACTGCGGGACTGACATTTTTGGGTAACCAATTGGAGTAAACAAAGACTACTGCGGGACTGACATTTTTCCCGCATTTTTTTTTTTTTTTTATCTGCCACTTCCGGAGGTTTTAAGGAGTGTTAGAAACCTTGCGGGACTACCACATTTAGGTTTCGAAGAGGGTCTAAATTTTAACTCGGGTAATTATTATTATTAAAACAATTCTTCTAGCTATTTTCATCGATTTTTGATTATTGTAAAATTTCGTGTTTTATTGGCCTCCGTAGCAACAGCAAAAATCGACAAGATTCTCGTGATGTTTAAGCATTATTTACACCTCGACGCATTTATTCACTCCACGGCAAATGGAATCACGCGGAGCTCTCGAGTGCGTTTGACTTCCGCCTACGTCCGCGAGGGAATTCACGATGCGCGCTCGGTGCTCTCTTACCAGCCAGATTCACGCGAAGCGTGAAATGAAATGAGAAAGCAAAAGGAAAAATATCGGCGAAAAAAGAGCTGAGAAATATATGGGACACGGCGAGGAGGTAGGCGGGTATGGGTCCCGCAACCTGGTGGCGAGCGAGCGAGATCCGAACATGGGTATTTCCAAGAATTTACGCTAAATGAAGAAAGGTCGCTTCGACTCTGGCTTGGAAACTCGCCCAGACTCGTCGCCGCCGCCGCCGGGCACTGGGAGCCAATAAGAGAGGAGGGCCCGAGTGATTCCCTGAGTTTCATGTCGCTCGGCCCTCTCGCTGTGCACCGAGAATTCGCCAAAGCTTAACGTTTGAAATTGCCCCGACACTTTAAACACAACTTGCAATACACTGTTAAAAATCCGGTGTTAAAAACAACATCGAGTCGGTGTCTATATAGGTCCACACCAATCGCGGTGATAATGAGCGGTGTTAACTGAGTCTGAAATACCGACTTTCACCTCAAAAAGTCAGAAGTCCCGTTTTTCGCGAATTATCAACAGATCGAAACGAAAATTGAAATACAGACGCCAGTAATGTGAATCTCGTTAATGAATTAGTCAGAACTTTGATATTCGAAAAAAAAAAAATTACAGATCAATTACCCGGTAGAGAAATCTGTAATGAAAAAATCGATTTTTTTCTTCAATTTTTCGATAAAAACTGAGAAAAGCGACTAATTTATTCACGAGATAATAAAAAATCACACATGATACCTGCATTCATGCCTTTAAAGCAAAAAGTGTTATAATGCTTCGTCGGTAACACAGGGAAAATTTAACGAAACGGCTGGTGTTAATTTAACACCGTAAACAGTGTTAATATTAACACTGTAATAAGTAACACCAGGAAAAAGTCCACACCAGCAGCGTTTGACACCGTAGATTTTTAACAGTGTATATTTTTTAGTAAAACCCGGGTAAAAATCTAATTTTTTGTTTTACAATATTTTTTTCTGTTATTTTTTCATTAAAAAAATAACAAATTTTTTGTCACGTTAGCTTTAAAAAAGAAATGATTTTTGTCAATTTGTCAAATTTTTTTTCTTCCTTACCCTCGAGAACTCGTCCAGACTCGCCGGAGGGCACAGCGAGCAGAGCCAATAAGAGAGGAGGATCCGAGTGATTCCCTGAATTGCAGATCGCCCGGCGCGCTCGCTAAGGCGAAAGGAAAATCGCGCGTTTGAAAATGCGCGTCCCTCTATTATTCACCGGCTCTGCCTTCTCTCTTCTCCCTCTTCCTCGCTTTCTCTTCTCCTGCTTCTCCCCCCGGCGCCTCCTCCTTATTTCTTAGCTCTTCTACCCTTCGACTTGCACTCCACGAATCGAACCTGTCTATTCCACTGGCGATGCTCACTGACTTTCTCTTTCTCTCTCTCTCTCTCTCTCTTTCACTTCTCGAGCTCGTTTCTTCCGTGCTTTTATCGTGTTTTTCATTGCTCCGCTCTTCTCGACTCGGCATTCGTGGCCTCGGGGTGAAATCTCGATCGACCGCGGCGTCCCGAATGGCAACGAACGGAGGTGAAACGAGCGGAGGAGAGAAGTCCACGCGAAAGAGAGAACGAAGGAGGAGAGAGCCTAACGAAAACAATAAAGAGCGATTTCTTCCGCACCGTCTAGCGTTCCCGTTGCCTCGAAACGGCGAAAACAGAGTCCCGCCTGGGGAGTACGTAACCCCCTCCGGATGCATTCACGCAGCTACACTTCTGTCCTGCTTCCTCTTTTTTTTTTTCTTCACTGCCCTAGTGCATGCTATTCCCAGTGGCAATTTCCAGGAGCCGTTAGAATTTTTTTTTTTATAAAAAAAAATAAAGGACGGACTACACTGTTAAAAATCCGGTGTTAAAAACAACACCAAGTCGGTGTCTATATAGGTCCACACCAATCGCGGTGATAATGAGCGGTGTTAACTGAGTCTGAAATACCGACTTTCACCTCAAAAAGTCAGAAGTCCCGTTTTTCGCGAATTATCAAAAGATCGAAGCGAAAATTGAAATGCAGACGCCAGTAATGTGAATCACGTTAATAAATTAGTCAGAACTTTGATTTTCAAAAAAAAAAATTACAGATCAATTACCCGGTAGAGAAATCTGTAATGAAAAAATCGATTTTTTTCTTCAATTTTTCGATAAAAACTGAGAAAAACGGCTGATTTATTCACGCGATAATAAAAAATCATACATGATACCTGCATTCATGCCTTTGAAGTAAAAAGTGTTTTAATGCTTCGTCGGTAACACAGGGAAAATTTAACGAAACGGCTGGTGTTAATTTAACACCGTAAAAAGGGTTAATATTAACACTGTAATAAGTAACACCAGGAAAAAGTCCACACCAGCAGCGTTTGACACCGTAGATTTTTAACAGTGTAGGCAATAGCAAAAAAGGTACAGCGGGGAAATATGTATATTATCAGATTAAGTAAAAGCGATCGACATTTTTTATTCGAAAATTTTTAGTAATAAACTAGTAATATGAGAAAAATATGCAACTTTTGTTAGATCAATTCGACTCAAAACACCCGATGTAATAAAAACGAAAATGCGATGCGATGCATGTCAAAGTGCATTTCGCCCAATTTGTAAGTCGTAGCATTACTATCGTGTCGCAAAATGACAGCGGGATGCGAGCGTTCCTCGTACGCGTCGCGTTATCTCCGCGTGGCGTAGATTTTTATAAGGCAATGGAGACTTAATTACGAGCGGCGAGTCTGAATATTCCGACTGTTGGGGCACAGCCGACGATCCGGTCCCATTAAAAATTAATGAAGAAACTCGAGCCGAAAGAGCACTTTTAATTCCAAATCTCTTATTCGTTTTTTTTTCTCTTTTTGTTTTTTTTTGCAGTCTGATATTCACGATTATATTCATTTCGAAGCCACGTATTCATGTAAATGTCGTGATATATTATATGCAATGAGATGAGCTGCAAAAATTTATTCGACGACGAGCATCACGCACACCACGCAGTCATTATTCCCGACTGAATCAACGTACTTCGATATGAATACCCGTTCGCTGCTCCGCGAAGGGATGATGTCTCGTCGAATCATGACAAGGATATGGGGGGGGGGGGGGGGGGGAGAGAAAGCGACGGCCGGGGCGCAATGGCACAGTACACTAATTACCAGAAAACTCTCAAGCTTTGTTTATTTCGCAGATTTAGAAACCTCAACAAATAAAATAGTACCGATTTATATGATTTGTTTTCGAGATTTTTTGTTTGGAATCTTATTTAAAAAATTGTTATCTCATTAAAGAAAAATATCTATTGATTTTTATTCTGATGAAAAAAAATTTGAATTTAATTAATAAATTAAATTCAAGTTTTTCTAATCGGAATAAAAATCAATAGATATTTTTCTTTAATGTGAAGAAAAATATCTATTGATTTTTATTCTGATGAAAAAAATTTGAATTTAATTAATAAATTAAATTCAAGTTTTTTTAATCGGAATAAAAATCAATAGATATTTTTCTTTAATGTGATAACAATTTTTTTAAAAAAGATTACGAACAAAAAAATCTCGAAAAAAAAGATATTAGTCTCGATAATAGAGGGTTTGGCGAGAATTGGACTGTTCTAAAATTCGTGCCATCCCGCCCCGCGCTCTCCCGGACTATATATACGAAGTGAATTGCGTTTTCCCTGCTCGTGTTAAATTCCAACCGCAAGTCCCGTTGCCCATATCCGTCCAGGTCGTGAAACAATGGAGTCAGACGTGGAACTGTTCGAATTAAAATGAATCCGCGCGCGGTGATACCGAGCCACGGGCGAAGGGACGAAATTACTTCTCGATAGTTACTTTATTCCAGCGGGGCTGCCGCCACGGCGATGGAAGTCCAACGTCCTGCAATTCCGCTGCTTCGCTTGGAAACTCGAACTCTGAACTCGCTGGATGCGCTTACTAACTTCTCGCTGCACGACAAACTTTTCTCGAGTTGGGGTACATGCAGAGGTGGTGTTCCCAATGCATATACATATATACTAACATGAGACGCGGGGCAGCCTGCGGTTTCACAACAATTAGGCGAAACTTTTTACAGAGGCGAGAATCCGCCGATGATAATAAAACGAACAAATCGAAACAGCGTACCTTAAAAAAAGTCTGACTTTTGTCGCACAGTGCAAGTGTCTATGGAAACTAAATTAACGTTTTTGTAGTCTGAACAAAAACGTTCATCCACAAAATTTTTTTAAAACGCCTTTATTTTTTATTTTTTTCTTTAAGAATATTTTTTTGCAATGAAAAAACGAAGCCTACGGCGTCTTCTTTTATTACACTGTTAAAAATCCGGTGTTAAAAACAACACCAAGTCGGTGTCTATATAGGTCCACACCAATCGCGGTGTTAATTAGCGGTGTTAACGCAGTCTGAAATACCGACTTTCACCTCAAAAAGTTAGAAGTGCCGTTTTTCGCGAATTATCAACGGATCGAAGCAAAAATTGAAATACAGTCGCCAGTAATGTGAATCTCGTTAATGAATTAGTCAGAACTTTGATATTCGAAAAAAAAAATTACAGATCAATTACCCGGTAGAGAAATCTGTAATGAAAAAATCGATTTTTTACTTCAATTTTTCGATAAAAACTGAGAAAAGCGACTAATTCATTCACGAGATAATAAAAAATCACATATGATACTTGCATTCATGCCTTTAAAGCGAAAAGTATAATAATGTTTCGTCGGTACGACAGGAAAAATTTAACGAAACGGCTGGTGTTAATTTAACACCGTAAACAGTGTTAATATTAACACTGTAATAAGTAACACCAGGAAAAAGTCCACACCAGTAGCGTTTGACACCGTAGATTTTTAACAGTGTAGGATACTAGAACTATTTTCCTGCAAGAGACAAAATGTCCCTATTGCAATATGGAAAGGAAGCAACGTGAGACGTTGACCGGCGATCTCCGCCTACATCAGCCATTTCTGTGCGGAAACCGGTCGGCACCGATGCGTGTATACCCGACCAATAATTATCACGTTAATTGATTTGTGATGCTCGCCGAATGCACTCGCAAGTACTGCAACTGCCAGAAGCAGAAGCAGCAACAGCAGCAACGGGAGAATCAGCCCCTTCGCGTGACTGGAGAGAGCTCGAGATTATCCCGGGATTTACGTATGAAGATCTCACCTCAGGCGAGATTGCTTCCACTCCGTTTACCAGGACAACATCCCGGGCCTCAGGAGCAGCACACGAGAATCAAAACACCTGGCGTCGATGAAGCCCCGCTTGCAAATTAATGGCAACAAAGCAACGCGCGAACCGTAATTGACAATTCGATATCTCACTAATTATAGTCACTATAAAAAGGATAATAACGTTGAAAACACACATTTTCGTAATTTAACTGTTCAAAAAAATAATCATTTGACTCTGCTTTAAAAAAAACGGTTTCTCCCCATATCAATTTTAAAATAATCCATTACAGCCGTAATCGATCGATGTATTGATGACGTTTAAAAATAATTATTTTAACACGAGTCATTTTTTTAACAGTTGTTCGTATAACTTGATTGTAATAAAAATAAAAAAAAATAAAAGTGTTGACGTTTTCAATCAAAGCAGTCAACGATAAACATACGTTGCGCATTGGCAATTGAATTGATTAATGGTTTTCGCTAAAACCTGCATTTTCGAGCGTTATAAAATACGCTTGATTAATTGGTATAGGAGTGTATATCAATATATAACTTAGCCAGATGAATTGAGTGACTACTCTCTCGCTCGGGCGAAATCGCCGGGCCGAGTGCAGCTACACGTTTGTTTTCCTCAAACAAACACTTGGCTCTCACTCAAATACAGAGAATACGTAATTTGAGTAATTAAATCGAGTACCGGGACGCAGTATCCTCGGGCAAGCGCGACGCCGCAGCAGCAGCAGCAACGACGAATCGATATCGCGCTTCGACCGTTTGCAATCATTCGTGTTTGTCGTACGAATATGAGTGTTTATGCGCGTTATGATCCGGCAAATAACTCGATGTCACCGATAATGACGAAATAATGAGCTCGTCTTCTGTCGCCCGCGCGGGTCATACCGACCCGCGTCAACGTGTCATCGCTCCACCAGTGTCACTCCATACTTTGCCGCGTTGGCGCGCCTATATCCTCCGGCTATAATTGTTTGGCACTCGAATACCCAGGGGGTCACAGTGAATACGTTGGGAATGCACGACACGTACGACCCTTCCCAACCAAAACTTTGGCTCCAGTCAAACTTGAGTTCGTGATGTCGAAGGACAAAAAGGTAAAATAAATATAAATCTAGTTCTACGAAGAGACAAAGAACTTTAATTTGAAAAAAAAATCACGAAAAGAACATTCGGTTCGTAAATAAATCAAATTATTTTTACTTTACGGAACAAGAATTCGGAACGTACAATTTGACAAAAACTTCGAAACGAGAAACATCTTAAAAGTAAGAAAAAAATACGAGAAGCTCCAATAGAATGGCTCTATCGGGATTGGTCGCTGAGAAGTGACGATAAATTAGCAATTATTGACTTTAGATGTAAACAGAGTGTTTCACGATGTCCGTTCTACCGAATAGCTCTGTACAGCCCATAAGACAAGGTAAAATAAATATAAATCTAGTTCTACGAAGAGACAAAGAACTTTAATTATTTAAAAAAATCACGAAAAGAACATTCGGTTCATAAATAAAATAATTTATTTTTACTTTTCGGAAAAATAATTCGCAACGTACAATTTGACAAAAACCTCGAAACGAGAAACATCTTAAAAGTAAGAAAAAAGATGAGAAGCTCCAATAGAATGACTCGATCGGGATTGGCTGCTGAGAAGTGACGTTAAATTAGCAATAATCGACTTTAGATGTAAACAGAGTGTTTCACTATGTCCGTTTTACCGAATAACTCTGTACAGCCCATTAGACAAGGTAAAATAAATATATATCTAGTTCTACGAAGAGACTAAGAACTTTAATTTGAAAAAAAAAATATCACGAAAAGAACATTCGTTTCGTAAATAAATCAAATTATTTTTACTTTTCGGAAAAATAATTCGCAACGTACAATTTGACAAAAACCTTGAAACGAGAAACATCTTAAAAGTAAGAAAAAATATGTGAAGCTCCAATAGAATGACTCGATCGGGATTGGCCGCTGAGAAGTGACGTTAAATTAGCAATAATCGACTTTAGATGTAAACAGAGTGTTTCACGATGTCCGTTCTACCGAATAGCTCTGTACACCCCATTAGACAAGGTAAAATAAATATAAATCTAGTTCTACGAAGAGACAAAGAACTTTAATTTGAAAAAAAAAATATCACGAAAAGAACATTCGTTTCGTAAATAAATCAAATTATTTTTACTTTTCGGAAAAATAATTCGCAACGTACAATTTGACAAAAACCTTGAAACGAGAAACATCTTAAAAGTAAGAAAAAATATGTGAAGCTCCAATAGAATGACTCGATCGGGATTGGCCGCTGAGAAGTGACGTTAAATTAGCAATAATCGACTTTAGATGTAAACAGAGTGTTTCACTATGTCCGTTTTACCGAATAGCTCTGTACAGCCCATTAGACAAGGTAAAATAAATATAAATCTAGTTCTACGAAGAGACAAAGAACTTTAATTTAAAAAAAAATCACGAAAAGAACATTCGGTTCATAAATAAAATAATTTATTTTTACTTTTCGGAAAAATAATTCGCAACGTACAATTTGACAAAAACCTCGAAACGAGAAACATCTTAAAAGTAAGAAAAAAATACGAGAAGCTCCAATAGAATGACTCGATCGGGATTGGCCGCTGAGAAGTGACGTTAAATTAGCAATAATCGACTTTAGATGTAAACAGAGTGTTTCACGATGTCCGTTTTACCGAATAGCTCTGTACAGCCCATAAGACAAGGTAAAATAAATATAAATCTAGTTCTACGAAGAGACAAAGAACTTTAATTTGAAAAAAAAATCACGAAAAGAACATTCGGTTCATAAATAAAATAATTTATTTTTACTTTTCGGAAAAATAATTCGCAACGTACAATTTGACAAAAACCTCGAAACGAGAAACATCTTAAAAGTAAGAAAAAATATGAGAAGCTCCAATAGAATGACTCGATCGGGATTGGCTGCTGAGAAGTGACGTTATATTAGCAATAATCGACTTTAGATGTAAACAGAGTGTTTCACTATGTCCGTTTTACCGAATAGCTCTGTACAGCCCATTAGACAAGGTAAAATAAATATATATCTAGTTCTACGAAGAGACAAAGAACTTTAATTTGAAAAAAAAAAATATCACGAAAAGAACATTCGTTTCGTAAATAAATCAAATTATTTTTACTTTACGGAAAAAGAATTCGGAACGTACAATTTGACAAAAACTTTGAAACGAGAAACATCTTAAAAGCAAGAAAAAAATACGAGAAGCTCCAATAGAATGACTCTATCGGGATTGGTCGCTGAGAAGTGACGTTAAATTAGCAATTATCGACTTTAGATGTAGAGTGTTTCGCGATGTCCGTTCTACCGAATAGCTCTGTACAGCCCATAAGACAAGGTAAAATAAATATAAATCTAGTTCTACGAAGAGACAAAGAACTTTAATTAAAAAAAAAATCACGAAAAGAACATTCGGTTCATAAATAAAATAATTTATTTTTACTTTTCGGAAAAATAATTCGCAACGTACAATTTGACAAAAACCTCGAAACGAGAAACATCTTAAAAGTAAGAAAAAATATGAGAAGCTCCAATAGAATGACTCGATCGGGATTGGCTGCTGAGAAGTGACGTTATATTAGCAATAATCGACTTTAGATGTAAACAGAGTGTTTCACTATGTCCGTTTTACCGAATAGCTCTGTACAGCCCATTAGACAAGGTAAAATAAATATATATCTAGTTCTACGAAGAGACAAAGAACTTTAATTTGAAAAAAAAAAATATCACGAAAAGAACATTCGTTTCGTAAATAAATCAAATTATTTTTACTTTACGGAAAAAGAATTCGGAACGTACAATTTGACAAAAACTTTGAAACGAGAAACATCTTAAAAGCAAGAAAAAAATACGAGAAGCTCCAATAGAATGACTCTATCGGGATTGGTCGCTGAGAAGTGACGTTAAATTAGCAATTATCGACTTTAGATGTAGAGTGTTTCGCGATGTCCGTTCTACCGAATAGCTCTGTACAGCCCATAAGACAAGGTAAAATAAATATAAATCTAGTTCTACGAAGAGACAAAGAACTTTAATTAAAAAAAAAATCACGAAAAGAACATTCGGTTCATAAATAAAATAATTTATTTTTACTTTTCGGAAAAATAATTCGCAACGTACAATTTGACAAAAACCTCGAAACGAGAAACATCTTAAAAGTAAGAAAAAATATGAGAAGCTCCAATAGAATGACTCGATCGGGATTGGCTGCTGAGAAGTGACGTTATATTAGCAATAATCGACTTTAGATGTAAACAGAGTGTTCCACTATGTCCGTTTTACCGAATAGCTCTGTACAGCCCATTAGACAAGGTAAAATAAATATATATCTAGTTCTACGAAGAGACAAAGTACTTTAATTTGAAAAAAAATATCACGAAAAGAACATTCGTTTCGTAAATAAATCAAATTATTTTTACTTTTCGGAAAAATAATTCGCAACGTACAATTTGACAAAAACCTTGAAACGAGAAACATCTTAAAAGTAAGAAAAAATATGTGAAGCTCCAATAGAATGACTCGATCGGGATTGGCCGCTGAGAAGTGACGTTAAATTAGCAATAATCGACTTTAGATGTAAACAGAGTGTTTCACGATGTCCGTTCTACCGAATAGCTCTGTACAGCCCATTAGACATCCCGCAGGATCCATTAGTGGCTTCGGGGACGACGGACAGTTGCGGGGGCAACGCGCCCTCTGCGCCTCTGTCCGTGAGTACCGAGTATATATCTCACCGGTCCTCGTGCCCTGTCTTACGACTGACATTCCCAATCCTTGCACTTTTACGGCGACGAAGTCGAGACCTCTGAACGAAGAAGATAAGAAAGAGAGTAGCGGTATATAAGTAGGAATTTCAAGCTCTCCGGCGCTCGAGCTCCCGAACCCCTTTCGACCTGTTAGTCAGACTTCGCCGATGGGTTGGCGCGATGCGCTGACAGGATTTACCGGGCAGACGATGTAAGAGGATTTACCAAATGACATAAAAACACGCTAAGACATCGCGTCCCGGGAGAAAATTCTACCTCACCTCTCGCGCCTTATTTGGTTTTGCTTCGAAACAAAAAACAGTCATAAAAATGACAAGACAAATTTAAAAAAAAAAATGAGAAATAGTGACATTTTCCTAAAAGGCTCCGGTTTTTCGGTTTACCGACGTCCGGCGAATTTACGATGAGAAGGAAAATGTCCCCGAGCCAGTTCAAAGGTATATCGATCCCGCAGGGAGCCAAAAACCACCGGACTTTTGTTTTTTTATTCGTCATAAATGGAGCTCGTACGGGTCACGATAGCGCAGCAGCAGCAGCATCAGCAGTTCGCTATTCGTACACCGTTAAACCGCAATCCCATGCACCGCAAAACGACTCCAGGCGACCCCGGCCGATGATATATTTTCGTTCTCGATTCCCCGCGGGGGTCGCGCCTGAATCGTTAAATACACACGCGACCGTTCGCGTCGGTGCCGCAGCAGCATCAGCAGCACCACCAACAGCAGCAGCAGCAGCGCGCGGCACTACGCTTGATGTTGCTGCTGCATTGGCCCCGCTATGTGTATGGCGCACGGGAGGCACACGACCTGCACCGGGCCACGTGCATCGCGCGCCCCCGTCGCTCGTAATGGACGCGTTTGTCCGCGGTCCATTAAAAACACATCGGTTTTATTTGCGTGGGCGTTAGGGCTTTGAGGGAGAGAGAGAGAGAAAAAGGGAGAACGGAAGGACGAGAGAAAGGGACCGCGACAGCGAATGCGAAACAGAGTCAGTCGACTCGGCTGTGTATGGCTGCGGCGTCCGGCGAACCGCAAACGCTCACCTATGTCGATGCCGCGACGCTTTCGAATAATTTTGCACCGATCGGGAGAGAATCAACAAGTCCGCGCGGTCCTGTGGCCCTGAATGACGAACGGCCAAACCAGGCTTACGCGAATCTGTCTTGACTGGCTGTAACGAAGATTCCCGAGTTGAAATTTAAACCCTTCACATAGCCTTCGTTGAATCAAAATCGGTTAAATATCCTACCTTTGGAGGTCTATACAAGAGTTTAGGAACCTTACCTCACACAGTGCAACCTAATTGGAGGTTCAAACATAAAAATTGAAATCCGCGATAGTCTCTGTTTACTCAAATTGGGTAATATCTGCCACTTTCGGAGGTTCTGAGGAGTGTCAAGAACCTTCGGTAACCTCGCGGGAGTACCAAATTTAGGTTTTAAGGATGTAGGAGCGCGACGTATTCAATTCACATAAATTCGAGAAATGTGCGAGGGAATTGCAAACACTTCTCGATAGTCTAGAAATCTGAAAAAATGCATGCACACTAAAGATATTGGAAACATTAATTTTGCATAATAATAATGGTTCCTTTGTTTCTGAATACGTATGAATTTTTTCAGATTTTTAAGTAATCTTTGATTACTTAAAACAAAGGAATCGTTTTGATCTAAAAAAAATGTGGGTCATGGAAATATTTGTTAAACAATTTTTTGTTTCATTAAATTGTTAATAACATTTTGCAATTATTATGCAAAATTAATCTTTTCAATACCTTTAATGTGCATGAATTTTTTCAGATTTTTAGACCATCGAGAAGTGTTCGCAATTCTCTCGCACTTTTCTCGAATTTATGCGAATTGAATACGTCGCGCTCCTACATCCTTAAAGATGGTCTACATTTTAACTCGGGTTCGAATAAAAATGTCTGATATGAGGACGATTTTTATTTGGGTTTTTTTTTTAACAAAATAGATAAAAATAATAAGAAGTATGAAAAATTCCCGATACCCGCGTCGTATTTAACTTTTTTTAGGGTCCCAGTCTGTCCAGTGTAAACTTGCAGAGGCACATTCATCGCGCCTCGGTCTTTCACCATTTTTTGTATTTCCATTTTCACAAGAAATTTCTGTGCATACACAACGAGTCCTTTCACCGGACGCGCGATGCAATAAACCCGCGTGGGTCAAATATGGGCGTATGAACGAGACGATGTTGACCGGGTCACAAGTCGTCCTTCGTGCACCAGGTTACCGAAGAGCCAATATTTAACCAACCATTAAACGGATGATCCCAAGTGCCGCCGCTGTCCCAGCGCCAGCGCAGTTATGCGACACCGATGTGTTCATATGTGGAACCCGAGTAAGAGACGAGCGGGCCGAGATGCTCAAATTTGTAGACTCTGACCGGGCGCATCTGAATATCGGGCAACCGATTTCTCTTTGCCGTGGAGATGATAAGCGGTAACTGAAAATCGTATTTTTCTTCGAAAAAAAAATGGATCGCATGTAAATATTGCCAAGATAAAAAAAATTAAGAAGATTTTCAGCTTCTGTTTTTTGTCTTTCATTAACCTTGATTAACTAAATCCGTATCATACAGATCGATGGATGTATCGCATTTGTTTCTGATTCTTTAAAGATGTCAAATCTTCTTTCAACAGTCATGACTGTGTCGTGCCACGTGACACCAACTTGTCCAAATAATTTACGTTCTAGCGTACAGCACTTCGACGTCATGCACGAACTGGCTCATGTGACTCCATAGGTCTGGGGTGCATGGCAACACGTTTATGTTTCAGCTTATAAATAGGTCGTAGCTGTGCAGCACGAACTTTTTCTAATTTCAGTCGTATCAACGGCAGTCTCGGTCACGAAGTTTTCGCTAGGAAAAAAAGATTTTCTCAAGAATTAAGGGGAAGCTGGAGTAGATTTAGTTACCGACATTTCTCGTGTAAAAAGTGCAAAAAGTATTATTTCGTGGAACACACTATGTCCGACAATCAGACCAGACACCAATTCTTTGAAGTTTTCTCTACATTCCAGTGCCCGCGAAATGCCGATTACATCAACTAAATCCACGTATAGTGTGTTCTACGAAACAGCACTTTTTGCACTTTTTACACGAGAAATGTCGGTAACTAAATCTACTCCAGCTTCCCCTTAAATGACAACGCAAAAAAATGGAAACGAAAGAATTACACATATTCTTATAAACTATGTATGGACTTTCTGCTGGAAATTTTCATAAATTCCAGAGTAACGTCAGGATTTTTTTCTATCAGAATTACGAGCTGCTCTGAATATCTAACAGAGCTTCCGGTCCATGTAGACTATCCGGCTGCTCGAGACCCTAAATCAATGATTCAAAGCTAAAGTTTGAATTCGGGAATTTGGCCTCAGAGTGAATTGTCAAATAAAGTTTTGAATTTATGTTAAACTTATTCGGTCAAACCATTTGGGCCAACTGAGAATCCAAAGCAGTTCCAATTTGGACGAGACCGAGATGAAATTTAGAAGGTTGTTATTCGAGTGAAGTCACTCGGTGAAATTAAAGTCGGCCGAACGGTGACGATATTCCATCTGAATTTTTCTCCAATGAAAAATATCGCACGCGACGCTTCTGCCCGATCCCGATATTGACCCAATGCTTTTCCGCTCTTCCCGGTAAAAGCGCTTTTCCATAAAATCTAAGAGCCCTATAACTCGCCGGCGACTCGAACTCTGCTCGTTTCCTTGCACGAGCACGAAGAGCTCTTGTATTATCCCCGCGACTATCCGTACTCTACAATCTTCAACAGAATCTATAACGCTAAATCTCCATTGGATAAAATATTTCACGCAGCAGCTTTCCTCAGCAGTTTTATGATTGTTGCGGGGCGAATAATGAGAACATTGATTACAAGATATTGACCCAGGAACAGCATGAAAAAGCAACGAAAAATAACCTCTTCCATAATATCAAAAATGTTAATCCCGAATTGTTTCATATTTTAATGATTGTATTTCTCGTGAAAGGTCAAGAAATTTCGCAAAAAAAATTGTCCATTCCATTCAATAAATCAAAAACAATGTATCTCTATAACAATCTTGAGCAGCCAAATTCTCATCAAAATCCCTAGGCGCATGGTGTGTTGTCGCTGGACATTCTCTAGTTTGCCCGGTTTCCTGTTATTGCAACTAGTAATTGCTCTGGGCGCATAGTTCGCTGAGTCGCAACGGTGCAACTTCTGAATTCTCGGAGGATGGTGCGACGGATCCAAGGGTAACGCGGGAAGATGGCAGAGAGGCAGCTCGGGCGACGGGGAAATCCAAGCGCTGTCAATAATCCATGGGAATGTCTGGGGGCGAACGTGAGGCCGTTCGGCCGCAAGTAACTTGGCCCCAAGTCCTGGCGGACCACGAAGACGGGCACGATAAGGGGCTCGCGCGGTAGTTAACACCGTCCGTTGGGCATCTTCCTGTCAATAATCGCTGTTCCAAAGGCGGAAAGCGCTGCTTTCAGTTTTTAAGTCGATACGTGTTACTGACTTCGGGTCCACCGGTATCGAGCCCCGCTAATGGTCGGCTTCCAGACTAACCGTCGTAGCCCCATGTAACAGACTGGCGGAACGTCCGGAACGTTTCTCACTCCGAACGACCCCTCACCCCACGTAACGATCGATGAACGTGTCGCTTTAATCGAAAAACCGATATCCTCAAACCCTACAAGTTAAACGCCGTTCTCTACTGCTTGGCTTATACTATCAGGTACATCTATACAAAGAACATTTATACAGATGCAGGAATGAAGTTATTTATACATCTCGTTTAAATTTCAATCTAATACAAATCGCGTTTCTCATCCTCTCGATGAAAACTTTTCAGTCATATTGCGGAAAAACATATCCAAGTGATAAAATTATAGCAAATAAAAATGAAATAAATTCTAACTATTAACCAGGTGTTGAAAGCCTTTTAAAAGCTTCACAGGAAAGCCTCAGTACATTTTTCCAATATTGTGGCAAGAGGTGGGAGATAATTTCATGAACTCGAGTTAGTAACACAAAGCTAAGAAATTCTTCAGGGCTCAAGGAAATAGAGACCCGAGCAAAAAAACAAGTGCATCCCGGATCCATGCGGGATCCACGATATGTACGTGAAAAAGTCCCGCCAATGAGACGATCCTTGACGTACATCTTGCGGATCCCACATGGATCCGGGATGCACTCGTTTTTTTTTTACTCGGGTAAGTCGCATATTCTACTCCTGAAAACAACGGTTCCAACCCTTTTTTAACTGATTTAGAAACAAAAAAAATGTCAAACAGTTTGTCAGAAATCGTAGATCTGGTCGCCAGGCCGAAAACCGTCCCAATCGGGGTCACGAAATTTATTTCTTCAAAATATCGACTTTTAATCTATACCATCGTTCTCAAGGCATATATTCTACCCCTGAAAACAACGGTTTTAACCCTTTTTTAACTGATTTAGAAACAAAAAAAATTCGAGCAGTTAGTCAGAAATCGTAGACCTGGCCGCCAGGCCGAAAACCGTCCAAATCGGGGTCACGAAATTTATTTCTTCAAAATATCGACTTTTAATCTATACCATCGTTCTCAAGTCGCATATTCTACGCTTGAAAATACCGATTACAACCCTTCTTTAGTTGATTTATAAAAAAAAAATTATTGTCGACCAGTTTGTGAGAAATCGTAGATCTGGCCGCCAGGCCGAAAACCGCCCAAATCGGGGTCACGAAATTTATTCTTTCAAAATATCGACTTTTAACCTACACCATCGTTCTCAAGTCGCATATTCTACCCCTGAAAACAACGGTTACAACCCTTTTTTAGTTGATTTACTCGGGGAGATAAAGCAACGTAGCAACGTAGTTCAATTTATGACTGCGGTGGAGCGACCCTAACCCAGTTTTCTTCTCCTCCAATCTCGGCCCCGAAAGACCGAAAGCGAGAAGGAGAACGATGAGACGATACTGGGTCGAGGGGTGCTGGAGCCTTTGGCTGGCGTTTTCTTTGGCACCCTCGGTTGCATTTTGATCCATCCATCTCTGTCTTCTTCCTTTTCTTCTTTTTCTTCTTCGTCTTTCTCCTCTCGCTTCTCGGATTACCTCGTCCTACTCCTCGACTACTCGGCAGACGGTATCGCCGCGTCTGCCTCGGGTCTAGACGACCTAGGCCAACTTGGTGGTCGTGGCGAAAAGTTGGCCGTCGTCGCGCTTGTGTCGCTGCACTCGCGCAAAGTATACACCGACGAGAAGATACGCCACGTTTGCAGCGCGGCCCATGGATCATAATAATTCTGGTCGTGAAGCAGGAACCAAAAGCGTGCCAAGAAAACCTCCAACTTCAGTGCCTGTGGCTCTTGCGATATCGAACTTTTCATTCGGCGTAAAAGGATAAGGCTCTGTCTTTTCCTGCTTCAGCCATTTCATGCTGCAACTATTTTTATACGTGTGGGTGAATACACACGCACATAGATCCCGAGACTTCTACTTATCTTTTAGCCAAAGCCTGCAATGTTGCTCTATTAGCTTTGGGCGTACAAAAAAAAACGAGAAGTTTGGAAAGTCGAGGGAGGCTTCTTGCTTGATGTGAGACTTGGTCGGAGTTCTTTTAGGTACAACCGAAGAGAAGAAAAACTCGACAATATTCACAATGACTCAAACGACTGGAAGAGGAGAGGCGGAATAAAAAGGGAGGCATCAAGCGCACAGATACTTGTGGGTTGCTACAATCCTAACGGCCGCTTCCTTAGGTTTTCCTTTTTTCGCTGTTTTTCCCACTTTTTTCACCTTATATACATTCCACTGCAGCCTTTTTTCAATTTCAGCCACATTTGCTATTCATAGATACAACAAAGGTTCATTAGTGTCGACAGTCGAACTTCGTTCGCTCGGCTCTTCATTAGGAGGCACAAACGAGGGGATATTAAAGCGACTCGTTAAAATTCCATCGTTGGAGTCGAACCATGTCGACTTATTTGTTTGTCTTGTTTTGTTCTTTTTTATTCGTTTTAATTTCTATTTTTTCGTTGGGTGCCAAATGTCGGCTCGAGAAGCAAATCGCGCTCTATCTGTCGAATTAAAATCCGTCAAACCATTAAAGTGTCATCAATTTTATCTTTTAAAAGCACACATTGATAACGAAGTTGCTTATACGTCCAACTAAGTTGAACAACTCCTGACGTGAGTTTATTTCGCAGTAAAAGGTGAGGCGGGCTACCGTGTGCGCGACTCTTTCCCTCGCATCGCATCAGCTTCCTAGAGAGTTTATACACCCGGCCCGGTCAAATCGGATTTACCCGACCGCGACTCGGGAATGTTGAATTAGAAGTTAACCGCGACGCCCGATGTCTGCATCGCGCTCTTACGCGTCAACGGTTGCTCGGAAGTTGAAAAACGATGGAAAAATCACCGCGTCGACCGTCAACTGCCTGCGACCCCAATGCGTTTCAGGAATTCACTCGGCTCCAAACTAGCAAACTTTGTTTTCGATAGATCTGCATCGATGAATTCAGCGTTTCTGATTTTGCACATGAGAAAAAAAAATCGGTAGCTATAGTAAAACTCTGACACTTTCGTTTGGAATCTACTACTAAAAAGTGCGTAATTCGCGCCAACGTGACCATTGTTGTCGGTATAACTCGGCCTCTGATTGGTCGAGGGCCGTGACGACCGACAGTTTTTGTTTAACAGCGCGAGATTTGACAGTTTGTCATTATGAGCGCTGCAGCGCTGCTTAACCTCCGGTCGCGCGCGTAAGCGCGCGTATTTGCTTCCTAGTGCAAAATATATTGGCCGCAGTTTTTATATTTGGCAAGAAAATGTGTTCGTGTAAAAGTGCCTGAAATGTCACTTGGGTCAGCCTGATTGGCTCTTTTTCTCTTACACAACTAAATTAATCCAGGAGAAAGTCCCTTTCACAGGAGGAGGGACTGGACTGCGTGGTGCAAACCGAGGGCGAAGTCGGAAGTGCATCAACGCGGAGAAGGCGGAAGTTGGGTGGTGCACGCCCGGATAGGGTAAAAACGCTTGTGTCGACGAGCATCATGTAAGTAGCTGCACTCGAATATTGCCCGCATGAATGGAGAAAGAAACAAAAGCAACATCTCGATGCTACTCTCTCTCCACATGTTCTCGAAATGGTAAATGAACGCGAGAACCGGAGAGACAGAGAAAGAAGGGGAAAACAGTAATGGATCCATTCTTTGGCTCCACTTCAGGCTCACTACGGGTAAGACCACGCCATTCTGGTGCACCGCAACCCGTGTCACCCCAGTCTTGCGCCACGAAAACGCTTCTCCGTCTCCCCCAATCAAGCTCGAGATCAGCTACGTCAGTGCCAAAGTCCTGTTCGCTACAACCTCGTTAATCAAAGATTTAAAAAACCTATACCCAAAACGAGAAATAATGTTTTCTCATATTTCCAAGTAACCGTGCCTCATTAATGATGCCACTGAGCTCCAAACTTCCTGAATTTTATGCACCCTTTCCTAAAAAATCTCTCACCTCTCGTTTAATCGAACCAATATTCACGCTGCAATTGTTATGCAAATGAACGTCCCAATTATTCGTCGACTGTGAAATCGCGTTTCGTCCGACGTTTCTCTCGTGCATCTCCGTGTAAATCGGCGTTGCTCAGTGCCGAAGGACGACGAGGGGAGGGGGTGAAGCGAGAAGGGTCCACGACGGATGAAAACAAAGTGCAGTGACGCAAACGAGAAAAAGTTGGGCAGAAGAAGTTGGGCGGATTTCGCAACCAGAGGAAACGAGTTGCGACCGAGGGTGGGGAGAGGGGAATGTGAAGGAGGAAAAGGAGAGGAAAAGCAGAGTAGCGCGAGCGAAGTACGAGTACATTATTCATTCTGTCTCGAAGGCTGCGCTGCTCCGACGCCCGAGCGCAATTTCCCAATGAACGTCGAGGGTTTTCCCGCGCGCGCGTTCGCGAAGATTTTTCATCGTCTAAGCCGGGCGGCACCTCGAAAGGCCTTTTCCAACGATTCTTTTCTCCTAGCGAGTCGCACACTTCGAGTCTCTCACATTTCGACGCGACGGTCTCTGGGCCTGACTCTCCTTCTCTCGCACTATGTACTTCTCTTCCTCCATTCGCTCCAGCGTTATGCCCTGCTTAATGTAGACGTTTTTTTCCTCTCGCGGCTTCACGCCGTTCGTGCACTTCTTATGTTCCACTTCCCTGTAGTTTCCTTCCTTCTCGCCTTTTCTCTCGTTACTCGCGACTCCCAGCTCAAGTGGTTAACTCGTAAAGGCCTCGGCCTCCAGGCGCCCACGCTAAACCCTCGCCACTTTCTCTGTCTCCATCTGCGTATCTGTGTATGGGGCGTTCCACACGAATCGAACCACCTTTTCAGTTGACTTTTCTTTGTTCAACCGAAATAAAAAAAAAATCCGGAATAACCCTTGACTCTTGTTTTCCAGACCTCTGATAGCCGAGTGAAATCTCCCTATGAAAGAATTTTTTTATGATGCCGAATTTTTTACTACTGCCATTTTTTTATAAAAACGAGCAAAAACTTCCGATTTGAAAACTGATCAAGTTTATTAAGTTTAGTTATAAGAACTTCCGGCGTGAAGTTTTTTTTTATATAAAACGTTTGTTACGAACATTTTTAAATAAATATTAAACTTGGATGACTGAAAGCCGATGTCTTTTATAGATCACACTGTAATACTTTAATTTTGGAAAAAATTCAATGAAAAAAAAAATATATACCGTTTAAAAAGACCGATCGATTCGTGTAGAATGCGCTATACATAACATGACGAGAGTGGGGAAAGACTTTGAGTAATATCATGTAATAAAGTGCGAGAAATATACAAGGCGTCGTCGCGTGAATATTTGTGACGCAAAGTAATGACCCGTGACCTCTTCGACCTCAGGGTATTATATTATAGTGCACTCAATCTTATTTGTCGATTAGCAATCTCCCTCGACAATCGATCCCACGTGCTCACCTCAGTCACGTATCAACGTTTACATAAATTCTATACATATACGTATATATCAATATGTTCTTACGTTGGTGGTATGTACGACCGGCTCTATGTTATCCCATCGTCGCGAAAACTTTCTTACATAACAACCAAACGACTTATCCACCCATATGACCAAATAAAAAGGCAATGAATCATTTTCTTTTTTCCGTCGACCTTTATCATTCTCTCCCATATTTCGAACAATCACATAATAGTATGACATCTTTTTCTAATTTTATTTTAATAAGAATCAATGGAGCCATTTTTTAAATTTATGGTCTGTAACTTCTTTGAGTCTCTTAATTATAAAATCCTTAACAATTACAAAGAATATTTTCATACTATTAAAAATAATCAATACCAGATTTTTCCGCGTGGGGTTCAAAATAGTGAATGACTAAAAACGAATGGCCAAAATAACGAATTTAAAAATGACGGACGTCCTGAACCTAGAAAAACCATCATTACGTAATTTGCTATTTTAGTCATTCGTTATCTTGATCTTTCGCTATTTTAACTGCATTTTAATAAAATGTGGGGTTAAAATACCGAATGGCTAAAGTAGCGAATTTCGTAATGATGATCATTCTAGATTTAGACGTTCATTAATTTTAAATTCGCTATTTTAGCCATTCGCTATTATGATCATTCACTATTATTTTTTTACCCCCACCCATTTTTCCAGGGTGCCGTCTCAGCACTTTTCGCCATAAATAACGGCCATATATAACGCATGCGCGATTCTCGTGCTGTACCACACGCGAACGAGTCCGAATAATAGTCGGAAGAGGCTCGGAAGCGAAAGAACGTTAGACGTAGCGCAGATGTCGGGTGAGTTATTCATCCCCGAATAATATTGTCGGTTATTAAATCGATTTTCGGGTTTCACAAGGGATGAGGGCCAGTATGTCAGTTCGCCATGCGGTAGCCTCGAACAATGAGACGACACCCGTGGGCACACAGACAGCAACCACCCACGTGGAAAAGCTGAATAAAAAATGTTTTCTGTCTCTATGACTCTATTTCGCGCGCACCGGGCGCAAACCCGCGCGTTGCGTGAACCATTGAACCCGGACAGACGGAAAGCAATCGGCACGTAAAACACGCACAATTGGCGAACAAATATTGCGCCCCGGCCGGCCATACGCACCTCTCCCGAGGACTCAACCTACCGGGCTATTTTCCATGTTCTCCCGTCTGCCCTCTTCCCCTGTCTCTCTCCTTCTCACGGCGGAATTTATTCGACCTCTGTGTTTCTTCATTTCCAATCAAACCGGTATTCACCGGGGTACGAACAATAAAATCCCGATTTTTAAATCAAATCCATTAGTAGCGTGTATTGTCAAGAAGAGTCCGAAAAAGCTTACGGCCACAGTGTATTCGCGTTCGTATTTGTTTCTCCCTGTTTTTTTATAACGAAACATACACCGGTGCCTTTTCATGCGTCGACTCTCAAGTTACACGTGCAAATTGGAGGGCAGCAAGCGGGCGGAGCTCACGTAAAAAAAACCAGTGAAAAACAGCGAGCGCCGGAAAACTAATAACAGTTGGACGAACCGTCGTTGGCGTGGACAGAGTAGCCATTTTTTCACCATAATCATATTGTGGTGAATGAATAATATTCATTTTTCGCGATGAATATTGCGCGACGTTCGACGCATCCGCTGTGCCGTTACGCCCCGTGCTATCGATGTTACTATCGGCGAACCAATCGAATATGAAAGATTTATTATTCCGCGGTGGATTTAAAAGCCAGCTGTTTGATATCGATTTGTGGCTATTGAACGATAAGCCTCTTCGAGTTTTCGAGGCATTCATGCCGGACACAGTGGAATCGTGCGGTGTATATGCACCACCCGATTCTCGAGCACGTTACGCTATGTATATATACCGTGTTATGTACAGTGAATATCATTTCCACGTATAACGCGGCACAGAGCCGCTTGGCCCGCGATAGTAGCATCGATGTTTGTGCAGCAGCGACGGCGGCGGCGTACAGTATATATACTACTATATGTCGAACGCTTAGACCTCAGCGTCGAGCAATTCGGCCTTGCCGCACGGTCGGTATATACATCGGTACGTATACTATACAAATGCCCCCTGTAACCAATAGTACACGGTAGATTCTGCCGCGAAGCCACCGTGAAAGACAGGATGTTTAGATTGAGTCAGACGCGGTCCTTTATTGCTCCGAGCCGCCGCCGGTGCCCCGAGCCGCGCGAGAAGAAGGCTCTCAACTTACACGATCCTACAGACTCTACTTTGCCTATTCACCTTGTACCACATTTATTCACTTTTCCACTTCTGACGACAGCCTCGAGTCTCGTGATTTCTGTTACGGATGGACTTGCCATCACTAGAAGGAGCTATTTTTGGGAACAATTTTTTTCAATACTAGGAACAGACAGCGTAGGAAAGAACCTTGTCGTTTTTTTAGTGACATTTTCCTTTTTTTTTTTTTTTTTTTTTTTTTTTTTTTTTTTTTTCGATTTAACGAAGTTTTAAAACCCTATACGATGGAAAATTTCCTGCTGATTCCAAATATGGCCGGTTTTTGTCCGAAAAATAAAAAAATTGAGGAGAAAAACGCGAAAAACGATTTTTCACGTTTTCCCAATTTACGCACTTTACTAAAATCGGTGTAATTTTTGTTTGGATCGATATATTCGGGATTTTCATTTTGCGTTCGAAAGAAAATTCTTCAACAAACAGAATTCCGCTAGGCAAAACGCGACATCTCGATTTTTCGATTTTTTGCAGATTTTTTAAGTTGACCCTCAAAAATCGCAAATTTTTTGAAGAGGTACCCCTTGCGTTTTTTGCGAAAAAAAAATTTCGGTTTCGCCAAGTTTAAAAACCCTATCCGATGGAAAATATTCCCGCTGATTCCAAAAAAGACAGCTGTTTGCCCGAAAAATCGAAAATTCGAGGAGAAAAATGCGAAAAACGATTTTTTTTTTTTTTTTTTTTTCATAGTAATCAGTTGGTATTTATTTCATCACTACTTACCGGACAAGAATGCCGTAATTCAACTGTAAAAAATATTCAATTAAACCAATACCAAATACTGATACCACTCACAGCCGCTGGACTTATAATTTCTACACATCCTGCAACCGAGCGTTTGCCCCATTTTTTCCTATGTGCCCATCCCACTCGAACGTCGCATCAGCCTTGCAAATCTGTCGGATACAGCGGCGACGAAGGAAACAAACGTGGCCGGCGTTTGGAGGACACAGCGGAAAGCATCAATAGAAACGGATCGGGGGAAATGGATTATTGAAACTGGGGAAGCTTCGAGCCGGGAGGCTCCAGCGTGCTCGACAACGTCCTCTCGGCTCTGCCGCTACCGTTGCCTCCCTCGAAGCTCCGTCTCGGTCGCTCTCTTTCCGCGCTTCGGCGCAGCTTCGACAATTTCCAATCTGGCCCGTTCGCTCGTTCCCTCTCGTTCGTTCACCTTCTGCCTCGCTCTACTCCTCGTTCCTCCCGCGCTCGCTCTGCATATCCCGGCGTTCGACTGATCCTCCGAGCGCCAGCGGTCCCCATTGATTTATTTAATAAATAGAACGCAACGCGCAACGCGCGGCATTTATATTAAAGCAAAGCCGCACGTTCTACTCGCGCCTGTCCGCAAACTCAGAGCGAGAGATATACATATATGTACATGTATTATATATATGCACTGCTATACAGGGTGATTCAGAATGTTTTTTCCGCCCATGGGTATTTGGTAGATAATCGTCTCCTGAGCAAAGTTACTTAAGGCAGTAGTCTGCTTTAGAAGCCGAAAAAAAAGCGTTTTTTCAGCAATTTTTTTTTAAAGGGAAGGAAATGATTGGGGTAAACGAAATTTTCAGACCATAGAGTATTATATTTAAGCTTTAAAAAACAATTTTTAGTATTAAAAAATATTGAAATTTTCCAAAGTTGTAAGGATTTTTCTGGAGCGCCTGGAGTCTGCACTTGTAAATCGGTGCCGGTGATAGCAAAAAGAATATATGTCCGATCGAAAAAAATCAAAGTGATCTAGCTTCAGTATTAAATTATCTTCTATTTGAACTAAAAAAGTTGGACAAAAGTATTATTTAAACTACTTGTTTTGCAACTTAGTGATTTTTTTTTTTTTTTTTTTTTTTTTCAAACTTCGAAAAAAAATTTGAATTTTATAACTACTTCGGTATTTTTTTAGTTCAAATAGAAGATAATTTAATACTGAAGCTAGATCACTTTGATTTTTTTCGATCGGACATATATTCTTTTCGCTATCACCGGCACCGATTTAGAAGTGCAGACTCCAGGCGCTCCAGCAAAATCCTTACAACTTTGAAAAATTTCAATATTTTTTAATAATAAAAAATGTTTTTCAAAGCTTAAATATAATACACTATCGTCTGAAAATTTCGTTTCCCCCAATCACTTCCTTACCTTTCAAAAAAATTGCTGAAAAAACGCTTTTTTTCGGCTTTTAAAGCAGACTACTGCCTTAAGCGTTTTTCGAAATTCGCAATATTTATTTATAAACAAGCATTAACGAGTTTGAATAACTGGACCAATCGGAGCAGTAGAATTTGGCGCGCTCGAGTGTTTGGTATCAATTGATATTGTTTTACGGAGATTCGGCAACTTCAGTCGATATCGAACATTCGTGCGCGCCAAATTCTGCTGCTCCGATTGGTTCAGTTATTCAAACTCGTTGATGCTTGTTTATAAATAAATATTGCGAATTTCGAAAAACGCCTAAGTAACTTTGCTCAGGAGACGATTATCTACCAAATACCCATGGGTGGAAAAAACATTCTGAATCACCCTGTATATATAGTTACGTGCGCGTGAGTACACAAACGTGAGGTATATCGGCTCGTCGTGTCGCGCGAGCGACGATTTATTGGATATCGTGGGCGCCCGTGGCTACAGCTGCGAGGCTCGGCGGCTTCGAGTAGCAAAAATCGCTTGTGTGTCTCTCGCATCGTGAGGCGCAAGCGAGCGGTGGCCTCTTGAGTTGCAGTATTTTGCCGGGGCGACCGGGGCTGCTACGTATCGAGAACCGGCGCTACGATTGTAATCGAGCCGCTCTCTTTCTACCTTCCTTCTTTTTCTTTTTTTTCCCGACTCTTTCTCTTGCACCGTATCCCCCCTTGATACCAGTGGAGTACTTTGTGGCTTTTGAGCTCCTCAAATTCTGCTGCCCCTCATCGATCGTTTCCCGCACGACAGATCCTATTCTTTTGTCGAGATCTGTGTATGCCGAATGCTGTGACGCGAAAATTGAGAAAGTGGGATACTGAACCAGTGTTATTTTTTCGATTTTCTGTGACTCTTTCCGGCGAGTGAATTGATCAACGTTCGTTTGAATCAAAACGAAATTATTTCTTGGGTCAGTTGTTTGAAACTGACCACCGGAAATGTTGTTACTGATTTGGCGATAAATTTTAATTGATACTGCATTTTTGTGCAAGTGAATCGTTTTCGAATAGATGATTCTTTTACTCTGCTCTGATTCTGAGGCTTAAGGCATCACATATCGATTTTTCTTTCTTTTTTTTTATTTTTTATTTTATTTTTTTTGGGTTCCATCGCTGCTGTATAAGAGACGAGGCTGCCTGCATTCTAGTGCTTCGGCTTCTGCGACCGGCAGACCGACCAACCGACCGTTCTCCATCTTCATCGCTACCCACCGTGCACGCCTCACTACGGAGTGGCCCTCGAGTGTCGAAAGGACGCGACCCTTCGCGTCTCGTCGGTACCCGCGCCGCCGCCACCGTCGCCGCCACGCCAACGTTCCTTCACCCCTAGACGCACCGTGCGCGAGCGCCAAGTACATACGTTTTTTCTCCCTCGTGCGCCAGAGTGAAATCAACCCCTGCGAGAAGGTTTCCACCGCAGAAGCAGCACACATTGCCAAAGCCGTAACCCAGCCATCGTGCACGGCCTCGAGAGTCTCACTGTCGTCATCGTCGTCGTCGTCGCCGTCGTCGTCATCGTCGTCATCGTGGTTGTCGTCCTACGTACCGCGCTAACAGTCTAGCTGCGTGTTTCCAAGATGGCAGTAAATCGATCAAGAAAAAAAGACGAGCGATGGAATGTTTTACGAAAACAAATGAAATATGGTAAAATTGATTACAGAAGTCAGAACATGATTACGGAAGCTAGAAAAAATTGCTGACAGCAAAAAATTGTTTTTGTAAGGGTGCAGGAAAATATTTTGGTCGTATTTGATCTTTGCAGAAATAATAATCCCAAGATATAGCTGCGAAGTGAATGAGAAAAATATGTTGATGCAGACGCGGGGAAATAACGAGGAGACGTGAACGGTGGAGACGTCATAAACAAGTCGGGACTCATCTCAGACTCTCGATAAGGTATACGGAATATCTCAAAAGAGGATAACAGCTCGAGTAACGAGAGCACGGTTGAAAACACACCAAGTGCAGAGAGAACGTGGGACAACGCGAACTCCCGTGGACCTTATTCCTGTCTCGATGGCAATAAGTTCGAGATATCGAACTTCCTGACGGGAAAATTGAAAGAAATGCCATTTGCAATAGTCATTCGAGCGAAAGCGACCGCTGACCTAATCACCTTTATTATTGCCGAGCGCCCGGAAGTATCTTTTCGAATTCAATTACATCAGCTTTTTGCACGTAATAATAGTAATAATTGCCATCCGTTCAGTACTTATTCCTATATTTATACCATAAGTTGAAAAAATATATTAAATGTAATTAATTTCGCGACCCCCGTTTTCTCCGTGTGCACAACTTCAACCGAACGCATAAACTCCATATAGTCGACGAAAATTGCCAGAACACCATCCGTCAACCATAAACCGGGGACAAAGTCACCAGAAAAAAAAAACGTAACGTCGGATTTACTGAACCCATGCGACGGACAATGTTCCGTCCAACGGGGATGAACCTCCGACGGAGTAAATAGTCGTGTCGCATTCAGTACGAAAAATTCAAATCCCAGTACGTCGTGGCGCACATTCCGCGGGACTTCGCGTGGCATTCGAATGGTCCCGGGGCACTGCGCGTCTCGCTCCGTGTCCACGTAGCGCCCGTTCCGCGCGAGTGCACTATAAACGAGCTCATATATACTTTTCCACGGCTACCACACTGCGACGCCGACCCCAGCAGCAGCAGCAGCGGGCCATAAGCGCGCATCGTGCATTCGCAGTGATACAGCTCTCGCGCAACACGCGTTCTGAATTTTTATCGGTTCAACGCTGCTGGCGCCCCCGCGCAAAACCTCGGACATAATATTCGCCAGTACCGCTCGTAGCCTCTACATAGCACACAGCGCAGACGACAAACGGCGCACGGTGCAGCAGTCTCGTTGCCGGACTAGACTGGCGGGTAGTCTGGTTGCCTCGCAATTGGATGTAGAATCCAACGATCCCGCAGAGTCGACCACCGCTGTTTCGGCTCCTCGCAGACGGCCAATCGCCGTGAACTTCCAGGGCAGCGTCGTTTTTTCCCTCGGTTAACATCCCTCGGTTAGCGAGTAGCGCGAGAGAAAACTGCGCCGTGGGCTTCTCCTGCATTGCTCGAGCGAATCGTTGTTTTCTTGTTCGCGAACGAGGCGCCGCGTATTCCCCGGTACATTCCACCCTCGCCCCCGGGCTTGCGCGCCCTCGGAGCCACCGCGAGCGCGCGGTATCGACAGTCGGCCCGGGTAATCGCGGAAGGCGAGTGCAAAACGTCGTGCGGTAAACTCCTGGCACGTAACGCTAATAGCAAATTGCCGCAGCCGGCCGTATGAGGATTTTTCGCGGACTTGCACTGCTGGAAGAAAAAAACGAAATAAAAAATAAAAATGAAAATGAGAGCACGGTACGAATGAATGGACGAGGCGGAAGCGAGGAGGTACACTGAGAAAGGAGTTTGTTAACAGTTAACAAATGCAGTGTTAAATATGGCGAAATTAACCATTTAGTTGTTATTACCAAACGTTGGTTGAACTAAATACCGTTTAGGTGGCACAAATGAAGCTCAGTTACATTTGTTTATAGTTAACAAATCTTATTTGGCTCAACTAAGATTTAGTAATAATAACTAAATGGTTCATTTCGCCATATTTAACACTGCATTGGTTAACTGTTAACAAACTCTTTTCTCAGTGTACAAAAATAGTATATCTCGGGGGACTGTGGCGTCGTTTTGCCATCGCGACTTGCGGGAGGCGATAAGAAAAATAAGCCAGTGCAAAACGGCGCTGGAAGGTAATACAGACTGCGAGTGTTTTAAATGGACGTTGTCGAAGGGTGAAACATGCGGGGGGGGGGGGGGGAGGGGGTAGACGATTGAAGAAGGGGGTGGCAGTAAAAATGAAATGAGAGCAAAGAATGGATTGTACGACGAGCGGTAATAACAATCCTCGGAGTAAGATAAACGATCCGCCCTGATCAACGAGCTCTAAATGGCTCGAGGGGCTAATTCGGCGCGCAGGGGGAAGAAGAGAGCGAGACACGAGGGAAGAGCGACGATTCCGAGGGGAGAGACAGTGGTGTTGATGACGATGACGGGGAATGACAAAGCCACCCCCCGCCCCCCTCGCTTTCACCTCCCGCGCCCCCCTATCCAACCGGGTCTGAGTACCCGTTCGATTGAATCTCCCTGAATGAACCCGAGTGTCTTATTCATTCTAGCGTTTTCCAGTGTCCATAGAAAACGCTAGCAACTCTCGACAAACTGCCAGCCAACCCTTTTCTTCGCTTCATCCCTCGCCGTTCGTCCACCACCGGCAGCTAGGATAGTCTCTATATGCTCTCGCGTTCCGGGTCTATCGCGGACGAGCGAGGAGAGAATTTCGTCGAGATTTCACTACCCAAACCGGGGTCCAGTCCGAGCGTATTGGCTATTCAGGCGGGGTTCATGGAAATGGATGCGATCTTCGGAGATATTTTTTTTGGAAAAAAAAACGAAGGATTGGTCGCAGTGGATGCATCGTCTATTCGTGGATACGGTTACGGTACGGAGATGGCAACGAGTCTTGTGTCTTGGTACGGAAAGAGTTGAAATTGAAACCCTTCAAATACCCTTCGTTGAATCAAAACGGGTAAAATATGCTACTTTTGGAGGTTTGTACAAGGGTTTAAGACCCTCATCTCACTCTGGTCAACCTACTTCGAGGTTAATACATAAAAATTTCAGTCCGCAGTAGTCTCCGTTTACTCCAATTGGGTAATATCTGCCACTTTCTAAGGTTCAAAGGAGAATCAAGAACCTTCGGTAACCTCGTGGGCCTACCACATTTAGGTTTTGGAAAGGGTCTAAATTTTAACCCGGGGAGATGCCTGATGAAGAATTGGCTATCGACTAACCATGCTGGACCAGTTCTAGAATCCAGATGTTAATCATCCAGAATCCACGCATTGTACTGAGGACACAATTACTCGCGATTCCGATCGCCAGTAGCAAACACCTGATGTGCGATAAATTTGTATAGCAAATGACCAGATGCGTGCGAGACGTTCTGACCGTAACGATCGATCAGCTTCGCTGGTTGCCAACTCATTTTGGACACAGACGCAACGTCTATTGGCGCAGCACTGCAATCAAATGTTTCCCATAACAAAACCTTGGCTTATCTCTATACCAATATTCTAGGATGATCTAATAAGAATCGAAAAATCCCGATGAGACTTTTCAATTTATCAGAATCACTCGAAGTTTCGATTGGTATCTCGAGCCAACCGATTGGCGAGGCAACCAACGAGAAAATACTCGATGAATGGAGAACCAGCTATAGCTGCATTTAAGAACTTCTATGGGAGCCCCGATTAACAAACTTCCAGGCATTTAAAAGTTTGTTCTCACAACTAATTTGTTGTATCAGGAGCTTCCGATAAATTTTATCGCGATCCGAATAGATTTCCAGTCTCTTTGCCGGCCTCTCGAGTCGCCAATGAATCCGAAACGCAGCGACCGTCTGTGGCCCGAAGGATTTGACGTCACGCGGCTTCGGATGAAGCGCGTGCGAACCAGGTTCCATTGAGCCGGTTGACACGTGGAGTCCAGTAAAACTGGCAACGAATCCCAGTCCCCTTTCCAGTACCGGATTTTCTTTTTGCAAACGATAGCGTGTAGGAGTCGCCAGGTCGCGCGGGTAGTTTACAGGCCATCTGGATTATCGACTTTCATGTATAAATTTACCAGGATTCCGTGCGACCCAACTGCGAGCCCGGCATTTGGCAGTTTGTTCCTGAATTTCCTGTCGCAAATTTGGCCGGTTCTCCGGAAAGGATCAAGCTTGAACCCGAAACCTAGTAAAATCACGAAACGGCTCAGTCGGGCTTCCATGGTATCATCCCTCCCCCTGACTTCGTTCTCATTGCCGGGTAGAATTAATTTTCATATATCTCGTAAATAAATAAACAAATATGATATAAAATAAATATTAATTAAATTGACCGAAGCAACTTGTGATAGAATTTTTAAAAATCGATTAGCATTGTTAAAAATGATGTCACATCGATAAAATAATCTTTTTGCCGCCCGAAACTGCGCGTTTTATAGGATCTACCAATTTTTTTCTCATTGCAATAAATATCCGCATCTTCGGAACAATTGATTTTTATGCAGCCGAAAATCTAGCCTCCGCCGACCATATTGATTTTGCAGCGCGGCTACACGAGCACGAGAGAAATACGAGAACACACCGCGTGTACCGGTGAATATAATCGCGCGCGGAGCCTCGGCACACGTGCCGCGCGCTACAATGTTTTATTCATACGCGGGGCGCCGCGCGATCGCGATGTTCGTCGAAATTTTTAATTCACCGTGAAATCTCACCACCGTTCGGAAATCACGAATATTCACCGTGGCTGCGAAGTGAAAAAATGATCGATAAAGCTGGAAGGGGAACGCGACGCGCGACGTTCATCGCAAGCCGAAGTTCAACGGGCGACTAGGACTCCCCGAGTTAAAATTTAAACCCTTCAAATACCCTTCATTGAATCAAAATGGGTAAAACATGCCACTTTTGGAGGTTTATACAAGAGTCTAGGAACCTCATCTCACTCTGTACAACCTAATTGGAGGTTCAAGAAGGTTCAAGCAAAAAATGTCAGTCCCGCAGTAGTCTCCGTTTACTCCAATTGGGTAATATCTGCCACTTTCGGAGGTTTTGACGAGTGTCAAGAACCTTGCGGGACCACCACATTTAGGTTTTGAAAAGGGTCTAAATTTTAACTCGGGTCCTGATAAATCGGTAGTGGACAAATAACCCGGCGGTTCAAAGGGCTCGACGGCCGTAAAGGTCTGGAAAAGAGAAAAAAAAAACTTTTTATTTAAATTTCATTCACAAGATACCCTGAAATCAGACCCAAAGTTCATAAGATCACGACTCATCTTTTTGACAGTGCTATAAACAAATAACTTATAGCTTCGAAATGACAAATATTCACAAACTTTTTGTTACTTTTTTGACGCTGCTTCAAAGCGATAAATTTCGCAGTTTTTCACCGCACGAATTCATCTTCCACGTCGGCAATGAAATACCAAAGTTGCAGTGCATCGTCACACACGTTCGAAGTTCCAAACGGTTGAATGCGCTTTCCATTCCACGGAGAGACAGCGAGAGCCAATCGCGACGATATTTTTCGACGATTGATATTGTACGAATCCAGGCCAATCGTTGCCCCGGCTAAGAACACGAGACTCGTTCCAACTTCCGTGCGTCCTCCAACCCTTCTTTCTCTACGGTTCTCCCCTTTTTATTTCAATCAGACTCCCCCCGCTCCACGAGTCGCGTAGTACGTCGTTTCAGGAGTTTTCGGATATCGCGACGAAGCGTTACGCGCCGCTTCTGCTCTGTTCCCAGTCCACGATCCGCCGCTACTGCCACTGCGTTCGCCAATTCTATTCGCTGGCATCGCAGCTCGAGTGCAAGAAAAGACGGGAGATAGAGAGCACAAAACGAGGAACATTCGAGAGGCAAGAAACCGTTTCGCCAAATGAACTCCACTTGAGAGAGAGATAAGGACGATATAACAAGTCATTTTTTTCAAAACTCCTACCCATCGATGGGATTTCAATCCGCCCGAGTTAAAATTTTTGGCCTCCCTGGAATCCGTAATTCTGAACCTCGCTTGATACTTTTTTTGGAGTACGAGCAGGCTGTAACAAGGGCCACCGTTTAAATTAGAGTCTCCGTTAAAACTCCGGAAATGGCAGATATTACCCATTTGAAGTCAAAGGAGGTCAGAGGAAGGTTTAAAAATGATCGACAAACCCTTGAATGAATCTACTGAGAATCTTCGTGTAGCCTTTATAGGCCCTTACGCTAAACCCTCATACATGCGTAGAAATCATACAATTTCCGCGGATTTCAAATTTATTTTGTCCATATTAAGTCCATTACACATAAAGCACATAAAACATAAAACATTACAACATAAAATTAAATTGAATGACGGCTTTCGGCTTCGCAACGATTCACAAAAAATCCGTCTGGCACGATCCTCCCGGAGTAATTTGATTGTAGTCGTAATTCGTCGTGTATCCTGGCGCGTAGTTAAATGGAGGATCTTCTTCGTTGATGTTCTGTCCAACCCTTTCACACGCCCAGTCTGTAATTATGAATGAGAAATAAAGCAACATTTGAATTTATTGTTTTTTTCTTTGTTTGTTGTAGTTGTTCGTTGTTTGCTTCTTGTTTATTGTTTATTTATATTCATTTTATTTATTTTATTTATTTATTTATTTATTTATATTTATCATTTATTTATCATTATCAGCTTTATTATTTAAAACCCGTACTTACAATATATAGCTTTGTATAAGTGACTGTCAATTCTGACTGGTATTCTCTCTGATTACCCGACATGCCTAAATGATTGTTTATTTCACTCGACGGGAAACCTCCCCCCCCCCCCCTCTCCTTCGTATCGTACTATGTTGTTAATTACAGGAAAAACTTACCGCTTATTTTGAGTACTTTTGCCTTGTGCTTGGACATTTTCTTCGTGGCGTGATCGAGCCACTTCAGCGACGGAACCGCACCTTCTTTCCGAAAAAGTTTCGGAATCGTCGTGAGCTCCACAATGTCATACGACTTTTGCTGGTTTTTCGCTTTTTCCACTCTTTTTTTAACCATTTTAACTCGCGGGAATCGAAATTATCGGGGAAAGTTTTTTTCTTCAGCAAATGTCTCCTGTCAGTCCACAGCGAAAAATGCCATCGATAAATAACAACGGAATATCGAAACGGAGACGAGTGAAATCTTTCACGGAAGCAACCACGTAAAAAATAGAGTCTTCGGAGGTTCCCGGAGGTTCAGACTCAGAAGAGGCTCTGCGAAAGGTGAAGAGTAAAAAGAGAAATTTTTTAGGCTACGCTCGGCCACCATTCGTTTTCAGATAGACTGTGCAGGTTGAAGCGAGAGTCCACGGCCCTGCACAGAACCTCCGAAAGTGGCAGTTAGTACCCATTTTTACTATACGAAGGTTTTTCGGAGGTTCCCTATTTCAACTCGGGGCGAAGACGACATCAAAGATATAATGATATTCTTTTATTATTTCGCGTTTACTCGAGCGATCGGTAATTAAGCTCATGACGTGAGCGCGCGCGGTGCTTTGGATTCGACGACTCGAGCGCTCGAGTGACCCATAAAAGTGCATTTCACAGTCTACCCGGATAGTCGCTTCTTTTACAACAGGAACGTAAAAAAGAGGCATTGGACATGAAAACGAGTGCTGAAACTGGGGATGGTAGATTAAACCGAAAGTACAAATGCGCGTCGGGAGTCGACGTCGCGATGGTCGAACATTTTGTAACGAAGCTCTTAGTGCAGTTGCCAAAGAGGTATATAAATCGAAATTGTCTGAAAGCTTTAGGTTTAACCTACTGTAACGAAATGTTATGCCGCACTCATCGTGAGCTTTGATAATGGAGCTCGTAAAAGTGAAGCGAAGTTTTCCCATGGAACGATGAGAAACGTCTGCGAAGAAAAAAATTAATTCGCGATGTCAATTTACGCAGTTTTCTACCGGAAGCAGAATCTATGATTTCTAACACAAAGAACGTCCGTTTCTATTTTTGTTTTAATCAACTGAAACAAAGGGTTGTAACCAATGTCGTCGGGGGTAAAATCTGCGACTTAAGAACGATGGTCATAAGTCGTCATTATTCCGAACATCTCGGTCGATGGCCAATTGGCAATGTATATGTATATAATGTACAATGTTCAGAAAAAAAAATGTAAATAATTATAATATGTATGATAATTGTATTGTTAATAAATCACGTTTACTACGACTATTACATTTTTCTTAAAATTGTGCCGGAAAAATTCAGTAAAAAATGTCTGATAAATCGGTCAAGTTCTCCAAGCGTCTGGTCACCACGAGGCAAACGTGTGAATGAAAAAAATAGACTATTGGGGACCAGGGGAGATGGCACCATTGGCCTAACCCTACGGTGTTTCTTTCCCCTTTCGGGTGCGCCGCTCCTACACTCGTTCAAAGCGTTTCCAGCCACGTGACCAATTTCACGATTGAATGGCGAGGTTCGTGCGCTGTGTAGACGGCTCTCCGCGTGCTCCCGCGTTCATCCTGCCGCATGGGAGCCCAGCAGCCGAGTGCCAAAAAGTAAAAAGTGTTTTGTTAGGCGCGCGCCGGGCTCCCTGCGGCCTGTGACCCGTCGCAGTCCGCGTAATTAGTGAAGATCGCACCATTTGATCTCCCCCCTCCCCCTGCACCCGACCCCGGTTGTAATTTGCAAATAGAGAACACTTCACGAGATCGATACGCGGATATCGCCCGACGTACCAAAGTGCATCGATAATAGCTTCAAGTTCGGTGAGCTGAAAAAAAAACGCTGTAACAGGACAATTTCAAATTAGTGAAGCAAAATAATTCTTTATCGCAAAAACGCGTAATTACGCTGGTGAAGTATCTTTTTAAATTGATGTTGGACTTTATAAGAATGTGTAAATAATAAATTGACCGAAAAATATCAATAGTATCTCTCTCATAACATAATTATATTTTTTTACGTATAAAACCACCATCGTCTGTTGTAACGATCTTGCCTCTTTTTGTTTCTTTTTTATTTTCACTGAATTTTATTTTATTCATTCTTTTTGCCAAGTACGAGCATCTGTCCCTGGGGCTGCCGGGCAACAGAAGAATAGGTAGATGCAAATTGTGTCTAATGAAAGGGAGGAATCCCTTTTCTTCCAGACAATCGAGGGAATTGAATCGTCCGCAGAAGTGAACAAAAAAAAAGGATAAAGACTTTTTTTTGCTGTGTGGAGTGACTCGGGCCAGCGAAGGCACGAGAGAGAGAGACAGCGAGCTCGGCAACTTTCTCACTGCGGGAAACACATCGCTCGGTGTCTTCCTGCGCGTCGCCCTCCACATTTCCACGCAGCCCTGGGACTAAGTACTTTTTTATTCCCGAAGTGCCGCGCGCGTACAGCGAGCTGCTCCACGCACACTCGCGGCCGGATTGAATTCCGAGAAAAACGGATTTCGGCCGAGTATCCCGGCTGCTGCCGTCGCGCTGCGCTGAAGTTGCGCAAACTCGCGCGAGCGGCGAGAGAGCGACGGGGGATGATGGAAAAGTTACGAAAAGGCCGGCTGCTCCACTCCGGGCTCCTCTGGTCCGCCGCGTACGCCCACTCGCGCGACGTATATCTAATACGCACGAGGATCGCGCGCGCGGTGGTGTCGAAAAACTCGGCGGCGACGGTTCCGTCGTTTGTCGCGATATGACAGGCGTACTGCGGACATTATTACCATTTTTGTTCCATCTTCTGGTCCTTTTCGCGAAATACAGCAGAGGCAACAATATGAAACTCGCACGATTGCCTTCTCAATTGTCCAAATATTCTCCAAAAGCCTTAAAAAATTTAGCTTCTATAATGATTTATTAATCAGGTCATGATTTTCATTTATATATTTTTTCCCTTTCTTACCCATTGGTTCCACTAAAATAAAAAACAAAGCTTCCTCTATGAGGAAGCAAAACCGTAACAAATTTTCAGATACTAAGGTAGGGGAGAACGGGGAATGGCGAAAACCTAAGCCGGAACTTATATATTCCGGTTAAAAATGACGTATCGTAGGTGAACCAAGTCGCTAAGGGAACTTTGATATATTAATTAAACAATGCCTAAAGGTCTTAGACAGAATTTTTAATATAATATCTTTTTTTATGCACTGACAAAAAATATCGCAATGTTCGGCATTACACATACCTTGGAGGTAATCCCGAACACCATGCACAATTTTAAACAGAATCATCGAATGAGATTTCTATCACTGCCAATAAATCATTTTGATTAAAAATCAGAAATTATAATCGTTTCTACAAAAAAAAAAAATTAATTGCAATCCTCTTCTCAAAAGTTGGTGGCTGTCAGCTATGTTCATGTGAAGCCGTTTTATTCGTGCTATGATTGGTCGGCGGTGTCGTCAGACACACTGATCGTGTATTGTCATTTTGTCATTTGTGTCAAATGTCAAAGTTCACAGAAAGGGACACGGGCGCTTTAGCGCCCGTGCTGCTTAACCCTAGTATTATAAAAAAACGTTATTTTCGTAAATAGTACTTATTTTCTGAAATTTCACGTATAATAAGTAAATTAACCGTCATAAATTTTGTTCTTTACTTAAATAAACGTTATCAGTTAATATAGTGATGAATTAAATTTTTTTATTGTTTAAAACTGGGTGTTCGGCATTATCCGCAATGACTAGTAATCTGTTTAATCTCATAGAAACCGCGCATATTTTAATCTTTTTTAACGTGCAACTTGATGTTAAAGGACCAACAAAATTGCGGGTTAGAATTACTTATAGGTCAGTTTACAGAAAATAATAGTATTTATGTCACTCCGTGCGTAATACCGCCTTTTCCGACGTCGTGAAATAAAATTTCGTACGATACGCGTGCGAAAAACCTTTTTCGGACTCGTGTGATTGCAGCACTCGCCTTCGGCTCGCGCTGCAAACTCACACTCGTCAGAAAAAGTTTTTTTGCCCTTGTATCGTAATGTACTATTCTAAATCAAATATTACAGTTTCATAGATGCAAAATGACGTAAATCAATATTTCTTGATAAATACTTTTCTACAGCCGATACATTTATCAAGTAAGGCTTAATTACTTAGCTTTAGTATGAGTAAAAAGTTAGTACATGCGTTTTGATGTTATCCCCTCTAAATCAGTTGTAATAAGAGTGTTCAGCATTACCCACTGTACGCTATTGCCCCGTTCTCCGCTACACCTTTAAAAATAAAAAGAGTAACAAATTTTCGGATACTAAGACAAAGGTAGGATCTGCTGCGAAAGTAACACAAGCTACCGGTTTTAGTGGGTAGTCACATTGTTTCTGAAAACACGAGTCGCGGAGAACACGAGGGTCGGTCGGGTGCTAATGACTCCCAGGCCACCGATAGGTGGTTTGGTTTCCCGGCTGGCGGCTCCTCTCGCGTGCCGCAAATGTTAGCCACGGTCTCTCGCGAGGGTGGAGAGAGAGTTGATACCAATACCGGTGAACAGCGTGTTGTTCGCAAAACGCTCCAGACGCATAACTTGTGTTGGTTCGTTCGCGTTGGTGTCCGGACCACTCCGGAGGTCGTAGGTGAAGGCGAGAAGCAGCTGCCCCGACTCTCGCGGCCGCCCCGAGTTCTCTCGGACGGCAACTTTCCGCATTATCCGAATAACCGAAGGTTCAGCCGGGTTTAGTTCGATCTAAGCCCCCGCGACTACTCGTTACGTCTCAGACATTTTCGTGCGGGATTTATTACGACCGAACCGAAATTTACGAGTACTTCGCGGGGGAGGGGAGCATATGCAAAATTTATCATGCCCTATTATACCAACTTTTGAGACGCAAAGTTCCCTGCAGTTTGTGAACAAAAAAATCTTTCGACGGAAAAAAAGCTCATTCTATGCTGAAAATTTCAACGAGTATTCAGATTTTTATTATTTTATCAATTTAAATTCAAATAAAATTCTGTGTTTATTATCCTAAAAAATCGCAGCGGTGTTTTTCATATACTTAATTTATTCTATTATTATCTTTAATTAAAAAAGAAGTTACGTTATCTATTAAAGAAAGCAACAAACTTTAAATATATATTTTTTTTAATTAAAAATGATACTTTCATACGAAACTATCGTTAAACCGAGAAAAAAAAGCTTCTCATCTTACTCTGTAAGCCACTGGCTGTCTTTCATGATACGGCTGTATCATCTCGGGAATGTGTCACGCATAAGAGACCGTTTATTATCCTAAAAAATCGCATTCGTTTTTTTCATATACGTAATTTATTCTATTATTATCTTTAATTAAAACAGAAGTTACGTTATCTATCAAAGAATGCAACAAACTTTACATATATATTTTTTTTAATTAAAAATGATACTTTCATACGAAACTATCGTTAAACCGAGAAAAAAAAGCTTCTCATCTTACTCTGTAAGCCACTGAGTGTCTTTCATGATACGGCTGTATCACCTCGGGAATGTGTCACGCATAGGAGAACGTCGCGCGCGGGTTATAGAATGGAGGAGATAGCTGATACCTGCGAGTCGGATAGCGATCCGCCTATAGCGAGTGACCATCCCACACGTATCGCAGCGGCGGGAGCTCCTAGACGCAGCGTCAAGTGCCCGGAGGGCCGGGACGGGCCGACCGCGCGGCGAGAGAATCCGACCTACTCCATTCTCGGGGCGTGCAAAATGCATGCGACAACCCGGAAGGAAGCGACGACGCCCGGTCCGAGACGCGAGCAAACACAGAAGGCCTCGAATTGATGAGAAAGTTTCTCAAAGCGCGAGCTGACGGGTTGTCTAGGAAGGCAAGCCTGATTGGAGAGCACGACGGCCACGCTCGTGCACAGCGCACTTGTGGTGCTTCTGATGTCTCGTTGCTAACAGGTTTCACGCAAAGCTGCACAAATTCGCGCGCATCCTTCGCGTGTCAACGTGAGGTATACTAATTATTTATCGCGCTCTGACAGACAAAATAAAGTATTTCATTACCGAGACTAATTATAAAATTCATTGCAGAAAATAAGTAGCCATAAAATATAATAAATAATCAAGTTATCAATCAAATCATCGTGGCACTTGTGGGGCTTCTGATGTCTCGTTGCTTACAGGTTTCACGCAAAGCTGCACAAATTTGCGCGCATCCTTCGCGTGTCAACGTGAGGTATGCTAATTACTTATCGCGCCCTGGCAGACAAAATAAAGTATTTCATTACCGAGACTAATTATAACATTCATTGCAGAAAATAAGTAACCATAAAATGTAATAAATAATCAAGTTATCAATCAAATCATCGCGGCACTTGTGGTGCTTCTGATGTCTCGTTGCTAACAGGTTTCACGCAAAGTTGCACAAATTCGCACGCATCCTTCGCGTGTCAACGTGAGGTATGCTAATTATTTATCGCGCTCTGACAGACAAAATAAAGTATTTCATTACCGAGACTAATTATAAAATTCATTGCAGAAAATAAGTAGCCATAAAATATAATAAATAATCAAGTTATCAATCAAATCATCGTGGCACTTGTGGGGCTTCTGATGTCTCGTTGCTTACAGGTTTCACGCAAAGTTGCACAAATTCGCGCGCATCCTTCGCGTGTCAACGTGAGGTATGCTAATTATTTATCGCGCTCTGACAGACAAAATAAAGTATTTCATTACCGAGACTAATTATAACATTCATTGCAGAAAATAAGTAACCATAAAATGTAATAAATAATCAAGTTATCAATCAAATCATCGTGGCACTTGTGGGGCTTCTGATGTCTCGTTGCTTACAGGTTTCACGCAAAGTTGCACAAATTCGCACGCATCCTTCGCGTGTCAACGTGAGGTATGCTCATTATTTATTGCGCTCTGGCAGACAAAATAAAGTATTTCATTACCGAGACTAATTATAACATTCATTGCAGAAAATAAGTAACCATAAAATGTAATAAATAATCAAGTTATCAATCAAATCATCGCGGCACTTGTGGTGCTTGTAGTGTCTGGTTAACAACAGGTTCGACGCAAAACCGCACAAATACAAAAACATCTTTGTGTGCACATAAACACCTACCATGTTCTATCGTACAAAACAAAACGTTGACTAATTATTTGTAATTATCTCAGCCATAAAAGAATCCTTAGCTGTAATTTTGTAACTATTACGAACGTCTTACACATTCTACATCGCATTTAAATTACACATACGATATAAACGAGACCTCGAGACCGAGATTTCCGCGGTCACGAGAGCCGAGGAGAGCGTTGTGTATATAAACAAGCGCCGTCCACCTCTCGAGGATCTTGAGAAGCGCGCGGAGACGAAAACGCGCGGGCCGAGTAACGTCTTATTCACGAGTCTGTATGAAAGCTTATAATATTCAGAGGCTGTGTGGCTAGGCTTATTTCACTGGCGGAAGCGCGCGCTCAACGGGTCCCCCTCCCTTCCCCCTCCCTTCCCCCTCACCCTGAGAGTGGGCCGACTATCAAGCTGCGAATATGCGAGCGACAACCCCTGCTCGACGCTGCTGCTGCAGTAGCAGCAGCAGCAGCAGCACCTCGCGCGGACTCATCCACGCGCGGGGCCATAATTGCGAGACGTTAATTACGCGATGAATGCACGACGCGCCGGTAGCTACTACCGCTAGTTACAGTCGAGTGGTGACGCGGCTCAGGCTCTGCGCTCTGTACGCTCGTGCTGCGCTCTGTGCTGTGTGCTCTGCGCTCTCTGCCGTGCTACTGGGTCCCGGTATAGGTTGCTGCGGGTCTCTCGCGCTCTCTCTTCTCTCCTCTTTCTTCCGGCTCCCCTCCCCCCCCCCCCCCTCACGGCTTCTCCTCCTCCTTCTCTCTTCTCCCTTAATGTAAGCCACTCAGGCAACGCCGACCCCGGCGTGTCGATTCGTACACGCGTCTTGATACCTCGAATCGCCGTATAAGCGCGAGATCTACCGCGTCGACGTCGACGTCGTCGTCGTCGTCTCAAACTCTCGAGACACTGAATACGATTACACCCCGCGCCGAGAGACACGACGGCCGCGAGTCGCTCGACAACGGCGGGTGCGAGCGCGAGAGAGTAAACGCGCAACGCGATGAATATATTCATGTGCGGGGCGACGTAAACAACAATTGTTTACTTGTTTATTCGCGCTGCCTGTCGCGAAACGAAATTGCCAGAGTCGCGTCGATTGGAATTTTTTTATCTTTATTTTTATTTGAGGTTTCGGTAGATAATCAGTTGGGCTCGATGACTGGGGTTATGGGAAATGCTGGTATTCGGTATCGTTTGATTAATTTCTTTTTTTTATTTGCACTTTTAAAAATGTTTGTGAATTTACGTTACTGAAAAATGCATTTCATTTACGTATCAAATTTAATATACTAGTTTATGTAAACAGGTTTCATTTACCAGTAATGGAAGTTCATGCGAAATATTTTTAACAGTGTGATGGATCCCCTTTAAAAAGTCAAGTAACAGCTGACTGATATAAATGTGACGACGTAAGCACGGATAAAACAGAGCGACTGAATTGTAAAAAAGGTCATAAAGATTTGCGATCTACTCGCTATGCTGCGACATATCCACCAGCGAAGCATAAAAAGGATACTCGAGTACCCATCGATTCGCTCGGCGAAGATGCGAGAAGAACGAAAGCGCGAATTTTCCAGTGGAACGGTGACCGAGTGCCATGGGGACATCGAGGGCAGGAGCAAAGTCGCGGCGATTACGACACGAACGAAATGGCGAGGACTCGACGTATAGTCAGGCGTGTAGTCGGTCTTCTCCTAACTCACACTGGGACGGGAAAAAAAATTGTCACACCATACATTTTCCCCCTATAACCATCGGCGTTGTCTTATCGCAAAGAGTTCGCATGGCGCGACCTTTGCGTTATGGCTGTTCGTATACCGGACGGTCACGATTTATCAAGGACTGTGCGAAAATTCTCGAATCAAAATAATAACAAATGATTACAATTTAACAATTAATCTATATCTATGTTTTAGAAATTGAATATCCTTGAAACAATAAAGCAGTTTCATTCAATCAATAAAAACGTCTCCTTGATTGTGGTGATCAATGAAATGTCACTTTGAAATTAAAAGAATACATTTCATTGGAATCAAAGAAAAAATTCGATACACCTATTTCATTGAACCAATGAGACTTTTTCTCTCAGTGTATACCGGCCGATTTATGCATCCGCAGGCAATGCGCAAATGGATCGAATCCTAGAGACACAGATACGTAAACACGTTAGATAGAAATAAAGCATTCGGGCACACAGAGGTTTATTCTTTCCGCGCCGAGTCGCCCGACCCGACAACCCATAATAGTCCTGCATCCCCCGCGCGCGCGCTCGCAGGTACAACACGATGGTTAAAGGCGCGGAGGTGGGCGGAGAGGGGAAGTGGGGAATATAGTGGAGCTCTTTAATTAGCAGAAAAACCCACTCGAGGTTTTAACCGTGATTCAATGGGTTTGCAAAGTAGCGCCCGACGAGGTCGACGGCCTATCGCATATATCCGCGCGCCACGTACCACAGCCGACCAGAAGCCATTGCGCTACCGCGCGCGCTACCACAGGAGCCACAACTCTCACGACGCTTCATCGAGTACCTACCTACTGCGAACTGCTACCGAGTGCAGCGCGCGGCTGCCGCTGCTGCTGCTGCTGCTGCACGGTCGAGTTATATCGCTCGAGAGGGACTCGCGAGCGGCCGAGCTTCGCGGATTCCCCAGACTTTGCGTTCGCTCGGTCGCTAGTTATTTTATTTTTTTATTTTCATTTTTTTTCGCAATAAAAAATACTGAAACTTATCGCGATTTGGTCGTAATGGGAATTCGCGAATTTGTGGAAATAAAGAGAGGGTTTTCGTGTACTGGAACGGGAAATTCAATTATTTTCATGGAAAAGAAGTCACCTCATATTGCTTCTCTTTGTCTAAGCTATCTTTGTAGAAAACTGCATTTGGCATCCAGCTTTCGGTATTTTAGTGTAACGCTTATCTCGTATCGAAAATAAAAGGCACCAGTTCGTGTCACGAGTTATTTCGCTGAACAAGCCACAAGCCGCTCTGAAATTATTATTTATTGGTCGCATTGTGCCCTCAGCATATATGTATATATTCATATACCTTTATTCATGATCTCATCGCGTTTTCCATTCAGGCTTTCAACGCGACGCCGCGAAATTCCGCAGAATAAAGGCGCATTATTATTATTATTATCCGCATCGAGATTCAGCAAAATATTTCAGATATTCGTTCATTTCCACGTTTATTATTATTATTATTATAACAGCTTTATTAATCGAATTATGCGGCGTGGCCGATATCCCGCATGTTTTCATCAACCCCACCGATAATTGGAGAATTATTTTCCCCGCACTATATTAGCAAAACAAAAAAAAATGATTTCGACAAAGTGCAAGTTTAATAATTCCGTATAATATTCCCGCGCGCGGAATTGAACGGAACGACATTCATGGAAAATATATTGCGATACCAAAGTGAAAGGGTTTCTATCGGGTCCAATTATTGTCATCGTCAATCCGCGAATTTATCGATACGAAATAAATCATTAAAACCAAAAAAAGAAATGCTACCCGCATAATTTGTAACTCGACGGTAACGTTGAGTTATTTCCATCGCCCTCGAATAATACCTCGAATAATGCATGTTTATTAGTCATTTCAGGATATTTTATTACTAAGCCGATGTAAAACACATTCTCATGGTCCCCCCTCCCCCCACTTCCATATATATATATTTTACACCGTTTTGAGCAGTAGCTACCCGAGGTCGCGGACACGCTGAAGGATCCGAGGGTCGGGCGGTCGACGGCGCTTTCGGCGCCGCCGCTGGCGCCCGATTATAATGCACGTTGCCGCGCGCGGTACAGTAACGCAGCGAGGACCGGGCAGCGTAGATTCGCCGACTGTGCGCGAGTGGAGCGCGGAAAATCATACATATGGACGTGCGAGGGTTCGCGCCTATGCACCGACCGACCAACCAGGCATCAGCGGCAGCGGCGTCGGCGGCGGCGCGCTCACCGTTCGCAATTAAATCAAAACCAAATTACGTGCGCGGGGAAAATGAATAATTACCGAATACGAGAATGCGCGAGTCTAGCGTGCGCGCCGCACTCGCTCTCGGGTCGCCGGTGCCGCACGTCGAAACCTTTTGCTGATGGCAGTGGAAAAGCCTCGGCCACCGGCGGCAACAGCCCCGACCGACCTGCCGCGCCGCAACTGCGTTCGCGCTCGCCTCTGCCACTCGAGTTAGTCGGGCTCGCTCGCTCGCACTCGCCAAAGTTCACGCAGTAACCGGCAACGCACCGCAATGTGTATATTACATGGCCACTACAATTCCCAACACCTGGAAACACACTTTTTGCCCCTCACTACTTTTTTTCGACCCCTCAATCCCCCCCCCCCCCCCCTTCCACCGGAAAACCGGCTAAAAAAACAAACAAAAAGCGAGCGACGCTGATGATGATTGAATTCGATTGAAATAATCCTAAAAAAAAATCAGTGGTAAAATATCGTCGAGGGGATCGTAAAAAATTGTAATTGGAAAAATAAATTGGCACGATGTATGTAAAAAAAAGGGAAATATACATATATATCTGTATGCATGACGTATTTTACGTGGGTCTGCAGGTTTCGGGCGCGAAGCTCATGGGGATTACGCGGTGCATTTGTATGTATATTCGTATATATTCGTGCCCGACAGACTGTGTTTGTTCCGCCATTGCCGGTGGATTCCACGACAGCTGCACGGCCAATTTAGTGGCCGATCCCGCGGAGGCCACGGAGCCCCTGAGAGTATCGTGTCAATAGCGCGGAAAGTTCTTCCGAGGTTCGATCCGGCCGACGCCCGCGGCTGACGACGACGAGACACAACGGGCGGAAGGTCATAAAGTCGATATTTACGGAAAATTACCCAATTCTGATTTTACTGCCGCTCAAACTTTACGTTCGAACCGATCGGCCGGGAAACGAGGAGGGGGAAGGTCACTGAGGTCGATGCGGCATTGTTGACAAACGATACGGCGCAACGAGACAATGGAAGACCTTTAGGAGGGCCGAAGAACGTAACTAGGTGTGTAAATATGATATAATCGGGTGTTCACAGCTCGCAGAACGAGAAGAAAAAAAATGAAGAAAACGTTTGATATTAATGACCACAGACAGTAACTTTTAAAAAAACTCTATATTATGATTATACCCGTGAATATTTTTTTAACTGAAAAAATAACCCAGCGTGAATTTATCAAATCAACTTCAATGCGGCCAATATTTTTTTCTGAAAATGACCAAAAAATGTATTCGTTATATGTTTTATTTTTACGAGGGTAAACACGAGTTTTTTCCCTGCGTTTTGCTCAGTTGAGTGACTGTTGGGTTGCCAACGACTGTGAAGCGTGTACCACGCGTTTGCCATCTCATTTTAACGGACTCGCGACTGCGTACGAGCTGACAAATGTTGCCCCAACGCGACCGTACATATCTCTGTCCCGAACCGTTTATATCATCGCGCACTCTCTGCAGCCTACATGAAGCGACGTCTAGCGCGAATCCAACGGGGCGAGAGTGAGTTCGGCACACCGACGGTTTTGCGTCCTTTGCGCTCGGTAATTATTTATAAACATCGTGCCCAGTGCCACCGCTTGGCCGGGGACCGAACTAATATTGTTTCACAGTTAATGGGGTTCTTCCTCTGTGTATGTATTGCGTGCACGATACGGTTTATATTCGTCGGTGTACATTTACACGCGAATATATCAGGGCCATAGACTACAAAACACATATTAATAGTAAAAAATATTTAAAAAATACATGAAAAAATAAAATATCTAAAAAATTACATAAAAAAAAATAAAATATTTAAAAAATTCGTCTACTAGTAATCTATGCTGATCGTATTTTTATTTATTTTTAGTCGCAAAAAATCTATAAGTACGTCGGGTAAAAAAATTATATTTCCACAAAAAAAAAATCAATGTCGACATTCGTAACCCCAAACCATTCGCAACGCGCGATCGACGTGATCGCCCGCTGCGCGCGCGGCTCCCGCCGAACCGCTCAAACTCTAATAAACAGGTTCGATGGATTCGCTCGCCGTTGCGATTTTCTTTTGTGTGCAGTGCGCGCTCGACGTGTACGCGCGTCGCGCTTCGCGTCATGCAAACCGTGGCGGTGCGCAGCGAATCCGGTTGACCTCGAGCTTTTACAAAATTAACGGTGATAAGGTATGAGTAATTGACGAAGAACCGCACAAAACGCAAATACAGGATCGGCCACGGTCAAATTCATTAGCTTCCGATGATACATATCGATGAAACATATATCGTAGCGGGAATCACAAGTGGAATAATCAGAAAACGCAAATATTTGGACGAAGGACATTTCGTGAAAATAATTTTTGGATTAACAGACCACAAGATCCAAAAACTACGCAAGCCACAAACCAAAAATGAATGAAGCATTAAAATCACACCCCCTACTCTTCGCCTACTTCTTTCCTCTTGAGAAAGTATTTTTCGCAACACCATCCGAGACGTCGCAAGAATAAAAATAAATTCATTCGCCAAATATGAAAATTGCTCGTTAAAATTGTTGTAGTTGAATCGAGTGCTGGGTGAGAATCAAGCCCGAGGCGCAACGCAATGATATATATATTTATATTATATACACGTATATAGCCATGGAATAGCCAGGCGTCTTTCTCACAGAGCGCGTGGAAAAGCCATAGGCGGCAGCCTTATCCATTCGAGAAATGTGACGAGAGACGAGCGCGCGACTAGTCTTGCGTCCCAGTAAGCCGATTAATTACGCGACTAATTGGCGACGCAATTTCTGCAAGACGCCCGGCGCTATATGGGTAGCGAGGGGTGGAGTGGGCTGGAGTTAGGTGGGGGCGGGTGGGGGGGGGGGGGGGGGGTGGAAGCCGCTGCATAGCCGCGAAACGTCTCGACGGAAACGGCACGCGGCCCGCGGCGCCGAGCGCGATATTCCGGAAGGCCGAGGAGGGACCGAGCGGATAGAGCGAGAGCAAACACTACGCCTTTCATAACAATGGAAAGCGCTATCGGCGAGCCGAGAGACTCCTCGCGAATTCGACAAACTCGAATAATCGTTCGTGTCTCTCGGGGTCGACCGAGCGAGCGCGACATTAATTTTGCATTCCGAGTAAAACAAATGCCGCGCGGACCCCGAGAAACACCGAACGGAAGCCGAGAGATGGCCGAGAGAATTCGCTGAGAATCCGCGGTAAATTGGAGGAGACGCAAGTCCGGGAGTCCTGGAAACTCCTCACTGGGCAAGGACGAGCGACCGTTTTCACGTGCTTCATGTGTATACGTTGCGATACGAAAGAATTTTTTTCTTTTTTTGGGAAAGCTTTCTCTTCGTTTGTGGCTGGAAGGGTGACGAGGGTCCTCAGCCGCAGAAGTACGGGGAATATTAAGATCGGAAAAAAGTCCGCGTCTACTACGTCTCGCGTGTTTGGCATTTCTATCATTTTACCTTTTTTATGCAACGGAAATTCGATGGAACAGTGGAAAATGATTTTTACAAAAAAATGTGTAACTTTAGAAAAGTGTTACAACATTTGTATCTTTGAAGTTGCAAGTTTTGGTAAAAAAATACAGTTGAATAAAAAATAGAAATGATAATATTTCACGCCTTAATATCAAGAATATAAAATCTTTGCCTTTTACTCGCGAGAAACATGTCAGCAAAAACGATAAGAAACAGCAAAGTATATTCGAAGTGAGACATCAACTCAGTAGCTTCACAGTAGCGAAACGTTGAATAATTTTTTCGGTGTCCTCGGCGGTTCGTCTCGCCCTCTTTACCCAGAGAGCAAAATGTGACGAGGGTGCGTCTTCCCCACGAACTCGGCAGTCGACATAGAGTAATATAAAAAAAAGAAGGTAAAAAAATGAAGACAGACACAGGTGACGAGGGTGAAGAAAAACGTGGAAAAAACGTTAAAGAAGATTCGGGAAGACGAGCGAAGGGTGGCCGTGCGACTGCGAATCGAGATCCGAAAAACGTCCGATTCCGCGAATTCGCCTGTCTCCGATGACTGTTATTTTCAAAAATTCACCATCTTCACCAACGACTCTCTTCGTTAAGTGGCTCGATCGAACTTCGTTTCGGTGCGCAATTCGCAGTCGAGGCGACGAAATGAAATTCGTCGCATCAGTTAAGGGGTCTCTCTACTTTGAAATTTTTTTTACATCAAATTTTTTTTTGTGCATTTTCGAAAGTTTATATATTTAAAAGTATTATCTGAAAATTTCAGAAAGATCAGAGCATTCTAAAGGTATTTTCCATACGTTGAACGCTACCTGAGCGCGCTTATATATATCGTATATCGCTAAAACTTTAAAAGCCTTTTTCTCGAAACAACGTTTTCGAACCGCTTGTTGGAAAAATCTCAGGAACTACTGATCGGATCCTTATGAAATTTAAACCACATATGCTGTACGCGTATCGCTATATCCCCTTCCAGAATTATTGCAAAATTAGAATTTTTACTATTTTTTTGGAGGCAAAAAAACATGCAAAAAAAACGTTTTTTCTATTTTTTTCTATTTTTGCTATTTTTGCCCGCCATTTTGTTATTTTCGCCTATACATGAATAATTCTGGTAGAGGATATAGCCAATGATATACTGAACCTAAAACCATTTAATTTTTTTGATTCGGATCGGCCGTTGTTGAGATTTTTTTAATAGCGCACACCTACCTACTTTTTGCGGACTCCTGTTTACCTGCCATTTTCACACTAAAAAAGTGACTAAAATAAATTTTTTTTTTCTTTTTTATTTGTAATTTACGAATGCCTTTGTTAAGCCCAACACGTTTTATATCGCTAAACATAACAGTATTCTTGATAAAAAAAATTGATAAAAATAGCGTTTTTTCCATGCATCCAAAGTAGAGAGACCCCTTAAAAAAAAATATATATCCTACATATTCGTGAAACAAGTTCGAAAATTAATTCCGTGAAAAAAAAGCTCGAGTGGCGGGTAAAATCTATCGTCGGAAAATTACGTGAAAAAATCCCTCGCGAATCGCCGCAAGAGACATTGAAGTAGATGGCGCTTCGTCGAAGCGAGAGAAAACGCTCGGTTACAGGATTCACGTCCGTCTAAGTAATATAACACATAATGCAAAGCTTTTGAGTGGCGAGGGACTTACCGAGTTGTTTTATCGCGGAGCTCTCGACGACGCTGCCGAAGATTTTGGCACGGGACTCACGTATCGTCGTAAGCCATCGGTGTGCGCGGTACAGCGTTCACGCTCGTCCGCCGAACGCGAGCGAGCGACAGAGAGAGGATACGAAGTGACGAGGCAGCGGGAAGGTCGTCGCGAGGATCCGTCGATCGCCGATGCACGTGATCCGAAATGCCAATCGCGACCCTCCTCTCGAAGTCTTCCCAGTCAAACTTTTCACTCTTTAAGAACTTCCGAAAAAAAACCGAATCTACGCCTTTTTTTCCACTCACACTTTCATATTCACTGCGACATCATCGTTGCGCGAAAATAAAAACATTCTAGAACGTTTCAACCACTTAGAAACTTTACGTGCTAAAACTGCCGGCAAAACAAAAAAAACAAACACGAACCGCGAACCGCACCGCGAACTGAATCGACAAAAAGAAACAAATCACGATCACTCAACACACGTGGGAGACTTTCGAGCTCTCGTCGCCGGGAGAAAACGCACGAAACCGAAACCTCCGGATTTAACGCGCTCGCGACAAACGAACGCGCGGGACGAATGAGACGCACTCGGGGACGCGCAGATAGCCGAGGCGCGGGCTGAGTTGATCACCCCCGGAACTTCGACGAACTTCTCGGGCGACGACAGGCGTTACAGCGTCTGAATGTCGTCAAAGAGAGACGATCCCGTCACGGTTAATACAGTTTGGATAAGTCTCGTCGCGCCTAACGTCGAACAATGTCGCTCGGATAGGTGGAAAATGAATTCGCCGCCAGATCGAAAAACTTTCGGTCTTTAGAAGTTCGTCTATTATTATTGTAATTATTTTTATTATTATTATGTGTATGACTATTATTACTGTTATTATTAGTCCTATTATTATTATTATTATTTTACGGATACTTCGATAAGTCTTCCAGTCTCGCGACAAATCGAGGTCGAAGGGGCGCGAATCGTTGCGTGACCTTCGCAATCAATTTATCTCATGTTTACTTTTGTTTATATTTATGCGATTGTAGTCTTTGTTATTATTCCAACGTCTCGGGGGCCCCCCGAACAAACGCCACGCGCCAAGTGGGGTGATAACCGTCGCGAGGCACGTTGCACAGTGCCGAGAGTTTCGTCGTTGCGATTTCGCGGGCTCGGGGAAAAAGCCCTCGCGCCGTTCCCAGAAGAGCGCGAATGCACTCACACAGGATGCGCGCGACCCGGCGGCTGCGCGTCCACTGCCCACGAGTTCCCGGCGCTGCGAGATTCCCCCACTCGTTCTCGCTGTGTCGCTCCGCCGCTGCTGCTGCGGCTTCTGCTGCCGTCTGCTACGAGTCTGACTCGCCCGCGGCTACCGGCCGAGGCGGCAGCAGCGGCGGCGCGTCGGAATCGGCTCCCCTCGTCGCGGCGTTGTATAAGCGAGCGCGCATATTTTTCCCCGTTTGCGTTACGTCGTTGCCGCACGAGTTTTAAGGGCTCCCGCGCGGAAAAAAAATAATCCAGGAAAGCATCCAGGATGGTGTCCCGGATGGTGTCCGGGATTCCATCCGGGACACCATCCTGGACGCTTTCCTGGACTATTTTTTTCCGCGCGGGCGCTGTATGACTATTCGACGTGTAGCACCGTTCACGCCGTATGCAGACTCCCTCGCCCGATCTTTTTGCGCGTAGATTTACTTAGGGCGTCTCGCGCAACGACGTCCGCTGCTCGGCGCAGACTTCGAGTCTTGAGTCGCTCCCCAACCGCACTGACCAACTCACCTCCCCCCCCCCCCCCCCCTTGCCACTTTTTACCGGAAACCTCTTACGGATATTCTCGTTCGCGTTTTTTATATAAAAAAGAAATTAAAACAAAATTGTGGTTTTAACGTTTTTTGAGAGAAACGTGTTTTTACACGGGACGTATTAAGTAATACTGATGGAAAATGAGGATTGACGCGAAGTGGGCGAAGAAAAGCGGGATAAACCGTCGATGATGATTGGCGGAGCTGCGAAGGGGGCGGAGCGCTGTTGGCGAAATAGGAGACCGGCGCGCGTTCCTAGTTCCAGGGATCGGCCGAGCTCAACCGATTCGCCGAATTCGCTCGCATCTAATATGACTGTCATTCTCGCTTTTTACCTTCCACTCTTTGTTTCCGTCGCTCGACTCGTGTTTTCATATAAATATAATAATAATGAAGTAGTTTATGGTTGCAAGGGATGAATTAATTTGTTTCCTGAGTTTAAGAAAAAACCGTTATTCGAAGTGGGTGAGTTCCGGGTAATACGTTGCGTTCGGAATTCGGAGAAACGGACGAGCTCGACGGATCCGCGGAACTCGCGCGCTTCGAATAACTGTTACTTTTTTACATCGCTGTTTACCTTCTGTTCTCTGTTTCTCCCGACTCAACGATTTACCTTCAGTCGAGTAATCTTAATTTTTTTTCTTGCATGATTTGTATTCTTTTCTAAGTTTAAGTCAAATGCTAGTCTTTTTTTCGTGCTCGAATATTTTATTCATCCTCAAGCTAGGTTATCTGAGAATTTTTCCACGTAATAAAATAATTTCTGATTTTTTTACTTCATCATTTGTCCACGGAATTACGTGAACATTTTTTTAAATAATAAAAATAAGGTTATTCGTGAAAATATATAACGGAAAATAAAATCTCGAAGCTGTAGAACGAGTGCAACTCGTCCTGCAACAATATTTACATTTCAGTTTATTAGAGCAACGCTTTAACCTCGCGAACTCAACACCGATACAAATCTGCTTTCGACGATTCACGGTCAAGTCATTCATCTTATTCATATCATCAGCTTCGGCCGGCGGTCGAGTTTCCTCGACTGCCGGATTAAGTTACGTCGGATGTAGCTAGCTAACTCGCTGCTCCCGTTCGCGGGCTCGCGGAGGATAAGATCTCGGCGAGCGCGCCGGGCCGAACCAGACTCGAGAGCGAGAAGGAAAGAGAGCAAAGAACGCGCGTGCCAAGCACTCCCTACTTGACGTAGAGTCGCGCTCATCTTTTTGCCGTCTTTCGACTCGCCTAGCGCCGACAGCCAGACCCTGTTTAAACCTACCACGTGCTGCGTCTACCGCCCACACTTTTCACTAAAAAAACAAAACTGTATGGAAAGTATAATCATTCCAACCCAACAGTCGCTAATTAGTTGTCTGCATTTGTTTCCCGTAAATATTCTTATTAATATCCGAGATCAAGAAATTTCAGTCACAATATATAATAAAAAAAAACCTCTATCAAAAAATTCCTATCGAATAAAATAATTGTCGGAGGTCATTTTCAGTAATATTATTTTTTTGTAGAATAATGTTAATAAAAAATTCACTAAATTGTTTTACATCGCTCCGCAGAGAACAACGCAGAGCAGTCGACTGTTTCTACATCGAGAGGTCCCTTATTTTCTTCAAATTCACTGCGATGCCGAACAACACTGATGAGTCGCAGTCGGAGGAGCAGCAACAGCAGCAGCAGCAGCAACGGGAAAAGCAGCACAAACAGATATTATTGTACAGTCTCGTGCACGTGTGTATGTGCTCAAGTGCGTAGAGATCTGGGACCACACAGGCCGAGACAGAGTGAGAGCGAGAGAGCGAGAGAGAGAGAGAGGTCGAAGCGCCTGCAGCCGAGCATCCAAGTCCCATCCGCAGCCCGAACATCCCTTATGCGTTTCATCCCCCATGGGCATTCCCTCGACCACGGGACTGGACATAAACCAGAGTTTCTCTGGCTCGCTGCGAGGTACAGCCGACAGCCGGCCGAGCGTGCGCGGAGCAACGAAACACTGGCCGCAGGATGATAACACTCGCCAGACGGAAAGTGAAACGTCGAAGGACAGAGAAAAGCGATTACACGTAACAAAAGCGTCGCGGCGCGGCCAGACCGGAGGTCCAACGTCGGCAAATATAGAAACTGCGCGAGACTCCAAGTTTTTCAAAACTTCAATATTAGCTGTTGAACAAAACTCCCGGCCTACCGGAGAGACAATAATGGCAGATAATAATTACATCATAAATATATATATTTATTTACTTTCAAATAAAAAAATCTTTGCCCATATGGACGGACAAGATTTCGGAGAAATTCTACAATATTCTACGATATTCTATAAATTCTATAATATCGAAAAACCGGAAATTTTAATATCCCGGAGCGCATCTTAAACGCCCGCAAAGGTAACCACATCAATCGACCTTGTCTACGTTCGGAAGGTCGAAATATTTGCCTCGGCTATATCCGCCCGCCTGTATCTCCCGACGCGAGAATCTAACAGCGGCAATAGCGGATATTTACGAAAGGCTGAAGGAGCTCGAGCCACCGAAGTGTGCGGCTCGGCGGCGTATTACCCGGCAATATCGGCGTACGTGCCCTTGAGGCGACCGCCGCGCTGCAGTCGCCGCGCGCGCGCGACTGCCGAGAAAACGGAGGACCGCGAGCAAACGGCGAGCGAGCAAAAAAAAAACACCCGACTTACATGTGGGAAATAAAACACACGGCGCGAATGATCTCCGCCGCGGATTGAATTATGCGCCCCGCAAACGCTGCGGATTCGAATCGATTCCATACATCACGTCAACTCGCACCTTTATTCGCTCTCTTCTCTCCGCCGTTCGCTCGCTCGCTCGCTCGCTCCCTCGATTATTCCCGCGTTGTGTTTGCCTCTCGTGCTCCTGTTATTCCCGCGAACGCGCGCCGCGCTTCCGAGCAGAGGGCGCGTGCAGCGCTCGTGCATTTTATCGGCCGGTTTCGCGCGGGACTCGAAAATATAAGAGAAATTTTGTGCTCCCGCGAAACTGCTAATTGGAATTGCGGGCATTCGACAGTTGAATATTTCGCTTAAAAAAAATGCAATACAAAAAATAATTGGGATGGGATTAAAAAAATGCTTTGAATAATTCGAGAAATTTCAGGCACAGATAATGGTAATAATAATTATCGTTATTATTATGAATATTAGGCAATGATGAAGCGGTCGAGTGAATTTTGTTTTATTCACGACTTTTTCTATATTTGGACGGATAAGAAAAGGCCGCGCGGAATACAAATTCGCGGGTCGCGTTGAAACGAGTTTCGTTGAGAAAATCGTCCGGTTGTCGTCGGGTCGGGCGGTACGCCCGGAAGAAGGTGAGACGAAAACGAGGGTCGAGTTGCGCACGCACGAGAATAAACGAGTAGGAGACTAGAGAGACGGGAGGAGGGAGAGGGCGTAAAAAAAGAGACGCCGGTGGGAAGATGAAATGCGGGTAGAACTGAGGGAATAAGAAAGGAGAGAGCGACGCGTCCGAGGTGGCTTTTCTTCCGCCTCCTGTTATTCCCTTTATTTTCGTTTATTTTATTTTTTTTCATTTTCCAGGCCGGGCCCGACTCTTGCGCTAGGCCACACTACAGCCTTTTCCGCGTGCTGCCGTTTGTCGTGTCCCGGCTTTTCACGCGCTGGCGTCTAGTTTCGCATGCGTCGCAACGCCCAGACGATCCGGTGCAAACCTCGCTGGGTCTTTTCAACGCAATTGCCCGGCGATGCAGCTCACGACGCGCGAGACTTCGTCGTCGAGGCGCCGTGCGTCGCTCGCGCGCGCGCATACGATACTAAAGGATGCAATGCTTAGAATATAGTCTGGAGATTTTTTGGTGAACCTAAAAATGATCTAAAAATAGTACATTACGCAACAAGGGAGGGAAGTGCAACTTCTCACCGAGTGTGAAATTTGATGCCCGAGCGAAACGAGGGATGAAATTCACACGAGGTACTTCCTTCACATGTCGCGTACTATACTTTTCTTCCGATTTCGCTGAAAAATAACCTCATTTCGTGCGTGCAACACGGACGAAAAGTCGCTCATTTGTAACCTGTGACGAGGACGCATGCGCAATACGTAATACGTAATACGTCCTGCCCACGGGCAGTAATGTGCCGATTACGTCCCTAGGGAGGTAATGAAACCGGACTGCGCATGCGTCGAGTCACAGGTTAGAAATGAGCGACTTTCCGCCCGCGTTGCGGTCACGAAATGAGGTTATTTCAGCGGAGTCGGGAGAAAATAAAGACCATTTTTTTTAAATCATTTTATAAATAATTTCTGGATTATCTTCAGCTCATTCTGAAGATGATTCTGCAGATCTTTTATTAGATCATTCTGTAGTTCATTTGATCAATCATTTCCCAGATCATTCTGTAGATCATTTTTACAGATCATTTCCTAGACCATTTCGCAAATAATCTGACAAATAGTTTTGCACATCTACCCTCAACCTTTTTTTTCTCCCCGCCAGCACAACTGCCGCTTCGTGCCGAGCATCTGATTACAATTCCGGACGTTCTGTCATCAGACCGAAGCCCGCGCGCGGCGTGTTGCTCCTCGAAGTTTCAAGAGCATTATTTAAGGAGCGAAGTCAGGAGAAGCAAACGATGGTTAATTAAATGAAACCGAGTGACCTGGAAGAGACATAGCCATCGCGTCGTCGTCATACCGGTAGCTGCGGGCGAAGTTCGTCGTCGCGTTGAGCCCAAACTTCCTCAAATGATTCACATATATACCTTAACCAGTATCCTACAATTATTCGCTAAACAGATGTAGTCGCTAAATTTTCCGTTGCTCGGTCTAAAGCGAACAATGCGCTATCTTTGCTGTCGTTCAATCAACTATACATACATAAATTATCAGACCCTACAAAATCACGAGAGAAACAATTATTACTCGTACCAAAAAAAAAACAATGTTGAGAAAACGCATAGATTGCATTTTCCACGTTAATTAATTATCCAACTAATTAATTAATTCCACGTAAAACAATTTAATCGCCCGGTCCGTGTATCAGAGAATTCCCGGCGAAATTCCATTAAACGTTCGTGGTGAGAGGTAGGAGGGGGGGAGGGGTGGGGGAGGGGCGAGGACATATTAATAAAGCTCTCGCGCTCGTCAAAGGGATAAGCAAACTCAATCCTCAAACGGAATAGTGTACGCGTTTGAATTTTCGCACTCTCGGTGCCTTCGAGGAATTCTCCGGTTTCGTCGTCCCAGCAGCAGCAGCCGCATCCGAACAGCACATCGGCGAGGAACGGAGAGAAACAGAGTGACGACTACGACGACGACGACGACGAAGCCGCGAGAATCGGCGAGAAAGCGGGCGAGCGATAAGCCTCCGGCGCAACGTCGACAAAAGCTCGTGGCTCATTTTAATTACCGTCAGCATTAATAACGTAGTCACCCTTGTCCCGAGCGCGCGTCTTCTCCTCGCGCCCGGACCGCATTCTCCTCGCGCGCGCGAGATGATCGTCGAATCAACGCGCGGGACATTCCGAGAGTTCTCGCCCTGGGTGCGCGCGCGCGCCCGCGCTGTACTTTCCAAGTTTAATTACGAACCGACGGACTGACCCGTCCGTCCGTTCGTTGTCCCTTCGCTTACGCATCGCGACGCTGATACATCGCTATCCACGTTCATTATTTTATTATTATATATGTAGATCTGGAATTCTGTTACATGGAAATAATGCGAGGGAAGATAATATTTAGATTCCGACACAAAATAATTAAAAATCGATAAACGCACTTTCAGCAATTTTTGCCGATTTTTCGCGAAAAAATAATTAATATGTTGTGACAATTAAAAAAAAAATATAACTTATAGCGTGTTAGGGAAAATATATAAGAAGATCGAATGATCAATATCAATGTTAGCATTTGGTCTTAATATATTTTACCGAGGGTGTAATCGTTGCTTAAATAGACCCGAAAAGAAGCCGGATGCAAGCAGAATGGTAAATGAAATGGGGAACTCGGTGCGTGGAGTAGGTGAGAGACCCTTCGGTATCGTCGGACGACAGCGACCGGGGGTTCAGCAGTCGTCACCGTTGCCGTCGACGTCGTCGCGCGCCGGGCCAAGAGGGTTGCGAGAGCGACCGCCTTTGTTTTAGCCTGGAGTGCGCGTGTTTCGTTTCACCGGCAGCGAACGCACGAACATTCGTATCCCGACGAAACATTTCGAGTCTTGCGCGTCATACAGTGAAACCCCGATTAAGGGTAACGACCTTTCGTAATCTCGAAATCCAGCGTTTCTACATATCTAAATTATAACGTACCCAATTTCCTAATTATTTTTTTTTGTTTCAATTAATTTCCGGGGGTCGATAAAAAAAATACCTTTAATTTTTTCAAAAATTAAACTATAAAATGTCCTTGAAATTCCCAAAAAAATGTATATTCTCATTAAATTCAATATCTCGAAAACTGATACCCTAAAAATTTTCCCCGTGGACAATTTTAAAGTAGACGAAATTAGCTTCTAAACGAGTCCCGAATAAATAAATTCCATCCGTCCCATCGTTGAAAAAAAATTTCCAATCGCGGCGCAACTCGATATAGGCCCCGATGATAAATCGAAGTTCCACTGTACCGCGGTCTCTCGCTCGCATATATATTCTCCGGGGTAACTTAAGGAGGCTTCGTCGGTACAGTCAAGTTTATTGCGTATTGGATTTGAACCTTTATTTGTACAAACTTTTAAAGAGAAACTAGTATCAATAAAGGTGGATCTGAATTAAAGACATCCTGCTGAATGTAGAAAAAATTATATAGAAATAAAATCATGCAAAAATAACTAATTTTATGTTAATAATCAACAGGGTATATAACGCGCGGTTTTTTGGAAGTTAAATTTGTAATTTTAGTTCGTTCTTGACGAGCGACGGCTCGTTTCGTTCGTTGAAGAACTTTCACGAGTTGATCGAGTTATTTTCTTCAGTTTATTTATCAATTAGGAAAAAAAAATCGTGAAATTCGTCACTTTGTTTTTTTTTCCTCATAAACAAATAGCTGTTATTTGTAAGCTATGCATATCATCGCAAATGTTCATCGGTAAATTTATACATTATGTGTCAAGAAACAAAATGAGCTATCGCTCCGCAAAAACGAACTAAAATTATACGTTTGATTTCCAAAAAACTGCGTACAATATATCTCATTGGTTATTAGCATAAACTGAGTTATTTCTCTGTTCATTTTTTTCCATACATTTTTGTCTACATTGAGCAGGATCTCTTTAATTTAAATCCACTTTTAGTGGCACTAGTTTCTCTTTGAAAGTATGTTTAAATAATGTTTTAAATCTTAGTATGCGATTGACATGACTGTACCGCCGATGCCTCCTTAACCCTGCGCGCCCTATGCCCACTTCGCGCCCCGCGTGCCGCGTCCCCTGGACGACGCGTGGCGCGAAGTGCCGGCGATGCTTGATGGGGCGGCTCGCGTCGCCGTCCACACCGCGAAACAAGTCCGCGTGGGTTGCGATCTACCTAACGCACACGCAGCGGCGACGGATACGCGTAACTCTGCCGCGTCGACGAATCGAGAGACGCGGAGCCCACGCAACGCGAGCCAGAAAAAAGCAGGTTATCTCGACGTGCGCAATAAGAATGCGCCGCTCCCCCCTCCTCCTTCATCCCTTTTCGCTCAGACCGACCAACCACATTTACGCCAGTCGGTTCTCTCCTTTCCTTTTCTTTCCTTTCCGTCCCATCAGCTTCCGAGCACTAACGTTTTATTTATCACTCGTGATGGCTTTTGCCTCTCTCTTGCTTTCTCGCTCTCCCCACGCCACAACCAGCGACGACTCCGAGGCATTTTCCTTCTTCGTTTATGCTTTTCTCTGTCCCCCCTCGCACATCTACGTATAACACATGTGCAGATGTGCCGGGAATACATGTGTGCAATGCGTGTACACGGAGAAAACGAGGGTCTCGGATTGTAGTACTCAGTACCAGAAATTTAGGTTCTCAGTGCTATAATAGCATAGTAATTTAGAACCTGTTTGAATTTCCCGTAATATTTGCAATGCTCAATTCCGGAGGGTTCGTATGTAGCATAGTAAAAAATCCTATTCTTTACTTTGATTTCTCGTTATATTTGCAATGCTCAATTCCGGAGTGGTTGGTATATAGCATAGTAAAAATTCCTATTCTATACTTTGATTTTTTACTATGCCACTTGCCGAAAACTTCCACCTTTTTACGAGTGTGCGGAAAAGTCAGATTTTTTGACGGTTTAAATGTTAATGAAACATTAAAAATAATTAGAAAAAAAATATTTCCCGACTCGAGAATTACCTCTCGAGGCATGGGTACTCGTTTCTACGGAAGAAAATTTTCCTGCCTAACCCGGGATTTGAACCTACGACCCTACCTAAACCTAACTTCCTAACCGCTTACGCTACCGACTGTGCTACCGACTACTTGACGATTTACGATATCTGAATTTCACATAAGAGTTGCGAAGGACATCGTGGTATTCGCTATGTGATTGCGGTTATATATACTAGGGCATTCAAGAAAAATTACTATGCTGCGTAACACTTAAATCCATCCTATATAGTGAACAGGCCGACCGCTGCGCTACATAGCGCTTTTTACTATCCCACATAGGGCTGCGGTCCAAGTTCGAAAATAATGAAAAAATCGCTATATCGATATACAGTATATGCAATTCCTACTTACAGATTTTACCATGTGAATGATACAATCTGTTAAACGCATAGTATAAATTGTTTAGATTTTTATAGAAAATGTACAATTTACTATATAATATTAAACGTGGAACGCAACAGCTACATTTATGAATTGTCCGGACAGCATTTTCTTTCTATTCTAAGTAAAACCAAAACCAGCAAAACATAATTTACTATTCATATAACGCTATGAACAATGAAATTTAGGAAAATTTTTATCTTGTCATTATTACGATGTTGTATAGTAATAATTGCCGTCCGTTCAGTACTTATTCCTATATTTATACCATAATTAGAAAAAATATAGTAAATATCATTAATTTCGCGACCCCCGTTTTCTCCGTGTAGCCATATGAAAAGGACTACAAGATGAATGCCCAGTGATCGGCCGTGTGGCGGGAATCGTCAGTTTCGCCGTTTCTCCGCGGGTGTCGCTGCAGTAGCGACGTATGGCCGACGACTGTGACTCGTCCGACGCGTCGTAGCAGACACCAGACGTCCGCGCGCGCTCAATCTGCGTCCGCGACGCCGGCGACGACGACTACGCGGCGCGCAACGAGCGACCCTTCTTCCTTCCTTTCTTTTCCACCTCGAAACTCTTCCTCTGTGTCTTTCTCCACCTTTGCGACGCCCCCATCCCTCACTTCCCCCCCCCCCCCCCCCGCTCCGCAGTTCAGTCTCTCAGTGTGTCGGACTCTGTGCAGAAACGACGAAGAGGACACCGAACCCTTTTGCGCTACTAAAACCTGCAGCGCCGCCAAGTGTCCGTCGTTGATGACGCTCGGGCGTACAGCGCCACTGTTGGCATTCGACATTCTCTGTGATCTTTGTTCCTTCGCAGGCTATGCGAAGGTCCTATTGACTCGGCAGCTTTTGAGCTTCGAGGGATGTTTCCGACTACGAGGAAACATTATTTTCCACGCAGGAATTCACGGTGTGTTGAGCGAGTGGTGAGACATTTACTTGCATTTCTTTTCGGGGGAAATATGGGTTTTGTATTTTATTTATGAAAATAAAACAAAAAAAATGTTTCGATTCTCTACTGGTCTCGTATTTATTATAAGGCTGTGGCTCCTCGTTTCATAATCGGATGAATAATACACAGTTATTCGTCCGATTATCAGATGACGAGCCACTCCGTTATTATAACCCTGGCATACCCGACCACCGACGAACCACTATCATAACCACCGCAGCGGTTATTTAAAAAAAAAGCGACGATAATATTTACCGAACAACCAACGAAATCACCGTAGTAAATTCTCTCGCGTAGTGGTTTGCGCCATTGTACCACTGTCAAATCACTGACAAAACCACCAGTTGTGCATTTTCTACGGTGATTTGGTAGGTGGTTCGATAAGGATTTATCGTCTCTTTTTCCAAAATAACTACCACGGTGAAACCACCGTCAGAACTTAGTGAATTTCATCGTGACCGGAGTTGCTATTAGGGAATTATTCGACTTTTCCCCATTTAGCACTACAGGTATTTGATTACCAAGTTAATTGTAATTTGTCACTAGTAAATAATGAGAACTGCAGCCTGTCAGATTTCCTTAAATCCGAAAAAAGAAGAGGTGATAATTCGTCTGTTCGATTACGTTATGCATGAAGAAAAAAAAAAAAAAAAAAAAAAAAAGTGTATAATACTCGAGACGTTATAACTGGCGGTTATCAGGGATATCGCTCTTGATTCGTACGTACACGTCAGAGTCGCTTTGAAGGATTCCGGAAGGAAGTTCGGAAACAAAAGTTGGCGGGTTTTGGCTGCGTTCGAGGAGGAACGAGTGAGAGAGAGAGAGAGAGAGAGAGAGTGGAAGAAGCGGAGAGAAACGAATGGGCGCTTAATTAACTCGCGCGCGCTTCTCCGCCGAACTCGTCTCTCACCCTCTTCCGCTCAATCCCATTCTCAACCGGTTCCGTAACCCTCAGACGCGAGCGCACCGAGGGGGGGATTTATGCACCGCGTTACCACGATTTTCTGCGCGATGTACCGAAATACACCTGTAACTGCTGGCTCGAGTCCAAGTGAGGGGCGGGAGGGGGGGGGGGGGGATGGGGTTGAGAGGCGGGGAGAATGCATCAGTCAAATCTCCAATTCGTTTTCGGTACCGTAGGCATTCAATTTATTTGCATCTGAGCACAGTGCCGATTCACCTACGCGCAGATTACGCGCTTCGAGTGTCTGTGAATTTCAATGCCATTTTATAAATATTTCAAGGGCACATTATGAGGCAGACATTATTTTTCGGTTGATTTTGATAATGAACAAAAATTATTTTAAACTTTTTCCAATGAATTTTGAATTGTTTGATGTCGTTGAATTTAAGTGCCATTGGATAGTTTGATAATTTGTTCATTTTACAAACTTGCCATCCAACAATTTTAATACCGGACCATTTGATTATTCAATTGTCGTAGACCTGCAGTCTAACTAATGCTTGGCTGCTGTCAATGACATTCTCACACAAACACGCAATATTCTCGGCTCTCCGCGAAATTATTTTAATCCCCGGCGGGAACGCGTCGCGGTAATAAGACCATTTCAAATCAATTCTTCGAAAGTAATATCCAATCCAATTCAGTCTCGTGCCGCACTCCCCTTTCCCACTTCCTCACCGCGCTGACACACACGACATCTCGCGGTTCCTCGATACTCGATACACAGCGAATTTTCCACTCTCTTGGTCGCTCGACAATGCCGCGGCGGTTGTGACGGTGAAAAAACGAACGTCGAACGGGAATTGCAGCGCGCATACGTAATACAAATGTCGTGGCCCGCGTGAGAGAAAACGCACTGTCGACTCGGGGCGCACCAGCCTCGCGAGCTGTGCGAGAGAGAAAAAGCGAAGTCGAAGGCGCAACGAGAGAAAAAAAAAGATTCGTGAAAGAAATTGTACGCGTTATGCGCCCCTATCCGAGTCGAGCTTCAACAGCCGCGGGTAAATAGCTTATTTATTTGTGCACGACACCGGGCCACGAGAACAAACGAGGATTAGCATACCGATGCCATAGCCGCATTTTATCCCCCCGAGCAACACACGAGCCGAGCCCGCGCGTCGCTTTTGCCTCAGCCACGTCGACGCGACCGCCGCACGGAAACCTCCGGAGATTTATTCGTAATCTCGCATTATTCAGTGATTACCCCGCTCTCGCGATATCGAACAGAGGGGGGGGGGGAGGGGGGACTTCTGATTTCTATTGTCTACCCAGTCGCACCGAAAGCGGATCAACCTTCGATCCCGACCAATAGCGCTGGGCTTTTACAATTTCCCTTTTTTTTTTTCAGTCGAGAAATTAAATATCGTTATTCGTGTTGGAAATGTATGCATCTCATGATTTATCGGCGCTTGATAATAATATTCTTAGTAGTTCGTATTAAACAGTGATATTTAAATAGCGAAATCTTAGGATATTTTACCCGTGTTAAAATTTGACCCACTTCAAAACCTAAATGTGGTAGTCCCGCAAGGTTTTTGACACTCCTCGAAACCTCCGAATGTGGCAGATACTACCCAATTGGAGTAAACGGAGACTACTGCGGGACTAATTTTTTTTGCTTGAACCTCCTTAAACTTCGACTTAGGTTGTACAGAGTGATATGAGGTTCCTAGACTCTTGTATAAATCTCCAAAAGTGGCATTTTTTACCCATTTTGATTCAACAAAGGATATTCGAAGGGTTTAAATTTTAACTCGGGTATGTGAGACGCGAGAGTCAAGCGGCCTATACCTATGTTTATATAGGTACTATTACCGCTACGCGTAGGCACAGAGTCGCGATTGTTGTGCGGCACGTGTCGAATGTAGTGCGACGCGTAGCGATACACGACGGCGTTGCCGAATCCCGGAATCGGCAGTTCGACCGCGACCATGAGAACACGACGCGTCGTGCTCATGGTTCAAATAATAAATAATTGGTTGTTACATTAAAGATTGAGTCTCTTCATTTATTTATCGAGACCCTTACAGGTAAGAATAAATAAATTGCATGGAAATAAATGTCATTTTTTAATTGTTTATTCCTGTATTTCATGATTTATTACTGATTAATTACAGCATTTTTTGTGTAGCTGTAATAGAAAGCCACTTTTTTCGTGGCACCATTTGTTGAAGACACAGCGTGAATACGTGAATAATATACACAAAAGTAGTACACGCGCGTATAACATCCGGCTGGGAATGAGAAAGCTGGTGCTAAATTTCCTGCGTTGCAGTCCTATTTACCCTTTTTCCCCGAACCCCGCGCGCGTCCCGCCGGTGCAATTCCCACTGAATCATCTGGCGCCCTCGCATTTTTCCATTATGCAATTTTTATGGTGCGCCCAAGTTTGCGCCCGATTACATCCGCTGCACTGTTCAGTTTACTTTTCTCGCACCGAGCAAGTACAGACCTCCCCCTCCACTTCCTCCGAATTCGCCGCGCGCGTTCCGCACACGCCGAACTTATATTTCTCCAGCGTATCCGGCGTTAGCCGATCGTCAGCACCGCAACATTGACTCAGCCTCCACATCCTCGCGCTCACAATGGCCCCCGCCACCTCCCGTCTCTTCATTCCGTGTATAACTTCAGAAATTCTCGTACGCGTTCGTAACTCCCGCAAAGGGCAAATTGAAAAATTCCTCGTTGCGGAAATTTTCACAGAAAAAAAAAGATAACCAGCCCAAGCGCTAGCGGTGGAGAAAAATTCGGATATAAAAAATGTGTGAATGAAGACTGGACTCTTAATTAAAAACCGGTACCGGACCTAGTAATAAGTACTATTTAAATGTGATAGTAATTTCGTCTCGTTAGTATGATAATTATAATGACTGAATTATTTCACTACGAGTGAAAGAGGCTAATTTCACCTAATTGTGATTCATCATAATGATTCACTGCAAATTCCACTGCAATATTTCACACACAGCCGAGACAATATTAAATGCTACCCAATAAAACACCTATCCCCCTTCAACATCCAGATTGTTCGATTACAATCGCGTTTACCTTTTCCAATTCCACCGCACGGAAAATCTCGCGTACAAACGTTTCCTTCGATTCGCTGGAATTCAAGTACTTCCGGCCGTAGGCGTGTACGGCCGAGCGCGCGAGGAGAAAAGAAATTGAAAAATCCGGGAGGTGAAGGAAGCGCCAGCGATACAGTAGAATTGAGAGCGCGAGAGAGAGAGAGACGTAGAGACCGAGCGCTTTTATTCGATGCTCGAGCCAGACGACTATTCCGCAAAGGGCTTCCTGCTACGGAAATTACGCGATATCACGAGTCGAGTGGCGATCCCCGTTTACGTCCGTCCTTCCCTGATATTCCGCCCTTTGACCGAGTCTACCGCGCGATGCTCACATCCATCGCCGCAAAATGTACCGAACCGTCGCAGCCGGCCGGCCGGCCGGCGGACGCGAGATATCTGATGTGCCTCAGAGCGAAACTGTGTACACGGAGCTCCGGAGATCGGAGTCCGGCGTCGAGCTGCGCCAGAACCAGTAGCTGCTTCGCCGTCAGCGAATCGTATACTGTTCTCGGCAGCCGAGCTCGCGCAACACGAACCGTACACGGCGAAACGGCGGATCTTACGAGTCGAGGTCGGCTGCCCGATGTAACTCGGTTTACGTTCATCGTTCTCGACTCCTGCCTTTGACACGTGAACTGGCAAAGCATACGCACACGGTGCGCTGCTGAGTGCCTCGAAGTGAGCTCTCGAAGCTGTGGGATTCAACTCGGAAGCAATCTCATTGGCTGTTGCATCGACCTTGATCACCCATCCTCCAATCAGCGGGCTGTTCGATCCTGTTTTTTCGTGTAGTGGCCGCGACGTGGCGCAAATCGTTCAACAATCCAACATTTTAAATCCTGTGTCCTCTTAAAAAGGACATGGCACATCGAAAGTCGAAAGACTGAAGCCACCTTTCAAGCGTTCCGATTGGTCGGCGGCAGCTTCGATATATCGATTCAGACTGTCATGGCCGCTATAGTCACGCACGCGTTTTGAACGACTGTATTAGCCACAAGATAAGAAACGAAAAGCGAGGAGTGCGACCGAAGCGACCAGGTTGTTGCTAGTAATAACAAAAATTAAAGTATCTGAAATTGCGCGCAGCAGTTGTAAAATTCAGAAGGTTTCGAAAAATTATCCGGCTGCCATTTTACGTCGAGCAGCTCCAACAAAATCCGAGCCACCGATTTTAATCTCAGCGAGACGTCGTGAAGTCATCGCGATACGAAGAAACCTCGAGCGTTCTCCTTCGTTCGCGCCACTTGTCTCAGGCCTCCCGTCATATGCTTTTCCACTTCCGTTATCTCCGGTCAAATAGCTCGCAAAGAGAGATCTCGGCCCGAGTACGCGACGCGTCTCTTACATCTGTTTGGACGATGCCGAGTGCCATTGCCGAGGATCTCGAGAGAGAAGCGCGCGAAAGCGAGTGCAAGCAGAGCGACGCGCGGCTGCTTAGGCGAATTGAAAAAAACGTAGTGTAGAAAGAAGACTCGACGGATGGCCGACTGAGGGGGTGAGGGAGGGACAGCGAGCGATGGAAGGAGTGGCAGGGGAGGGGACATATACAGAGGCCTAGTCGGGTCTCTGCGTCTATCTCAAAGGCGACATCTCGCAGCGCAGCGACGAGTCACGGGAAATGGCTCTCGCAATCTTTTTCCCCGGTCGCACCAGAGGCGCCTCAGTAGCGACTAGCAACAGTGGCTGCGCCTGCTTGTGCCTGTGCTACTCGTTGCTACTCGCGCGCGCGCCCAGTGTAGACCTATGAATGCTTTGCGGGGCATCCTAGTCGAGCCAAGAGCCACGGCATTCAGGAGATATTAAATGAAAACATTGGGCGAAGAACGGGAGGGAAAAGATATGTCGGAGTCCGACCGCCCGCGTTTTTCTCCGCCTAATATTTGCGCAAGAGACATATCGCAAAGGAACCATCAGCAGACGCTCGCTTTTCTTCCAGTTTTCCTTCTGCAAACGCCATCCGTCTCACTCTCTCGCTTTTTCTCTTTCTCTCTTTATCTCTGTCTCGGTGTCTCGCGCTTTCTCGCTTTCTGGGCTCGGTCGCTCTTTCCGTTCCTCTTTCTAGTATTAGAAAAAACGCGACTATAGGCTCTTCCTCCGGTTACCTGGGCGCCGACTGCTCTCTATCCGTGCTCTTCCTCTCGCTCTATCGCTCTATCTCTCTTTTTCTACATTTTTTTTCTCTCTCTGGTGTATATCTCGAAGGCCCACGCGCCTCACACTGTGCCGCATCACCGGGTGAAAAGAGGAACCTCGTCCCCCGTTGTGTCTCCCGCGGCCCTCGAGACACCCGCGAATCGCCCGGGCCAAAGGAAAAGGCTCTGCTCGCCGTTGCCTCGGTGCGCTCGACGCCGCTCATCATCCGAGAAATCGCGTGAGATCGAGATACGCCGTTAGTAAAAAACTGTTTGAAATTGTCGTGAAAGGCCGTGACGCCAGATGGCTCTGTGGATTCGGTGGCTGTTCGGGCGCCGACTGCGAGTGGCGCGCTGTGTTTGTTTCTCGCTGGTTCCGTTCGTCTTCTTGTGCCTCGAGGTTATGTTTTTGTTCTTGCTTCGACGCTGGGTAATCAACTGATTGTCGACAGTGAAGTCGGTGATAATTCGCTGCGGCGAATACGGTATCAGCATTTGTCGGGGGGGGGGGGGGGGGGGGGGGGGGCGAGTGGCAAAGGGCCGCTGCGCTCGGCGCGTTTCTCTGTGGTCTCGACGACCGCTTTATAAACTCCGATGGTATATTAAATGCACGTATTATAGGCGGATTCGTGTCCCGCGGGCGTGTAATTACAGGTACAACGGCGACGAACAACGTTTTAACGGGGTTGGGTGGAGTGAGGTCGGCGCAACCGGCCGCGGGGCATCGATCCCCGTAATTGAATATCGAGAGAGTCATCGACAATAATTACAACCGACCCACGGCCCGAGAGACCCGCGGCAGCCGAAGGGACGCGAGAGCGAGGGATTTCGATTGTGCGATTCCGCTGCATCTAGGCTTTCCGCGAGCTTGGGGGAAAAAAATGTAGTGGTTCGCGAAAGCTGGAAAATAATTAGTTGCCTACTCGAAGTTTCTCAACTAATTGGTAGGTTAGAAATTAATTTTTTTATCCTCTACGGTGGCAAAAACGCTTCGTCGGTAGTTAAGCGTGATTATTTACTTCGGGTTAACGAGACTAGCGATAATTAAAAAGTCCGAAATAATTAATGATCAATTAGAAAAAAATAAAATACTAATTTTTAAGTTTCGCACGTTAAATTAATATTTCCCTCTCACCTCCGCCACTCGACACAACGACATACCAATCGATTGGTTCGTTCCAATGGTTTTACCAGCGAAAATTAACGAGCCCTCGGGCGGCTGCGCGTGTGTAACGAGTGAATATTGCTCCAAGTGTCCGGCACTCGATATTAGTCTACCCGCAAATTATATGCGCTGTATTATATTTCATACGACGCACGCTTTGATTCATAATTAACGCTCTCGAATTTCGCGATAGCGCGACGACGGCGGCTGCGCGCTCGGCTCTTGCGACCCTCGGCGAGAGGGTGAGATCATTATGCGAGCTTGGCCCTTCCGGGTTGGATGGAAAGGGGCGGCAGAGGGGGGAGGGAGAATGGAGGTTAACGGTCGGTGCGTAGAACAAGGCAGATAAAGGGCGATATAGACCTAGCTATAACCATGGCCCAACGAGGGATAAGGATTGTGTTTCCAGCGCATCTGGCTTATAATAATTATAATATATGTAAGATATTAGATAATAAGTAGAAGCCGTTCAGCAAGCATCGAGCCACAAGCCAAGAGGCTAACGCGATACATCGAGCTACGTTGCATTATCGATAATGTATCGCATTATAGTTACATAGATAATATATAGCGGTGCCTTAGTGTCTTAAGGTCGTATGAAATTTGCATAATAGATGACACGCCTTTTTGAAATTGGAACATCGATGCTTGTACACTTGACACACTGCAGGATGGCTACTTGTGATTAAACCGCAGCGTTCAACATCCGGTCATCGCTCTCCCCTCGACCTCTCCTCTTTATCGGGCCACCATTTTTTCCACTGGAATCCCGTTTAAAAAAGTTGGTGACTCTCAGCTATGTTCATGTGAAGCCGTTTTATTCGTGCTCTGATTGGCCCTCGCTTTGTGCGAAAGCAGATCAAATAAGACCAGATTCGTCTGTTTTCAAAATGTAAAATTGACAGTTTTGCTGTCAAGAGGAGGAAGAGTAGAGGGAAGAAGGATCCTCTATTAAAAAGTGCATGAGCAACCATTGTTGTCAATATAACTCGGCCGCTGATTGGTCGTAGACCGTCAAGATCGGCCGTTCGTTGTTTAACAGCGCGAGATTTGACAGTTTGTCGTAATGAGCACTGCAGCACTGTTTAACCTACGATGACCCCGATTTGGACGGTTTTCGGCCTGGCGGCCAAATCTATGATTTCTGACAAACTGCTCGACAAAATTTTTTGGTATAGGTTAAAAGTCGATATTTTGACAAAATAAATTTCGTGACCCTGATTTGGGCGTTTTTCGGCCCGGCGGCCAGATCTACGATTTTTGACAAACTGTTCGGCCAACATTTTTTTTTTTTCAAAATCAACTAAAAAAGGGTTGTAACCAGTGTTTTCAGGGGTAGAATATGCGACTTGAGAACGATGGTATAGGTTAAAATTCGATCTACAATTTCTGACAAGCAAAACGACCATTTTTTTTTTTTTTTTTTTTTTTTTTTTTTTTTTCAAAAGTAACTCAACAAGGGATTTTTAATTGCGATTCACCCTTTTAAAGCTTTATAAGAGCGCAGCAGCGCAAAAGTATCTCGGGCACGCGCGCCAGCGCGTGTGATTAGCCTAGTCCTCTATTAAAAAGGGCGTGAGCACCCATTGTTGTCGATATAACTCGGCCTCTGATTGGCCGAGGGCCGTGACGACCGACAGTTTTTGTTTAACGGCGCGAGATTTGACAGTTTTTATTTAAGAGCGCGAAATTCGACAGTTTGTCGTAATGAGCGCTGCAGCGCTGTTTAACCTCCGGTCGCGCACGTAAGCGCGCGTATTTGCTTCCTAGTTTAGTAAAAGAGCGCTGCAGCGCCCTTCAAAAAGTCGTGACGCGAATTTATCAAAAATATATTTGTAGTTTTTGGTCGTCAAATAAATTTATTCATTTTTTTGTAAATAAAATCTTTTGATTATATGTTTAATCGCGCGTTTCGCATTAAAAAAGCGACATATGTATGATTATAAATATGTACTTGGTCGTTATTGGCGAAGGGCTAGTCAATGGCGCGACGAAATATTAATTAACACATCGCTGCTGGTTGTTATCGATTACTTGATTGTGCCACATAGACGCGGAATATATCGTTATATATATATATATTAATATCGCGAGCGCAGTTTGTAACTAGCTTTTCATACGATTGATCCTTTGCCAACGTTAATTCGGCGTTATTATTCACTCCGTACAAAGGGAAGTTCGGGCTGCGGATATGCCCGAATATTTCCAATTTACAATAGAAAATAATTGAATTTGGTAGAACTCAGCCAAGCGTGTACTGGCCGCAAACACCCGCACCCGCCTTACTTCCTTTGACATTATTATTATTTCCGTCGAACTCGTGAGCGTCGCGCCTGCTACGAGCATTTTTGCTCGTCGACGCTATCGACTCGATCGAGGCACCGTCGGAGTTCGGAAATTCTCGGTGGTCGTGGTGCCTCGTCGCGGTCGCCTCGAGTGGCGCTAGAATCTTGTAACGACCACCCAGAGCCGCTGCGCCTCGGACTATCGCTCGCTCTATCGCCGTCTCCGCTGCGGCTCTTTGCCACTTGATCTTGTCGATCTCGCTGCGAAGCCGATTCACCTGCAGCCGCGAATATTTTTTTGTCCATGTTTATTAGGTTTTCACTAAATTATTATGATGAATTAAATTGAAATATTTATTAAACAAAAATTAAACTCTGTTTATTAAGGGGAGGGGGGGGGGGCAGGGTATTACATTTTTTTTTGCATTTTTATTTTATATTTTTTATTGAATGCATAATACCTCAAGAATATCATGTCAAAATTTCAAGTCAATCGGAGCAAAATTGACGACGTTATGAGTATTTTTATACTCGCGGATTGCTGTACCGCCTGCCCGGCCCGAGCGCGACTTTAAAGCGTTTTTCCCACAACTCACATTTTCAAAGTTGGTGCCTCTCGTACCGTTAAAACTACTGCACCGATCCTTTTGAATTGTTCCATACTTTTTCTGTACATATTTTACGAGGTAAAGCTGAAGAGTTTTTTTCGAATTTCTTAATATTTTTTATTTTACAATAGCAAAATAGCCGATTTAAAAAAAAAAACGCGTTTTCCCTTCGAAGTGTTTCCAAAAATTGAAACATTGAAATTTCGAAAAAACCCCTTCGGCGTTTCCTGGGGAAAGCGATTATCTAACGAAAGAACTTCGATTTTTTTATTTCGGATGATCCAGCATCACAAGAGTTATGAGGGGCACGCAATTCTACTTTTTTCCGAGACGTTTCCGAATAAATGCCATCCATTGCCGTATTTTTTAATATTTCTTAATGAAAATGTTCAACAATATTCTTTTAATGTTATACTTTGATGTACCATTGGTTTTATTATATAGATTTCAACTGTGTCGTAAAAAAAAATCACAATGATTTGCTTCTTTTGCACGAATTACCCCCCCCCCTCTTAAACAGGTGGCATGAGTATTAATTGTATTTTTATACAGCGTTAATTTAACTCTATAATTATGTTTCAATTATGTTTTAACTTCGTTAAAACATGATTTGTGTTTTCTCTATCGTCGTTAAAAATTTGAAACTGTTGGCTTAACCTCGTTTTCCAATTTCGCCAACCGACTGCCATCGTTTTTCGACGAGTCGTAAAAGTCACTTCGGTTCTCGCAAGGCCGCAAATCTTCCGAACACTTCGACTTAGGCATCGCACCGAATTGTGCGGAATTTCGGACCGAAAAACTTAATTTTGGCGAATAAAAATTTGTCGAAACTCTTTTTTGACGTACAAACAAAGGAGATCGAAACAAAAACTCCCCTCCAATGAGACCGAATATATATATTCATCCAAATATCATCGAAATCGATCTATCATTCTATATTCGTATTTACCGTTAAAAATCGTTAATGAACAAAAGTCCCCGTTCCACAAAATTTCAATGGCTCGAAAAACTAATGAGACGCTATGCAATTTTTTTCACGCCTGCCGCATTATTTAATTCGAAAAGGGCCGAGCCCTTTGTGTCCCCATAGATGCGGCGAAACCCCTGCATTTTTTGTTTGAGGTGTCTGCGTTAATTATCCGAATTTGTGATAACGACGCGTAAATACGATATTATATTTAATATATACCCGCAGCCGGTTGCGCGCGTGGCTATCGAACGCGTCAGACTCGGATTTGTTTGTCGCGTCGGTGGGTAACGCGACTTTTCATACCGAAATGAATCGCGCGCGGGTGCGTCGTACGCACCAACACCCGCGACACAGTAGACGACGACGACGACGACGGCGCCGACAGCGGTGTCGGAACGCGCGATCCTTTTCGTTAGCCTCATTTGTCGCTAATGCGCGCGTAACGCGAGGACGAAATGGATATACGCGGTACAGTAGTCGTCACGTGTCGCCTCTCTACCTACACGCGCCTCGCAAAAGCGTCAGACGCGCTTTCCTTCGGCTCCTGGAAAACGAGGCAAAGCAAAATAAAACAAATAAAGAACGTCGTCTGGCGTATTCGCATTCCATGTCATTTGCCATAAAAGCGCTCGCCGAGCGGCGTGACTTGCGCAAAAAAGAGGAAAAAAAAAAAAAATGAAATAAAAAAAATAAAAATAAACCGTCCCGACAAATAGTGAAGGGTCGCTTTCTGGTCGTTTGCCGCAAGGACGTTGCGCTAGGCGCGGCGAGTCTCGCGCGCGGCGCGTCAGTCGATCTCGCCTCGCAGTCGTCGAACTAAATGAGTCTCTTGATAATGATGAGTGAAAAACGGTTCTGCCGCCTGCGGAAACCGGGGCGAAGTGGCACGATGACGAAGGATCCTGTCTCCATTGATGATTGAGTAACGACCGAATAAGAAAAACAGCACATAGGGGAGAACGGGGCAATGGCGTGCAGTGGGTAATGCCGAACACCCTTATTACAACTGATTTTGAGATAACATCAAAACGCATGTACTAACTTTTCACTCATACCAAAACTAAGTAATTAAGCCTTACTTAATAAATGTATCGGCTGTAGAAATGTATTTATCAAGAAATATTGATTTACGTCATTTTGCATCTATGAACCTATAAGTAGTTGTAACCCGCAATTTTGTTGGTCCTTTTACATCAATTTGCACGTTAAAAAAGATTAAAATATGCGCAGTTTCTATGAGATTAAACAAATTACTACTCATTGCGAGTAATGCCTAACGCCCAGTTCAAAAAATAAAAAACTGAATTCATCACTATATTAGCTGATAACGTTTATTTAAGTAAAGAACAAAATTTATGGCGCTTAATCTATTTACTATACGTGAAATTTCAGAAAATGAGTACTATTTACGAAATTAACGTTTTTTTTTGTGATTTTGCAATTAATTTTTTTTTGCAGAAACGATTATATCTTCTGATTTCTAATCAAAATGATTTATTGGCAGTGATAGAAATCTAATTCAATGATTCTGTTTAAAATTGTGCATGATGTTCGGGATTACCTCCAAGGTTGGGTAATGCCGTACATTGCGATATTTTTTGTCAGTGCATAAAAAAAGATATTAGATTAAAAATTCTGTCTAAGACCTTTAGGCATTGTTTAATTAATATATAAAAGTTCCCTTAGCGACTTGGTTCACCTACGATACGTCATTTTTAACCGGAATATATAAGTTCTCGCTTAGGTGTTCGCCATTCCCCCGTCCTCCCCTATATAAAATTCTAAAAGTCATAGTAAATGATAAATAGGAAGCGCGAGCAATTCTTCAATTCGAATCTAACCATTTTATTATCATGAAAAGCAAAGAATGACCTTACAGAAACGCTCGGATCCCCTTTTGGCGAGGAAACGCGAATCGTTGGATTGAGCCAGTTCGCCCCGGTCGCATGCGCGCACAATGACCAGGCAGTTCAGCTTTGAAAATCGCGAGATATTTTAAGAGCCCGGGGTGAGCTCAAGCATTTCGCGTGCGTACGAAAGAATCCTTCGCTTCCACGGAGCTTTACAAAGTATGCGACGAGGGACATCGCACTGACGATTTGTGGCAACCTCGCGCAGTCCCGTGAGACAGGCGCGCGAGACATCGTCGCCTTCTTTGTGCCACTTTTGAGAGCTGCAGCGGCAGACGCCGGTGCTCATCCACCCAGCCGAGAGCTGCACTGATAGCCGCCCGAATGAAAGACAGAGTCTCCCTTGTTTCGACGCATCTTTCGCCTCTTAAATCGCTCGGAAGTAAAACGTATCAACGCGCGCAACGAACGCGTTTCGTCCTTATCGCATTTTACTGCAGTCTGGACGCTCGAGAATTTCCAAAAGAAAAATGTGAATTCCAAGAAAAAACTAAGTGCGCGGGGATGGAAATTGTCGCGATCGAATGCAAAACTAATGAGAAAGCAAAAATAAAAATAAAATATATTTCAACAAATTATTTATTGAAAAAAAAAACTGAATTATTTCAATAGTTTACCATAAGTCGTCACAGCTGCTTACGGTAATAGAGAACAGTATATATGTCCCGAGCAATTCGTGCTGGATTACAAACGCGATCGGCAACGAAATAGACACAACAGATACACGCGTCGAGCATTAGTCCCAAGGACATGTCCTTGCTACAGTTTTTTCCATTCAACAATGACCGAGATCACATTTCATCGAACTCGAGTAACCGGTTTTCACTTTCATCAGCTTTCACTAATCATCGGCACACAGAGGCCCGATGTGAGTGGCGATTGCGTCCGGAATTAGAAAATCGCAAACAGCATGTAACTGTCGTAGGACAAAGAGACCCAATGAAAACACAGCCGAGTCGGGGTGAGTGGGAGAGAGAGAGAGAGCGAGAGAGACAACGGTTTGTTAGCGCCCAGCGTGACGAGCCCTCTGAATTTGTTTAACCCAATTAAGAGACCCGTGGGGACAGCGGCCGGGCCTTTGCTTTGAGTGACTGCTCAGTCGATTGGAAGTTACACGTGTTTTTGTCAGCTCTCGTTTAACGCCCGACGCTGCGAGGCGCCCACGGTGTAATTATATACGAAACACGAGCGCGGGGCGACCGACGACGTCGGTGAGGAAGGAGGAAGATGCCGGGCTCGAGGATGCGAGGGGGGAGAACGAGAAAGACACACCCAGGGGAATGAGAATGTGAGAAATGTAAACACGAGAGAGACAGGATGAAGGAGACCCTAGCGATGTCACCCAACACTGGACTATATACACGCCAACGATTACTCGGAACGACGTATGAAACCGATATCCAGGACAGCCTACAGGTGCTTCGCGGGCATCGGGTACTATCGGGCCTACTTACCGACGGGTCGCCGAGTCTCCCGAGCTGTTACAAAATCGAGAATTAATTTTTTTCTCGTACCCCTGACCTCGTTGTCTGGTAACTTTAGTCGCGTTTGTGGTCAAGAAAAAATCTTCTATTTGTAAGTGTGTTATTACATTTTGAAACAAAGAAAATTGTAGCAATGTGAATGAAATTAATTTTATTTATCTCTCTATCCTCTCTTAGAAAAGACATGGCAATCGAAAGTCGCAATTTTGAAGCCGCCTTTCGAGCGTTCCTATTGGACGGCGGCAGCTTCGATATATCGACATGGCCGCTGCAGTCACGCGCGCGTTTTGAATCATAGTCGATAAACTTAGTCCTCTCTTAGAAAAGACATGGCAATCGAAAGTCGCAATTTTGAAGCCGCCTTTCGAGCGTTCCTATTGGACGGCGGCAGCTTCGATATATCGACATGGCCGCTGCAGTCACGCGCGCGTTTTGAATCATAGTCGATAAACTTAGAGCGGTAAATTCGAAATAACAGGGCGCGCGCAGCGCGCCCGTTCGTAGCGCGCCGTGCGACGTGAAAACAACAGGAGCGCGAGCGAAGCGAGCGCGTTGTTGCTAGTATTATAAAAAGATCTCACCGCCACCGCCGCCGCCGCCGCCGCCGTTGTGTAGGACTCGTCAAAAGGCCATGGCCAACTCGAAACCACTCGCTCGAAATTCACAGGCCAACACTAAACCACCCCCCCCCCCCCCCAACATTTTCAAAATTTTTTAAATCTCCAAAATTTCTAAAATTTTCAAAATTTTCAAAATTTTGGGGTGGAGTGGTTTCGAGTTACCCATGGAATTTTGGGCGAGTGGTTTCGAATTAGCCATGGAATTTTGGACGAGTGGTTTCGAGTTGGCCGTGGAATTTCGAGCGAGTGGTTTCGAGTTGGCCATGGAATTTCGAGCGAGTGGTTTCGAGTTGGCCATGGAATTTCGAGCGAGTGGAAAATTTTGGAAATTGACATCATTTTCAAAATTTTCAGAATTTACAAAACGGCGGCGGCGCGTGCGGAGATATCTATCCACCGAGGGGCGGTGGGAAATTTGCTCGAGAGGGAAATTTTTCTAAGTCCCTCAAGGCTCCCTGGGTCGCCAATATATTACTTTTCAAATACTCGACAACGACAAACAAACAAAGACAAAAGGGGGAGGAAGTGCACAAAGCGCGAGGGTGCCCCATCTTTACGTGTCAACCTCCCGGGTGTAGGCCCGCGAAGAAGGGGGGGGGGGGAGGAAGTTCTGTGGAGAGATCGAGGCCCTACCTCTTGTGGCTAGACTCCGCAAGGTCTTCACTTCAGGCCCGCCAAATAAGCCCGAGGGTCTCACACTGCCAGATGGCAGCCGACAACCGAGACGAGACGAGCGCAGCTTCCGTTGTTGCAAACGAACCGCTGGCTTCCAGCCCAGCGATGAAAACGGCGACCGACAAGCCGAAGGAAATCGGAATGTCTTATCTGAAGGACGTGAAGCATGAGTTGTCCGCGGATAGGTTCAAAACGTTCGTCGCGATGGTACAGAAGTACTCGAAAGACCGCGACTTCGCGGAGCTCATGCGAAGCATTAAGATTGTCTTCCCAGACGGCGAAAATCATCAACATCTTCGCGAGGGTAAGTAAAAAGTTAATAATTTTTCGACAAATATGAATTTAGTACAAATTCTCTTGCAACGCAATTTTTATTTCAGGTTTCCGAAGTTTTGTGAGCAAAGACCACTTAGAGTCGTACGACAGACACATCACCCCCTTCGACTAGTATGTATATAAATCTTTTTTAAGGGGTCTCTCTACTTTGGATGCATGGAAAAAACGCTATTTTTATCAATTTTTTTTTAGAATACTGTTATCTTTAGCGATATAAAACGTGTTGGGCTTAACAAAGGCATTCGTAAATTACAAAAAAAAATTTGATTTTAGCAACTTTTTTAGTGTGAAAATGCCAGGTAAACAGGAGCCGCAAAAAGTAAGTAGGTGTGCGCTGTTGAAAAAATCTAAACAATGGCCGAACCGAACCAAAAAAATTTAATGACTTTAGATTCAGTATATCATTGGCTATATCGCCTACCAGAATTATTCATGTATAGGCAAAAATAACAAAATGGCGGGTGAAAGAACAAAGAAATTGAAAAAACGTGTTTTTTACATGTTTTTTGCCAAAAAAAAATAGTAAAAATTCTAATTTTGCAATAATTCTGGTAGGGGATATAGCGATAAGTGTACAGCATATGTGGTTAAAATTTCATAAGGATCCGATCAGTAGTTCCTGAGGTTTTTTCAACGAGCGGTTCGAAAACTTTGTTTCGAGAAAAAAGCCTTTACAGTTTTAGCGATATACGATATATATATATAAGCGCGCTCAGGTAGCGTTCGACGTATGGAAAATACGTTCAGAATGCTCTGATCTTTCTGAAATTTTCAGACAATATGTAAGAAGGAATATATCTTCAAAGTTCGCGCGAAACGGTACGCGAAATTGAATCGCGTATTACCGTGGCGAGACTGAAACATAACGGAGTGGGGATCAGTTGCGAGCTCCCGAATTTACGAGGTGAATCTGCCTCTTTCTCCCTGGGACGCCGCCGAATCAACAGCGAGCGTCTACTGCTCTCACCTCAGAACCCCCTAGACGGGACCTCGTGGACCTCGTGGACTTTTTCGTGAAAAGTTCATCTCGATTCGGGACTGGCCGACCGAATCCAACAATACGAGTCGAGGAGGAATAAAATCAACCTGAGTGAGGAGAAGTGAAGATTTCCGACCCCAGGGAGAAATTGAGCCATCAATCGCTGAAGCGCAACAGAATTTAAGCTGAGTAATAATTGTCTATATATATTTTGGAGGAAAATAATTTCGATTATTAACGGTATTTCTTGCATTCGCGAAAATTATATAAAAGGAGAATTGTAACTTTTTTTATGTGTGAATGTGGGAGTGAAAAATACTGAGAAGGCAAATTGCGAAATAATTAAATAAATAATATGTGTTATTGGGACGATTTATAAAAATGATGATATGCGATCAAATGACTTGAAGATTTTAATAACGAAATATTAAAATAAAAGATCTTCATATAAAAATGGAAATAATAAGTAATCGTATATAATAATGTGTGTGTTTTCTTTAAAATTGATTTTTTCGCGGAGTTAATATTTTTGTATTTCAAAAACCAATACCCTACAAATACTTTTAAATATATAAACTTTCGAAAAATGTAGAAAAAAAATGTTGATTTGAAAAAAATTTCAAAGTAGAGAGCCCTTAAATCTAGGCAAAAAAATCTCACCGCTTACGCGTAGAAACATCTTTTCGCTTATAAAAAATACAGAAAATCCTCCTGACTCGCGACACACGTAGACCACAAAGTACTCATTTTTATTTCGCTCAGCTCCGAAATATACTTTGCAACCGGCGAAAGAATCCTTTGTGTCTCGTCGACGACGTAGTACATGCCTCGTGCCTGCGTCCCCAGGGCAAGAAAGCACGCGTAGCGACGATAAAAAAAATCGACGAGATCCCTTCAAAACTAAAAAATGAAAATAAAATAGGCAGAGAATGTCGGAAATGCTTCAGCGTTCCCAGACGCCGAATAATAACAGCGAGAATCGCGACTACGTGTGAGCGCGGGGGGGGGGGGGGGGGGAGGCGATGAGGCGAAGGAGAAGGCGGAAAAGGGGAAGAGGAGTGGGGGAAGGGAAATGCACACTCGTTCGGAAAAATACCGTCTTATTGTGTAACGCTGAATAGTTAGGGTTCAACCGTTGGGGGGTGGGAGCGGCGGGCGGGGGGGGGGGGGGGGAAACCAATATGCTGAGCGATCTACAATGCGGGATGAGAAAGGCGAGCGCGGTTGCATCCTCTTGCGTAATGATATGGGAACCCGCAGGTTAGTTCGCGCATTGTGCACTTCGGGGCGAACGAGGAATATTCGTATTTACGCGAACGCGTAACGAGCGCGCGCGCTGCTGCTGCTACTGCTGCTGCTGCTGCTGCTGCCGCTGCATAACGCGCAGCCTTTGGCCGCGCTGCGAACTACATCACGCGCGCGTTCGCACTCGCGCGCCGAGCGTGTACGATGCCCTCCCCCTCGACCCCAACACCCCCCGCCGCACCAGTGCAGTCGGTCGCTATTCCCGACGCTTACTAATCACGGTAAAAGCGCACCGCCAACCCTGTTTTATGCCCGCGCTCCGTGTGTACACGCGGCACAACCTCCTTCTTGCCTTACTTAATGAAAATATGAGAGGTGTCGTTTTTTTTCTCTCGCCTCTCGGCGTTTTTTTTTTTTTTTTTTTTCGACCCGGGAAACAGCGACCGGGATCTTCCTGTTTCGTCGTGTTCCGATGTAGCATAATTTTCAGCAATTTTGAGGAAAAATATTGATGGGATTATTTGATTGTATTTTTTATTTCTGAGCTTAAGCGAAATCGATATTTTGCATATTAAGCAGGAAGGAAAAAATTAATTTCTCGCGCAGCTGAATTCTACGAGGACGCGACGAGTTACGAGGGAAAAATAAAACGTGGTCTATACGGGTGAAAATTAAAGTGAGAAACCACTGTAGCTATTTCGCGCGAATTAATTTACAGTCGCTCGTGAATCCGAGTTCCGAACCCCACGTCGGCTGTGCGTGTGCGCTAAAAGCAAGTGGCTGCTACGCGCGCGCGGCTCGGTCGAGTCTTTCAACCCTATGCAGGCGCGCGAGGGTTTGGGGGGTGGCACCGGGTTCATCGCATCTCCGAAGGTTGTCACCGCGCTTCGGGCCCTCGAGTGCTCGCCGAGACGCTGGGGGACGACGCACAGTCTGACGTGCGTTCTTTATTTGATTTTTATTTTTATTTTTTTTCATTCTTTTTTATCTTCCTCGCTCAGCCTTGTTCGACACAGATTTTTATTCAATTCCATCGGTCTAATAATTCTTTATTCTCGCCGCATGAAATTTCAGCTACCGATAACAAAAATGATAAACAAATTTTTTTTTTATTGTTTCCAGATGGTACTTTTTTTATCGCGAATACACAGGAATGCTAATTGCATTTTTCGTATAGTCAGATTTAATGAAATTTCCAGCTCGAGCTTGAAGGACAAAAATTCATCTCCCTAGCAAATAAAAAAAATTATATATATATATATATATATTTTTTTAAACAATGCCAGGTACCTTTGTTTATCGACGAATATTGCGCGTCGAAAGAGACGAGAGAGCCTTATCTGTGTCTTCCCGGGGCGAACACAAATTCGCGCATAAGGGTCGCTGCTTTAACAAATACGGTTTCCCAGACGAACGACGTCATTAGCGATGTAAAACGTTATTTGTTTTTCGCAGACGAGTCTCGCGCGGAGAGCGCGCTCGCCCATAGATCGTCGAGTGTATAGAGCCCGCGTCGACCTCTCCCCCCTTCGCCCCCCGCAGCTTCGTCCCTCGCGCGCTTCGCGCTCGGTACCCGCGGCGCAGAATATTCCCCGGGTCTTGTGCTATATATACGTGGACTTCGCTATATACAACCGCACCGACAGGCAATTAAAGAAACGAGACAGAAATTAGCGTATGTATGAGCGATGCGCGCGGCTCATTAGTTTTCAACTTCTCCGAAAAGATAATTTGTCATACCGCGGGAATAAAGTAGCCGAGAGCGAAAGTGCCGGTATTTTCAATTGCAAACGCACTTTATTCACGAGACGAGAAAAAGAAGCGCAACACCCGGGTGAATTGAGCGACCTTCAATTTTTCATCACATGGCTCGAGGATTCTCCTTTTACAGGAGTTTAAACAAATGTGAAGCACTGTTTCTCATGATTAACTTCACTTCAGTTTCTGTGACAGTGAGGAAAAAAAAACTTATCTTTATTGATATCGTTAATTTGATAATGTATGAAACAAACACAGACTTGGGAATGGAAAGAGCGATGACGGTGAATTAAAAAAACGTTTTCATCAGATTTATTGAAAAGAAAATAAAGTAATTTTGATTTTCAGGCTTTCGAATATGCGAAAAGGGGAGGAACAGGCGAGTTGTCTAAGCGAGAATACAAAGTAGCCATGACTGCGTTATTTGGACACTGTCCTGATAATGTGAGCGAAAAATGTACAATCCAAAGCGAAGGATAATAAATCATTAACTTTTCCATTGTTAGTGGGAAATTAAGCAAGTTTTCCAAAACTGCCACGGGCAAACTGTATCGTTCGCAGAGTTCCTCCATTGGGCGCGCGAAAAAGGCTTCAGTAATGACTCTTTCATCGACGCGAAGACATTGTTTATGCTTCTGGACAAGGACTGTAAGAAAAGATTCTCAGAGCTCTTTTTTTTTTATTCAATCTCAACGTCTGCGGACGTTTGGGAGAAAAAATAATAATACATCATTAGCGGAAGATATTGATCTTACAGTCAAAGGCCGTTTGACGATAACGGACTTTTATTCGGCAGCCGAAGAAACCGGTCTGAGAGTATCAAAGTCGGTGTGGCAAAGAGCTTTCAACGAGATCGACCGACGGAAAAAAGGCTTCTTGGATCTGGATGAATTGACGATCCTGATGGACGACAACATTCATACACTTACGCACTAATAAATACTCTATCCAGCATGCATTTTGCTCTGCACTTTCTCGATTATGCGACAAATCAGCTTGGATGAATCAAAATAAAATTATGATATCTATTCTTCGCAATAAAAAAAATAACGACTCGTTGAGTCGAATTATAATTATCCGTATATAATAACAAAAAATTAACGTGGAACCTCGTGAATTGCAACACTGCTACTCGGGATGCTTCACACATACATTCGCAGCTTAAGGATGTATGTCAGCGAGACTGTTCTCAACCCGCTCAAAAGTCAAAATCCAGAGGTAAATTCGACCACTTCTCGATAGATTAAAAATCTGAAAAAAATCAAGCATATAAAAGATGCTCAAAAGAATAACTGCGCATAATAATAATTCCAAAATGTTATTAACAAGTAGGTGAAAAAAACAATTGTTCAACAAAGTAATGGTCAACCTAATTTTTTTTTGCATAAAATTTATATGTATATATTTCTAAACACATATGAATTTTTTCAGAATTTTTTCTAGTCTTCGAAATTTGGTTTTTTGTTTTCATCTTTGGACTGTATTCGCGAATCTATTTGATCAATCTTTTCGAAACTTGCATGGTGTCATGAGTGGTTTTGGAAGAAACACATATCCAAAATTCGTGATTAAACACGCATTTTTAAAGAAAAAAAAAATCCCAAAAAACCAAATTTCGAAAACTAGAAAAAATTCTGAAAAAATGCATATGTGTTCAGAAAAATATACATATAAATTTTATGCAAAAAAAAAATTGGTTGACCACTAATTTGTTGAACAATTGTTTTTTTCACCTATTTGTTAATAACATTTTGGAATTATTATTATGCGAAATTATTCTTTTGAGCACCTTTTATATGCTTGATTTTTTTCAGATTTTTAATCCATCGAGAAGTGGTCGAATTTACCTCTGGATTTTGACTTTTCAGCGGGTTGAGAACAGTCTCGCTGACATACATCCTTAAATTCTACAGGCATCGTGCTTTTGATTCGCATGTGTGATGAATCCCGATATCGCCATTTCTATCTTAGATTTGTTCAGTCCCGTTATTGAATTAACATCATCAGTCGAATTAATAACTTGCCGCGCCCTCGGTCAGTCGCACGGGGCTTAATAAAATCTTGCTTCTCACGAACCTGCGTATTTGGTATCGTCGCCATCGTCCTTTCGCAGACTCGCGAGGAATCCTCGGTCACGAAGGAAGATATTTTCTTCCCGCCACTATTTACACTTATAATATATCTTCGTCCGTAGAAAAATATTTTATCATACGCTAATTCGTGGGTATCTAAAATTATTCCTTATCCGAGAATTCCTGACTCGCGAGTTCATAAAAATAGGAATTTGTATTCTGTAGAAGCAAGTTGGGCTCTTCGAACTCGATCACTTCGCCGTCTGCCATCACGATCACTCGGTCGCAATGCATTATTGTCCTGATGCGGTGAGCTATGGTGATGACAGTAGCGCTTCGGAAGGAAGACTTTATTGTCGTCTGAATCGCTTTGTCCGTATCCTGATCGACGTTCGCCGTTGCCTCGTCGATGCATAATATCTGTTTGCATGGTTGTCAGTGAAAATATGCACAAATTTGACATTATTTTTGTTGTCGGATCTGTATAAAATACATACCCTAGCGTTGTGTAACACGGCTCTGACCAGGCAGAACAATTGTCTCTGTCCTGCGCTCAGATTGTTGCCGTTCTCCTCAAGATTAGCGCCCAGACCTCCCAGTCTATGGACCAACGAATGGAGCTTGCACCTCTCTAGAGCGCTGTAAATCTGCAGGTCGGGATACTGATTGAGCGGATCGACGTTCTCGCGAACGGTGCCAGAGAACAAGAATGGATTTTGCGGTATAATCGACAGACGAGATCTGGAATCAGTTAATTCGTCAGTCCAATTTCCCCTTTGTTAATTAAACTACATTTTATATATTTTAAAAAATTACCTCAATGCCCTCAAATGCAAACTCTTAACATTCACATTGTCGATCAATATCTCCCCGGAAGTCACCTCGACGAGACGAAACAGGCAATTAAAAATCGAGCTTTTGCCCGCTCCGGTGCGTCCGACAATGCCGATTTTTTCAGCGGGTCGTGTGGCGAACGACAAATCTCTCAACGAGAACGTCAGACCATCTCTGCAATATAAAAAACATATGATCACAAAATATTGGAAAACGTTGGATCACGACGAATATAAATTAGTTATCTAGCCTCAAGTTTCAATTCAAGCGTCGTAGACTGACCTGTACTTGAGTGAAACGTCGCGGAACTCGACGACGCCCTGACTCGGCCACGCGTACGGAGGATTTGCGCCACCGCTGCTCTCGGTGGGAATATTGTCCAAATACTGTTTCACGCGCTCGACCGCGATGATTTCTCGCTCCGTCTCGGTGAACACATTCACAACACCAGACAGTAATCCGGTGATGGACAATGCGTACGTGATCGCTAATCCGATGAAGCCCGGATCGGCGAAATCGTATTGATGCTGCAAAACCGCTATGATGCACACACCAGCCAGAAGTACAACGCCGATAAACTGCAGTCGGAGGGACAGCCATTGACCGGCTGCCATCGCGGCGAACTGAGTCTTTTGACTGGCGTCAAGGTAGAGCTCGTTTTCATGCTTGAAACGCGGCACCACGCGAAACGCTCGAATGCTGCTCAGTCCTTGCAAGGACTCGTTGAAATGCGTGTACAGCGGCGAGAGCGCGGCACTCGACAGTCGTTTCAATTCCCTTGACGTCAGCCTGCACAAAATAAATGTATATAATCACAGATAAAATGACTTATTTCCTGATGAGTATAAAAAATACTATAAAACAGATTATTGGATGTGCAGACCAAATGTCTCTGGGCAAAATCTCCCGGATGAAATTCCCCCGGATGAAATACCACCGGACAAAATTTCCCCCGGGAAAAATTTCTTCAACGGGCCAATAGAGATACTGTGACACGCTCTAGTGACTATCCTGTGTTTAACGTCCGTGAGCTTGCTCGATCTTCGATCTGTTGACTTATTAGTTTCGTGATCGAAGATTACTGTTCAGTCTCGGATTATTGTTCTGTGCGTCCTGTGTGTTGTCCGAGCAAGGCGTGACCGAAATGATTGTCGAGCAAGGTAACGCAGGGGCGGCTGCCGAGGAGGCGAAAGTATCATGATCTCGATGCCCGCATTAAAGCCGTTGTTGAGGATTTCGATAACTCCGCCATTATTGATTGCCTTCGTGGAATCGCTCAAAATGTTTTTTGCTTTGTCTGTTTTTTTTCCAACGGGAATTTTTTTAGGGGAATTTTGTCAGGAGGAATTCTGTCAAGGGGGGATTTTGTGCGGGCGAATTTTGTCCGGGGGAAATTTTGTCCGAGGGAATTTTGTCTGGGAGCGTTGTGTCCGGGGCCGTATTACCCGGGGGATATAGTCCGGGAGCCGATTATTCGCAAGACTCAATAGAGCATCTGATCTTTCGCAAATCATTCTGTACCTGTAATGATTCTGCGTCCAGTGATAAAAAGGCGCGAGAGTAGCCAGCAGCAGAAATATCCACGGCAGACCATAAGTCGTGACGACGATCGATCCGAGTAAGGCAAACGTCTGGCTCAAAAGAATATTAGCGATGAAAGGTAGTGAGTCGTCGACGGTGTAAGTATCAGACGAGAATCTGTTGAGAATCCTTCCCAGAGGATGCACGTCGAAAAACGATGTCCGTGCCTGAAACAATTAGAGATCCCCGTCATTATACATTGTGGGCTTGAGTGGAATTAGTAGTATTTATTTCGCGCTCTGCTCACCTTCAGTACCACCTTGAGCAATTGCTTGTGCAACGATACCGCGGCTTGTATTCCACCGTAGGCAAACATAAAAGCCCTGATCAGCGTGAACACGGAATTGAGCAATGCGAGAATAGCGTAGATGCCCAGGTAGTATCCGACGGTACCGTCGCTGCCGTCGTCGAAGACGGCCTCGAGCCTCAACGACTGCGGCAGAATCGTTTCGTTGGCCGGCAACGAGGAGTTATCGCGGGTCACCCAGAAGGAGAGCCACAGATCGGTAAAATTTCGCGAGCTCTGCATGAGCAGCATCGAGAGGAATATGGAGATCGCGAGGTAACGTCCGATTGCTCCTATGTAAGCCGAATAAACGCCGAATTGCACGGTTCCCTTTTCGACGAATTCCTCGTCCAGCAACGAATCTGTTTCTTCGTTCAGTATGTCGTGTTGATCTTTCGGGAGACCCGAAACCGGCGCCAGTTCGAGATCCGGATCGAGGGAACCCGATGAGAGCAGATAGTCCTCGAGATTGGGGAGAATATCGCTGGGCAATCCCTGCTTCACGACCTTCCCCCTCGACATCTCGATCACGTGGTCAGCGTGGATCAGAAATTGCGTCTGGTGAGTGCATATTATTCGGGTTTTGTTCTTCAAGAGATCGAGGATAACGTGCTGAAATATATGTCTCGCTATTTTGGTGTCGAGGGTCGCGAGAATGTCGTCCAGAAGGTAAATGCTCTTGTCCGCGTACACCGCTCGCGCCAGGGCTATGCGAGTTTTTTGACCGCCGCTCAAAGTGTTTCCTGCCTCGCCGACACCCGTCAAATCCTTCTTCGGCAATGAAAGGAGATCGTTCGTCAGGGCACAGGCCATTAAAACATTTCTGTAATTAATTCACCCGGTATGTTAGATAAATGCAATCAGCTTCTCGTTTTTTACAATCAGATTGCAATTATTTGGAATACATACTCGTACTTGTTCGGATCGTACGCTTTTCCGAATAAAATGTTGTCTCTTATCGTCCCGCGTTGCAACCAAGGATTTTGTTTCACGTAACCGAATCCCTGCTCCAAATCATTGACAGCTACGACACCACCGCCTCGCGTTATTTCAGCCAAAATTCCGTCCAACAGAAGCGACTTTCCACCGCCGATTCTACCCATAACACCGATCAGTTGGCCCTGTGTTCATTTACATTAGTTTAAACAGTAATATTAATACATGTTTGTTGCCTTCAATTAAATCGTTTCAATTGATTTGCCCTAATAATAAAACTGAATTATACTACAGAACGTACTTTCTTGATGTTGATATTGAGATCTTTCAGTGTAAATGCGCGTTCCTCCTCAAAAGTGACGACCTTTTTGCTAGTCGATGTGGAGGCCACGGGCGATTCGTTCTCAGGTGTTAAGCTCGATTCGCTCTTTTTCTCCACACTATCGTTTACCAAGAATGAAGCGTCTTTCAGCATAATATCCATACCGATCGGCGGATCTGAGTAATACGTTGACGTATCCAAGTCCGGCAACTGTACAACAAAATTCGCTTATTAAAACGTCGCCGCGTTTCACATTTGAGGAGAAAATGTTAAGAGAAAAATGTATTACATCAAGAAGCCTTTGTATTCTTTTGACCGACACCCACGCCTCGGTCAGACCGTTCAGAACCCATGGAAAGGCGTTTAATGGACTGATGAGCATGTTTAACAGTGCCATACTGGTGAAAACCGTTTTCGCGTCGAGTTCATTGCCGAGAAGCACATAAGTTGCGAACGTGAGTATCGATATCAGAACTGGAGTCGTAGCCCAGAAGTAAACGCACAACGCATCTAAATATTTGCGTCCTTTTAGGTATTTGATTTCCTTCTCTCGCAATCCTGCAACATAACATTATTCTCACAGTATTATGCGCGTTGAAGACGTCATATTCTGAAAGATCTGGCAGTGTATACTAACTCAATATATTGACAAGAAAATATTCTTCCCAGACGTTGAGTTTTACGGCGGTCAGACCGCGAAGCGTTTCACCCATGAGCCGCACTCTCTGATCTTTGAACTCCATCATCTTCGTGCTGAGTACACCAATTTTGTTGGCTATCACTTTGTTTATCGGAATGAGTATGATGGCGAAGCTGACGCCGGCCATGAAGGATATACCGATTTGCGTGTAGAGCAGGTAAAGCGTCACAACCAGCTGAAAATCATTATTATTTGCAGTGAAGAAATCGAACAACAATCAATTATTGTTTTACTGCGTTACCTGCAACGGGATACTCCAAACAGTATGAAAACTCGGGCAACTATTGACGATTCTGTCGCTGTCGGTGCTCATAAAATTCACTATTTCGCCGAAGGTAAATTGCTGGCTCAACTGGACGTTCGAAGAGTGCAAAGTCTTTCGATATACCAGTGTAACTATAGCGGTTCGAATTTTCAATCCAACGATCGACATCCAAAACGTAAAGTGGGTGATGCAAAACGCGCCTGGAATACATTATTTTCTTATAAGCACAATGTTAAATACGGTCTTCAGAATAGAAATATATGGACAAGTTTTTACCGAGCAACGTATTTCCAAACATCAAAATTGCGTACAAATATCCGTACGACACTGGCTCGTTTTTGTCCTCGATAAAACCCACGAGCTTGTTCAGCAATATAGGACCTACGAAGCCTGTGCAATCGGAGATAAATTTCAGCACTCCAACAGCATAGAATTGCCAACCGAAACACTGATGCAAAAGCGTTAGCAAAGATATGTTGTTGCTCGACGAGATGATATCCACTTCTGGATTTTCTTGCGAGGATTCATCCAATGTACGTCTCTTTTCGCGGAGCTGAAAAATGATCGTTCACGTGGGAATTGTAGTTAAACGTTCGATCGTCCAGGATAAAAAATATTTGGCAATCATTTTTTTATCGCGAAAACCGCCAACTTTTACCGCTTTTTTCAAGTGTTTGTCGATTCCATAGCCGATGGAGGCTGTCGTGATGTGGTCAGGCAGGTCATAAAGGTCGTCAGGATGCCTCAGCAGTCCATGAACTCCCTTTTCCATCAGCGGCGTCACCCAGTAAAACAGGAGTCTCGCCAGAACCGTGGAATCTTCCATCGCTGTGCCGAGATAGTTCGGATCTTGCACTTCAGCGAAATGCACGTAGGACGAGTTCGGCGAGTTTAGGAGAGACGTTCGCTCGGTCACCTGAGACATTGATGAATGGATTAACGTCACTTCGAAGATTTCTAGCGATACGATCTAAAATCGACGGTGAAAATCTTATCCGCGGATTAACGTATTATACGGGGACGAGATAGCAATTGTATCAGCGTATTTTTATAAGTTACTACTCACTCACGCTAAACTATATACGCTTTCTAACTGATCGAAGCTTAAAAAAACGTACCTCTCGGTATCTGGGTGGTTGCCCGTTTCGATAGCCAGGAATCAGGGTCAAGACGTACAGAGAGAGAAAGGTAACGACACCGATACTGAATCCCAGCGATAAATTCGGCAGTACATCGTCGTGAGAGGCGTGCTTTACGTGTGTCCGGAGTAGAAGAGCGGAGCTACCGAGTAGCATAAATATCAGCGCCCTTATGAACACAGGGCCTCGTAGATTTAGACTGGGACTTCGACGCAAGGTCAGGATGAAGAAAAAATGAACGACCCAGGCGAGACCCTCGGTTCCGGCTACCAGGTAATCAATCGGTTTCGCCGAAGTCGATTTATCGGTGTATCTCAAATTCAAACGCGCGGAACTTTGCAAAATTGGTGGGGCGCCCGTGGTACGTGTGGAATTTTTCTGCCCGGAGAAGAACAATTCCGCCAAACTGGCGGTGTCGTTGAGGCCACTTTCGATCTTCCCGAAAATCGCTTGTGGATCGACGAGAGGATGCGGGATGGAAGGATTCGGCGTGGTGCTCGTGAAAGGCGCGTTCGTGACGACGTTCAGAGCTGCGTTGCGATTTATCGGCGCGTGGAGAGGCAATATCGTCGTGTTCGTGACGATAATGTAGGCACGGATTATCGGAAGAATTGCCAGACACGCGGTCACCAATAGCCGCAGATTGATCGTGTAGTGCGAAATCGGCTCGTGGTGATAGCTGCGTTTCCCGCAGTAATACGCGGACGCTATTGCCATCAGGGCCAGTGCAGGAATCTGTAAAAATGTAGGAATTGTTATGGATTTTGATTTTGTCTACGAAACAGTCTCATTTATCTTAATTGGTTTTGTTTTTTTTTTTTTATAAATAATTAGGAATAGTTATTTTAACTAGTGACCATTCTGGTCCTAATACTTTTAGGCGACAAACACTTTGGTATCTTACTTGAAGGCATAACTGTTGAAAGCAGAGACCCAGGTCATGAGTGGTAGGATTCAGCGGATTTATACCTCCATGAGAGCCACACAATTCTGTCCAGTTCCATTTCCACGATCCGGAGATTATCTCAGGGTCTACTTCCCCCATTCTTGGAACTAGTCTGCTAGGAGCATTACAAATGTTTATAATTATGTTTCTGCTTAAACTAATTTAGCGACAAAATAAATAAATAGACTGAACCAATATCTTTTCTACTACTGCTAGAGAACTAATTTTAGCGCTTGCTCATAGAAAGATAAGACAATCTCATTCTGAAGTATAAATTGCCATTTTGGGAAAAATTGTTTCATGGAACGGAAAACATTGTTATGTCACATGACAATACAAATTTGATTTTGAGTCTCCGCAGTTTAGCGCAAAAAAGGCCTGATCGATTCAAACTTAATATTCTCTATTTGTACCAAATCATAAATGTAGATTTATCTTGGATCCAACTACAGCAATGAAAATGTATATGTTTACGAATAAAAAAAGGGAGAAACGAAAACTTTTTCACAAACAACTTTAGCCCGAAATATTGCTATTATTCTTATTATATATCCACCATTTTGTAACGTACCTATGTAAATAATAACCACATGTAGTTAAATGTTAGTCCACTATTTGTAAAAAAAAACCGAGATTATTAATTTTATTTGCTGTTTGCGCTGCTTTCTCGTCGATGAATAGTGAATCACCAGCTGATCTGATATATCTCGGGGACGGAATCGTAGGTTATGTCGCCCATTGACGGCCGAGAATTGTCGAACTGACGTTCGAGCGCGCGAGCCGCACGTAGTCGACGTCGTTTATTGCCCAATCAATTCATTAACGAGACCGCCGAGGAGCGGAGGAAATAAAAATAATCTCATTCGAACGACTTTTCGAGGTATTCACAAAAGCTACAAAATCGACATGACAAGATGCCGGATATTTCGAATTTTCCGAATTATCGCTGCATTTTGTATTGGTTATGGAACTGTTTACGCCGATAAATTGCTACTTTTAGCCAATTATCGTAACCACTCACGCACGAAGCACTTGATCAATAATTCACGCGTTGGCCGTCATATTAAAAAATAATCACAACAATTTTATTAAATCACAAATTATATAAATACAGACAGACGTACAATTTTGTTTAGAATTGCATTTACTATTTCAATGCGTAAGTTAATGTTAAGAGGATTAAAAATATTGATATTTTTCGTTTGTTTGTTTTTACAAGGAATTTCTGGATCAGCACATGAGTCGCAAAGAAGACGCAGGAGTCATGGGTTTAGTGCCTGAAACTGCCGACAGCACGGAGCAGGAGGCGTCGATTCCGACTGCGCAATCGACCCAGCCGAACGTGGCACTGGAGAATGAGATCCTGGATCACATTGCCAATTCCTCGGCGATATTCAAGAGTCAGCAGAAAGGCGATCCTGAGTTGAGCTCCGAGGAGAAGCGCAAAATAGCTGCCGACCTCCTGGCCAAGAGTCAGAGTTTGTTTCTAGCCAGATTCGGGGAACATATGAAGAAGGAGCACTTGATGTACTTTGTCAATGTCGAGGAAGACTATGAGATCTGTTATCACATCAAGAGGCTGAAGAGATATCTCAACAAAACGTCGCGACAGATCGACGTGAAAAATCGTCGCTACCAGGCGCTGAAGGTGATGGTGGAGAAGGGCGAGTATTTCAGCGAAACCGAGATGATGAAGCGCAATCCTCTGCTCTACGATCATCTGATCGGCCAATATCTCACGGAGGAGCAGAAGAAGAAACGCGACAACATAGACACGACGAACATAACGTTCGTGAATCTGCTGCTGGAGAGCATAGAGCGCGATCGTCAGAGAAGCGTGATGAAAGCCCAGGAAGACGCGGAGGACGAGGTTCTCGAGGAAAACGACTCGGATGAGGAATCGGACGCGGAAGTGCCAAAGAAAACGTCCGGCAACAGATCGCAGACTCTCTGGGGCGAAATGTCGGGCTCTAACGATCCTCACGAGAAGCAACAGAAGGAGAGGCGACTGCAGCAGAACTGCCAGAAAATTCCGACCAAGGAGAGACAAGTACTGCGGGAGGAATTCGTCACGCACATGTACGAGAGCTTCCTCGATGGAAAAGACACGGAATTCGATTATAGGTACAAATAAAACTTAATTTCAATGGACAGAAAATTCCCTTTTACACAAGAAAAAAATTCTACAACATTGCATGTTCTAATATTAATTGTCCAAAACGATTTGTTTTTATGGGATTTTTTTTATAAAGATTTTTCGATAAGGAATTTGTTGTTCCCAAGGATGTTTTTTTGTGGGATTGCTACACTTTTAATACTTGGCGTACAATTTTTGTTTTGAAAAAAACATTTTTGTAGGAATTCCTTTTACACAAGAAAAAAGATTGTACAACATCGCATGTTCTAATATTAATAATATTGTTGCAGTACTGTGGACGATAACGAAGCGTACGACAACGTTGTGATACGAAGTCAAGACGAAGAGGAGAAATACTTCGACTCCGAATCCCCAGAGACGGTTCTCGTGGAGAACGTGCGAGAGCAAAATGACTCCGAGGACGAGTTGGACGCCTATATGAAGTCGCTAAAGGTCAAATAATATTCACAACTAAAGGCGACGGCGTTTTCTCACGCAACACGAGTCATTCACATGCTTTATTGTTATTTCATTCAATAGGAGCAATGTACGACGAACCAGCTAGCTACGGATAGCCCGACGTTGTAGCGTTCGTTTAAACTAAAGAGCTTTGTAAGACTGTAAAACCGTATTATTTTGTTTCATAAAAAAAAAACAAACACGCAGAAATCGTTGTAGGCAAAGAGCCGAAAATTCATTTGCTGACCTTTGGTACATCATTATACACCTTCCCTCGATTAAACAAATCGATTAATACTTAATTGCAATTAAATGTAAATAATAATTGGATTTTTTCTTTTTGTTTCTATTATTTTTTTATAAAATCTTATTCGATAATGAGGTGTTTACCCCGTCCACATAATGATAAATACCGATGCAATACGAAGCAGCGCGCGACCGATTTTTTAAATGACTCGCAACGAATCACAGTAGCCCGACGTTGTAGCGTTCGTTTAAACTCAAGAGCTTTGTAAGACTGTATAACCGTATTATTTTGTTTCATAAAAAAAAACAAACACGCAGAAATCGTTGTAAGCAAAGAGCCGAAAATTCATTTGCTGACCTTTGGTACATTATTATACACCTTCCCTCGACTAAACAAATCGATTAACACTTAATTAGAATTAAATGTATATAACAATCGCTTTTTTCGTTTTGTTGCTATTATTTTTTACATACTCTTATCCGTTAAAAAGGTGTTTACCCCGTCCACATAATGACAAATAACGATGCAATTCGAAGCAGCGCGCGAACGATTTTTTGAATAACTCGTAACGAATCACAGTCGAGACTTCCGAATCTCCAATCTCGGCGCTGCATATGTAAACCTGTTCGGTTGGCCGTGTTGTGCGGTGCGCTGGTGTCTATGTGTGAGTCGCGTGTGCAGCGCCACTACGGGAATTGCGGACGTCGTCGATCTGGCGAGTTCGTTCGGTGATTAGGGCTGCTGGGCGGATTTTGTTACACAGGTTTTTTTTTTACGAAGCGATGGTAAGTACGTTTTATGGAATTTTTTTCGCTGCACGACGTAGACCGAGTTCGATTGGCGTTGAATGCATTTTTGACTTCCTGTTGCGCGTTTCTCGCGAGACCCCGATTGAAATTAATCAAAACAGTAGCGTTTGACAGAGGTTAGCCCCGCTGATAAGGTTAAAGGGAGTAACTGTCAATTAGTCGCCTCGCTTGACGAAATCACTCATTATTTTCTGCATATCGCAAACTATTAATCCAGAGCTTTGAATCAATTGAATCGACCTATCAGATTTGACAGTGCTTCCACCCAGGATTTTACAATTTTGTGCTTTCGTTGGGTTTAGCTGGTTAACCGCTACTTTGCTCTCTGAATAGTAGTTTCTTTCCCCTTGGAAGTTGCATTTACATAGCTCATTAGACGTAGCTTTTGCATCGATATCGTAAGACTCTTGGAAATGAAACTAGCCTGGCTTTATCTTATCTTTTAAATTTCATTTGGAGTAGAATGGACGATAACAATATTTTTTTTAATTTTTACTCAGTTCTAAAATTAGTCAAATTGCTTATATAGGATAAGTGGAGTCATTGAGCTATTTATTTTATACGTAAGATTGAATATTACATTTATGCTATTGGGCGTAGCTTTGTCATGCTAATTAATATTCTGGATCATGGTCATTCCTTTTTTGTGGCCGAATTATCATAGCATGTTTCCTCATAGTGGTTTGCCCTGTCCAATTCTGAATTTTAGAATTTTGAAAAGTTTCTACTCGGAGCAGAAACTGGACTGGGAATTTTTCTGCAGGAATCACGTAGTTGTAGCGCACGCTTTAGTTGAATTGCGTATTTAGCATGGTGCTACCTGGAATCCCTGGTAGGTATCTCTATTCTTCTCGCAGCCAATGACGCCTGTGATGTCCGGTGTCGAGGAGCAGGAGAAGCTGCTCGAGGACGCGATCGGCGTCGTCAAGGTCCAGGCTTTTCAGATGAAGCACTGTCTGGATCACAACAAACTCATGGACGCCTTGAAACATGCATCTACAATGCTGGGAGAACTGAGAACATCGTTGCTCAGTCCAAAGAGCTATTACGAATTGTGTATCCTTTTTCAATTGTTGATTTCACATACGTTTATGTTCTGCAATTTTTTCCTTACATAATTTATCAACAGATATGGCGATAACAGACGAGCTACGTCACTTAGAGATTTATTTGTTAGATGAATTCCAAAAGGGCAGAAAAGTGGCGGACCTCTATGAACTTGTACAGTATGCAGGGAACATTGTGCCTCGATTGTGAGTAAACTATATGGGTGGGGATCAAAATAACGAATGACCAAAAAGCGAATGGCCAAAATAGCAAATTTAAAACTAACGAACGTCCAAATCTAGAAAGATCATTTTTACAGAATTCGCTGTTTTAGCCATTCGTTATTTGATCATTCGGTATTTTGACCCCACATTTTATTAAAATGCAGTTAAAATAGCAAATGACAAAAATAGCAAATTTTGTTATGATAGTTATTCTAGATTAAGACATCCATCATTTTTAAATTCGTTATTTTGGTCATTTGCTTTTCGGTCATTCGTTATTTTGATCCCCACCCAACTATTTATAATCGTGTAATCTATACTTTCATGGAGTTTTGTGGATAATTGCCATGTGCTTCAAAGTCGTAAATTTATCTCAAATTAGTTCTGTCAATACCTTAACAAACATTAACAAAGCAGTTTATAATTTTCTTTCTTATTATTTCAGATATTTATTGATCACAGTTGGCTTGGTTTACATAAAAACCAATCCTTGTCTTAAACGAGATTTACTACGAGACTTGGTGGAAATGTGCAGAGGAGTGCAGCATCCTCTTCGCGGATTGTTTCTGCGAAATTACCTGCTCCAATGCACTCGCAATATTTTGCCCGACGTTTCGGAGGGCGACGATGAAGAGGGAACAGTATGTTATAGACATTAAATGAAGCTACGATAATTGCACTAACGCGATATTGGCATTTCTAGTACATTTGTATTCAGGTCCGTGACAGCATAGATTTTGTACTGATGAACTTCGCCGAGATGAACAAATTGTGGGTCCGCATGCAACACCAGGGACACAGCAGGGACCGCGAGAGACGGGAGAGGGAACGAGAAGAGCTGAAAATTCTCGTAGGAACGAACCTCGTGCGGCTGAGCCAATTGGAATCCGTGACGCTCGACAAATACAAAAAGGTGATTTTTGTTAGGCAAAATAATCGCAGGAGGAATAATTTACCGGTTCACTTGTTGATATCCATTGTTTATATCTAAATATGCTTTTTTTAGCTTGTTCTACCTGGTATTCTAGAACAGGTTGTAAGCTGCAGAGACGCCATTGCTCAGGAATACCTTATGGAATGCATCATTCAGGTAATAAATCGAATCAAACGATTGTTTCATCGTTTATCTTTACCTTACACTCGATTGTATAAATATTTTTTCTAAATCTTCAGGTTTTCCCCGACGAGTTCCATTTGCAGACGTTAAACGCTTTTCTCAAATCTTGCGCGGAACTCCACAATGGTGTGAACGTTAAAAATATCATCATATCGTTGATTGATCGTCTCGCGACGTTCAGCCAGAGATCTGACGGAGTCGGAGGCCCTGGGAGTCCCAGCCAAATTCCAGGCATTCCGCAGGACGTTAAACTCTTCGACGTATTCAGCGATCAAGTTGCAACGATCATCCAGGTTGGTGAAATTAATAAAATTAATGTACGACGTTGCTTTGATCAAAGCCTCGAAATTTGTAATTTCCTGTAATATAGGGTAGATGTACCGTTAGTGGACACTGTACCTATTGGGGCCATTTTTATTAATTTATTCTTGAAATTATTTTTTCCCACTAAAAACGTGTTGACGTTCCGAAAAAATTCATACAAATTCACCGATTTATCTACTCGATGTTTTTTTTTATGCCGTTAAATGTGTTGTTTTATTCCTTTAAATGAGATGGCCACAACCGGCCTTAAAGTGGCCAAAAACGGTACGTCTACCCTATTAATGGCCGTTCAATGATGATATGATACTACACTGCGTTTGACAATCCATGATGTTTATCTAGAACAAAAACAGCTCTTACTCATCTAGTTTAAGTCTGAGAACGGTTCCCGACCCTCCCCGATTGATTCCGAAACGACTGCGTATGAGAAGTTCACTAACATCGACGGCTTTCTCGACCGTCTCAATTAATCAGCATAAATACGAGATAGTCTCGTCCTTGTGTTTTATAACACGGGTCAACGAATATCAGTGTTCTTAAAAGATTAATACTCACGGCTCGACATGTGTCGAGGTGTAACCGCTGAACTTCGTGGAAATCGACTCGACAGTCATTGTATGCCACTCACACCGGCCGCGTTGCAATTTCAATGAAGTTTTGTTCGATGAGATAATATTTATTTCGGGGGTTTTTTTTTAACTTGATATTTTGACGCGGTTTTTTTCTTCAGACCCGACAAGACATGCCGCCCGAGGATATTGTTTCGTTGCAAGTGGCACTCATTAATCTGGCACACAAATGCTATCCCGACAGAGTGGACTATGTCGACAAAGTATTATTCACGACGGTACAAATTTTCCAGAAACTAAATGTCGAAAAGTGAGTATATTTATTTCGCACTTTCTCTGCATATATCTTTTTAGCCCTCTTCCTTAATTTCTCTTTTTCATAATGACGCAATTTAAAAAAGATTTAAATAAGACTTGACAATTGGTTCATAATCATTCCTTTTAAATGTCTTCACAGATTGGAATATAACAGCGCAGTGTCGCGAGAACTCGCGAGACTGATGAAAATTCCCGTGGACAATTACAAGAATATACTTACAGTTTTAAAGTTAGAGCACTTTGCACCGCTGCTCGAGTACTTTGACTACGAAGGCAGAAAGCTCCTCGCCGTCTACATAATAACAAATATTCTCGAGAACGAGACGCTGATTCCCACGCAAGAACAAGTGGATGCTATTCTGTCGGTGGTCGCGCCGTTGGTGCAAGACCAACCGGATCAGCCGAGCATCGAAGAAGATCCCGAAGACTTTGCCGAGGAGCAGGGACTCCTAGGTCGGCTCATTCATCACTTCAAGTCCGAAACTGCCGATCAGCAGTACATGATTTTGAGCGCGGCGAGGAAACACTTCAGTGCCGGTGGAAACAAGAGAATAAAGTACACTCTTCCGCCAATAGTATTTCAGGCGTACCAGCTCGCGTTTACTTACAAGTCACTAAAAGATCAGGTTTGTATTCATATTTATATTCGACTCAGAAGCAGGAATGATATAAGAATGTTTTGAATATGTTTTGTCTTTAGGACGAAATGTGGCAAAAGAAGTGTCAAAAAATATTTCAATTCTGTCACGCGACGATAACCGCACTGATGAAAGCCGAACTCGCGGAACTGCCCCTCCGGCTCTTCCTTCAAGGAGCTCTGGCGATCGGTGAAATAAGATTCGATAATTTCGAAATGGTCGCCTACGAGTTCATGAGCCAAGCGTTCTCGATTTACGAGGACGAGATCAGTGACTCGAAGGCCCAGCTCGCGGCTATCACGCTCATCATCGCCACGTTCGAGCAAATGAGCTGCTTCGGCGAAGAAAACGCCGAACCCGTGAGAAATCAGTGCGCTCTCTACGCGAGTAAGCTTCTCAGGAAACCCGATCAATGTCGAGGCGTTGCCACGTGTTCCCACATTTTCTGGTCCGGAAAATCTCTGGCGACTGGAGGAAAGGAGGTATTTATTGAATACTAAGTTCATTAACATGGATGACGTTCAAAATAGTGAATGACCAAAAAGCGAATGGTCAAAATAACGAATTTAAAAATGATGGACGTCTGAATCTAGAATAACCATCATTACGAAATTTGCTATTTTAGTCATTCGCTATTTTAACTGCATTTTCATAAAATGTGGGGTCAAAATAACGAATGATCAGAATAACGAATGGCGAAAGTAGATAATTCCGTAATGATGATCATTCTAGATTTACACGTTCGTTAGTTTTGAATTCGCTATTTTAGCCATTCGCTATTATGATCATTCACTATTTTGACCCCCACCCGTTAACATTTTGCGTTATTCCCAAATTCCCAAGCGTGCAAATGCATCCGCAATTATAGGTGGCGCCAGTTTTAAAACATTTAAAATCTTGTTACGCAGATGCAAGATGGTAACAAAGTGTTGGACTGCTTGAAAAAGGGAATTCGCATTGCGAGTCAGTGCATGGACACTTCCGTTCAGGTCCAGCTCTACGTCGAGTTGCTCAATCACTATATCTACTTCTTCGAGAAGGAGAATTCCTCGGTAATTATTCGCGCGACGCGACATCAGCCGATTCCGCCGGGGAACAGCTATAAAAACTTTCGATCTTTATCTTTCAGGTCACTGTACAAATTCTGAATCAGGTAATCGCAAAAATAAAGGAAGAGCTTCCGAACCTCGGTGTCAGCGAGGAAACCGAACAAATACAGAAACACCTGGCGAACACTCTGGAGCACCTGAGAAATCGCATGAGGAGTTCCGACACCGAGGGCCAGCTGTATCACGGCCTTGTCCTTTAAATGACAGCGGCGCCTATCTCGCTCTTTGTAATTTTGTATATATTATAATTGTTCTTTGAATCCGTCGAATGAATTTCGGGGGGGTTATTCGGTTGCACTGTCGAAGCGCTTGATGATGCACCACCGTTAGAAATAAAAAAAACGCAAAGAGGTTGCAAATCTCATTCTCGAACTTTCCAAGTGAATGGGAAAAAAATAAGTAATCAACTGAATTCTATAAAAATTAAAAAAATCATCAGTCTTCGTGGGCATCCGAATTTAGTCTAAATACTCGAAAACGCATCCCCCAATTATCGCTACAGGATATCAGTTATCAGTCGTGGTAGAATTTGTATTTTATATTTTACGCATGTTACACGCAAACCGCGAGCAAACAACAAAGTTGGAAAAAACGGGGCCCACGCGGATGTTCGTCGCGGGAAAGAGAAACTTGTACTGTCTAGTAGATATATATGTGTTAATGTATAAAGTATTACGATAACGTAGAAACGTTTTGTTTGTATATTTGACGAATAAAAATAATACACAAACGTTTTTTTTTTACTTTTTATTATTAGTGTCCCTCCACTTATGTGGTTACGAAATTTCGTCACATTAGAAAAAGAAGCGGGAAAACACGCGACTGCGCATTGGTCACTGTGCTGCTGCGCGCGTTTCTAATGCTCGCGGTTAGAGATGCGAAATGACGGTCATTTTTAGAATCGGTCAAAAGACCACAAAATGACCATCCTTTGACGGTCTTGTGACGTCATTTTTTTTTGCCCATTTAGTCGAAATAAAAATGACGGTCATTTCGATGAGCGTCTTGTGACGGTCCAAAAAATGACCAAAACACCTATCTAGTTGCGAAATGACGGTTTTTTTATTTTTTGGTCACAAATTTGGTCACAAATTTTTAACGTTGAATTCAAATATTTAAGTCAATATTGAAGCTAAACATTGAAAATCGTGACTTTTAACGTAGACCAGCTGATATATAACATTTACCGAGCATTTAGACCATTTTTTTATGATTTCCTGAATTTTTTAATGCAGGTATCGATGATTCGGACTCAAACTAAAAACACGCGCAATTGGCGGCAATTTTAAACAATCGGTCACAAAAAAATTGGTCATTTTTGTCCGCGTCATTTGACGATCATTTGATGGTCTCGTGACGGTCAAATGACCGTCACAAAATGAACCTCGCATCTCTACTCGTGGTTTTCAATCGCGTTGAAAGAGCTGCGCAGTAACGGACTTTTTGGGGCCATCTGGCGCGCAGCATCTGGTGGTGGGGGACAAACACCGGTGAAACTTTTGGCGGGACGAGACTCGCGCGTGTTCTCTGTTATTGCACTTGGCATACCAGCCAGGAGGACAGAAGAAGGCGGAAGAAGTGTCCTCTGTTTGCGTCTGCCGCGCTCGCAACGCTCGTCCTCGTGTTCCTCGAGTCCTTCTCGCCTTTTGACCGTTACCCACTTCTCGGTGTCGATTATTTCGCGAAGTTCGATGCAATCGTTTCATTGCGCATAAACCGATCAAATACAAAAAGTATGGAGAAAGCGTCGACGAGCGTCGAGGGCATCGGCGTTGCCGAGGATTCGGGCTTCGCGAGCATCGCCGGTTCCGTGTCCGGTAAGTAACCCTCAGCGATTATCCCATGACGTTGTCCTTTGAAATAAAGGCGCAACGATCTTTCCGCTGAAAAAAAAGTCATCGTTCGCGTGTCAAGTTGTCGACGAGTTTTTCGGCCTCCCAAATTCGCAGTCATGTACAGCTCGTTTTACAATTCGTTCTTCAAGCCGCTCGTCGACATTTTGAAATTTTACGAAAGCGCGGACGAAGGTAACGAAAAATTGCACACGAGAATTCTGATTTTGAATGATTTTTTTTTTTTTTTTTTTTTTTTTTTTTTTTTTTTGCAGATGTTCCAGTCCAGGATGATGTTTGCGGTGCCCCGATCGATCGAGGAGTCAAATTTCGAGACATGACTATCGACGACATGGTGGAACACAAAGGACGCAAGAGAAAGAGAAAGGTGGAAAAAGTTGTCAACGAGGAGAAACTGAAAGCGGAGCAGGAGTACAAGAATGCACAACGCGATAAGACCTACAAGCGTCTCATGCATCTGTTGACCCAAAGCAAATTCTACTCGGATTATATTATTGAGAAGATAAATGCACCGACCAAGCCAAAAAAGAGAGGCAAATCGCCGCGACAGCAAAGCGATCTGGACAACGATAAGGAGAATGATGAATATCGGCCAAACAAAACAAACAAGGGAAATCAGAAGAACGCTCTCAAGCGAGCTGTGTCAAAAGATGTAAGTGCAATTTGTTATTATACTGATCAGATTTTTTTATTTTATGCAATCTGTATAATTCAAATTCACATAAAAAAAAAAAAGTTAAGGTAGTTCTGTCGCTTCACACTTCGCATAAGTTTTCGAAAAACGAGAAGGAATTGCAAACAATTTTCGTTAACATAAAAATCTAAAAAAAATCATGCATAGTAAAGGTGCTGAAACCATTAATTTGGCATAATAATAATTCCAAAATGTTATTAACAAAATGATGAAAAATAAAATTGTGTAATAAATTTTCCGGCAACTTCATTTTTTTGTTCGATGAAAATGATTCGTTAATTTTTCTGAATATGTACGAATTTTTTCAAATTTGCTTTGAATTTGTGATTTTTCCCATGTAAAAAACCGAAAAATTAAAAGCAAAGAAAAGAATTTGAAAAAAATCATACATATTCAGAAAAATGATCTAAACATTTTCTCTTAAACAAAAAAATTAAGTTTCTGGAAAATGTATTAAACAATATTATTTTTCATTAATTTGTTAATAACATTTTAGAATTATTATTATGCGAAATTAATGTTTTCAGCACCTTTAGTATGCATGATTTTTTCAGATTTTTATGTTAACGAGAATTGTTTGCAATTCCCTCTCGTTTTTCGAAAACTTATGCGAAGTGAGCGTGAAGCGACAGAACTACCTTAAAGCTCTTTCGGATAAAAGTTGAAAATCGTTTACTTGTTTTTTGATTCTAACGAAAATTCATTGCATTTACGCACAGATGAAGAAAAAGTTGCTTGCGCAAAACAAGAAGATGAACCTGAGTCAGGAGGAGATCGCGGATGAACTTGGCAATCAGTCGGATCCCGAGGACAATCCCAAACCCGTTGAGACTTTATACGAGAAACCCAAGTACTTTAATGGCGAATTGAGACAATATCAGCTTGAGGGCGTCCAGTGGCTGAAAGTTCTCTACGAGAACGGCCTGAACGGTATCCTGGGAGACGAGATGGGTCTCGGAAAGACCGTTCAGGTGATCGCGCTGTTCAGTTATTTGCTGGAGAATCGGCAGGACGGGCCGTATCTCATCCTCGCGCCGCTCTCGACGCTACCGAACTGGATTTCGGAGTTCGAGAGATTCGCGCCGCAACTGCCGTTTGTGGTGTATCACGGAAAGCCGGAGCAACGCGTAGCGGCGGCGAGGAAAATTAAGCAGAAACACGAGGTCGCCGGCGGCTACAAAACTTATCCGATAGTCATCACGAACTTCGAGACGCCGATCAGGGATAAAGGGCTTTTCCAGAGCTTCAATTGGCGATACGTAGTCATCGACGAGGGCCACCGCATCAAAAATCATAAGTGTCAGCTGGTCCAGTAAGTTGTCGCGTGACTAATTGCTGGATATTAATTAATTGGTAGATGACGACAAATCTGATTAAAAAAAAAAAACATATTTAAGGGTGGGGGTCAAAATAGTGAATGATCATAATAGCGAATGGCTAAAATAGTGAATGATCATAATAGCGAATGGCTAAAATAGCGAATTTAAAACTATCGAACGTCTAAATCTAGAATGATCATCATTACGGAATTTGCTATTTTAGCCATTCGTTGTTTTGATCATTCGGTATTTTGACCCCACATTTTATTAAAATGCAGTTAAAATAGCGAATGATTAAAATAGCAGATTTCGTAATGATGTTTATTCTAGATTCAGACGTCCATCATTTTTAAATTCGTTATTTTGGCCATTCGCTTTTTGGTCATTGACTATTTTGAACTCCGCACCCATATAAAAAAAAAAAAATCATTCATACAATACGACCGTTTCGTCATGCTCAATACTGACTGATCGATTTAAATGGATTATTTACAGAGTGCTGAGTAGCTGCAAGTCGATGAATCGCCTCCTGTTGACGGGCACGCCGCTACAAAACAATCTCGCCGAGTTGTGGTCGTTGCTGAATTTTCTGCTGCCAGATATATTCGACGACCTCGCGGTGTTCGAGTCGTGGTTCGACGCGAAAGAACTGCAGGAGGTCGCGGGCACGGAGAAGGTGCTGAAGCAGGAGGAAGAGAAGCATGTTATCTCGACCCTGCGCGATATCTTAAAGCCCTTCCTGCTGAGGCGCATCAAGTCGGACGTGTGTCTCGATATACCGCCGAAAAAGGAGATCGTTGTGTACGCGCCGCTCACGGAGCTCCAGCACAGTCTGTACCTGGCGGTTCTCAATCGTGATCTGGCGACACTCAGCAAAATCGAGGAGAAGCCCCTTATTATTGAGGACGGTCCCACGCGGCCCAAGAGGAGCTGCGTGTTGCGCAATACTGCCGCCGGCTTCTACGCGCCGAAGACCAGCTACGACCCGATGGGCGAGTTTGCTCATCATTCTTATTCCAGCGATAATTCCGTTTGGGACGATTCCAATTGGGACACCCCACAAATGTCTCGCAGCACCCCGGACAATCGCACCACCGAGGATAAACGTATAACGGAGTGGAAAAAGTATACCGACGTCGACGATCGTAACCGGGAATTCATCGTTCGAATACAGTTCGCCAATCGCGGTAAGCGCACGTTGCATGACAAATTTAGATTGTTTTTTTTTTTTTTTGTCGCAGCCACAATTAAATCAGTACAGAGTAGAATGTCCGCCAACTACAACGATATACTTCATATTCGCAGTTCCGGTGTACAGACAGATTGTGAATCACCCGTTTCTGGTGCATTGTCCTCTGGACGGCGGTGGTCTCCCGGCAATAAACGAAGACATGGTTAGATCGTCGGGAAAACTTCTGGTGCTCGACGAGATGTTAAAGAAGCTGAAGGCTCAGGGTCACAAGGTCCTGTTGTTCTCGACCTCGGTGATGTTGCTCAATCTGCTGGGCGATTATCTCTCGATGCGACCGTGGAAGTTCTGTATGTTGCACGGCGCACACGATGTCGAGGAACGGAAGGAAAGCATGCGGGCTTTCAACCAGGATCCCGATTACTTTCTGTTTCTCATCTCGACGAGAGCCGGTGGTGTTGGATTGAACCTTATGGCCGCCGATACCGTCATCATTTACGACAGCGACTGGGTGCGTGCGGACTTCGAGAAATATTCTTTACAGTCGACACATCTATTATTCATCGAAATTATTTCAAAAGAGTATTAATTCATTTTCATCCCTTTCTCTCCCTTTATTTAGAATCCACAAGCGGATATTCAGGCTATGGCGCGATGTCACCGAATAGGACAGACCCGACCAGTGGTCATCTACAGATTGTGCACCAAAGGTACGATCGACGAGAGGATTATCGCGCGAGCGGAAGCGAAACGGAAGCTCGAGAAAATGGTCATCTCGAAGGAATCCACGTTCGATATAAGAGATCCGAACGCTCTTCTGGCTCTGAAGAAGTTGCTCGAGTCATCCAATAACACCGTCGTTAAAGCTGAAAAAGGGGGTGAGTCTCAATGACGCAATTGGATTTTTTTTTTTTTTTTCAGTTATGGAGGCAGAACCGCAATTTTTTAATCTTTTATCTTCGTTACGAAACTATACACGAGATACTTTTCTCATATTCTGATAACTTGACTATGTTTCGATGCAGTTTACACGGATGCGGAACTGGAAAAAATTTTGGACCGCAGCGATCTCATCTGGGAAAAGTCTCAAGAATCTGCAGGCAGAGAATCACGCGCTCAACCGTGAAAATCGGGTGGATAGATAACGCAATAGGTAACGCTCAACCGTGAAAATCGGGTGAATAGATAACCGTTGTGATTAGACAAATTTTTTATGATAATACTTGCTTCTGTGTAATTTTTTTACTTTAATTTATTTATTTCTATTGTGTTTTGTTGTTAATCGTTGTAACGTCAGACTTGTATAAACATATCCGTTCACATGTTTAGGATGTAATGTTTCAATTTGTAGCAACGATCTCGGTTCAAGCAACGCCATTAAAATAATGTGCTAACGTTTTTTTCTGCTTTTTTCGATTTTCGCATGCGTCACGTTCCTCACAAGCATCCTGTTCATGCCCAATCAGGGTACCGATGTACACGTCTTTCCACTTCGTTGTTTTGCCGGGTCTTATCTTACAATAGATCGGCAAACCGTTCGAGACGTGCAATTACGACTCGAAAGTACAATAATGACTCGATTAACAACGCACCGCAATTTGCACGTTGCAGTTGTTCGTAAAGTTCATTGAAGTGTCGAAGCTACAAAGTATGAGGCCTTTGTAGTTTCCCAAGTAACCGCGACAAACATTTTCATTATTTTTCTCCGCTACGAAAGGAGATTTTCAATTCGATGAAAATGTTGTCGTTAGCGAATTATTTACGTGTGTTCACGGCGATAAATTCGATACCACATTGTTTATTCTTCGTTTCTGGATTCGATTCGGTACTCGACGAAAAAATAGTGTACACATTTCCGGACAGTCGCATAGCAGCCGCTAATTCAATCGCGGATGACGCCTTCCCCAGTGATTTTTTATTTGGCGCTGGAACTTCGGCCTATCAAACTGAGGGAGCTTGGAACGTATCGGGTAAAAGAATCTTTAGGGAAGAAACCACACGCGAAAAGCAAACATCTTTTTATTGCTTGGTTTCCGCGTGCAATATAAATAAATGTTAATGAAGAATTTTACACCGCAGACAAGTCACCTAACATATTCGATTACTGGATGCACAAACAACCCAATATCACTCACGATCGTTCAAACGGCGATGTGGCTGCGGACTCTTATCACCATTACAAAGAGGACGTCGAGCTTATCAAAAGACTTGGCGTAAGTACTTTCTACCTCCACTTTTCTTTCCTTTTTCAATGATGTTTATTATGGTGTGTCAAAAAAAGGACATCATTTTTTTTTGTCTTTTTTACGTCAAAAGTATGTATTCTGACCTTAATACACACCTTCCATGGAGAAAACGCGCCTAAATATATATATATATTTTTTTTAATTCGAAATTTCGTGTAATAAGAAGACCTCGATTGAGGCACCTCTAAACATTATTTGCCAGCGAATTCCTTTGGCACAGTCAATTGTTAGGACAATCCCTTGAGTTTAAGCCATGAAGCCAAAAGAAAAGTGCGATAATCTTCGGATTTTTTTACTTTTCCTCGATAACCCGAGAAATACAATTTTTTTGTTTTTCTGATTTTTACTACTGATTATCGCATTTTTCATTGGTCTTCATGGCTTAAGCTCAAGAGGTTGACCTAACAATCAACTGTGCCAAAGGAGTTCGCTGGCAAATGATGTTCAAAGGTACCTCAACCGAGGTTTTTTTATTACATGAAATTTCGAATTAAAAAAATATATATATATATTTAGGCGCGTTTTCTGTATGGGAGGTGTGTATTAAGATCAGAATAGGGTAAAGTCACCAGTGAATGAACGGTTAAGCAGAAAGATTTGTTTATGATGAGTTTTTATGAAATGCAATATTTTAAAATTGTTTGCGAAAATTTTAACCGTTGACCAGAATGTCAAAATATGTGAAACAGCTAAAAAAATCTCGTATTTTTATCGCAAAATATACAAAAATAAATACTAAAAGCCAAAAATCGAAAAACACCAGTAAATGAACGGGCCAATCTAACCTGCAGTTTTGATCGAAAATAAGCTTCAGCGACAAAATAATAGCCGGGGGTAGCTAAAAAATGAACAAATTAGGAATCTGATGTTCAGCCAAGTCGTCATATTTGGTCATGAACTCTGAAAAGCGCTGTTGTTCATTCACTGGTGACTGTTCATTTACTGGTGCCTTCACCCTACATACTTTTGCCGTAAAAAAGAAAATAAAAAATATTATTATTATTATTTGACACACCCTAATGTTTATGTCTCTCACGAGGTCTAATACACCGTGAAACACGAAAAATAATTGTTCATTTTAAAACGCAGGCAAATTCATATCGGTTCTCGTTGTCATGGTCGCGTATTCTGCCCGATGGTTTTATCAATCGGACAAGCGAGGCCGGCGTCGCACACTACAATGATGTGATCAACGAGATACTTCGTCGCGGCATTATTCCTGTGGCGACGATTTATCATTGGGACTTGCCGCAACCGCTTTACGAACTGGGCGGCTGGCAGAATCCGTCCATTGTCGACTGGTTCGTCGATTATGCGCGATTTTTGTTCGAGCAATATGGAGACAGAGTAAGTTACCCGGACAAGTAGTTCTCGCGTGTGGAGGCTATTGATTGATATTTATGTATATGCAGGTGAAATTCTGGACAACGATAAACCAGCCTCTTGTGTCGTGCAATCGTATAGACGACGAGACTCACGGGCCGTATGTTCTGTATGCCGGTGAGCCGGATTACGTGTGCGGTCGTAATGCGTTACTTGCACACGCCGAAACCTATCATCTGTATGACAAAGAATTTCGACCGAAGCAAAAGGGTCAGTCGAATATTTATAAGTCGCATTTCTGTTCAAATACTTCACAGAGAAGGCGTAAATTCTTTATTATGTTTCCGAAAATTTTCATAACTTACTGTTACTCAATAGATTGATTGAATTTTAACCGCCAGGCACAATTGGAATAGTCATGAGCACAGTCTGGCCGACGCCGGAGAACAGTTCGATTAAAGAACACGTCGAAGCGGCCGAGAGGTATTTCGAATTTTGGAACGGTTACATGATACACCCGATATTCCATCCGGATGGCGATTATCCGCCGGACGTGCGAAGACGGATTGATAACTTCAGCGCGATCCAGGGCTTCGAGGAAACACGATTGCCGGTTTTCACGCCTCAGGAGATCGAGACAATCAAAGGTTCTGCAGATTATCTAGGTGTCAATTTTTATCACGCCGATCCCGTTCAGCCGGTGCCTTACGATTCCAAATCGGTTGGATTTTACTACGATGCCGGTGCTAGAAAAGTACCAGATGATGAGATATCGTTTGAGGAGGAAGTGAGTAATATAGAAATAAAAAGTAAAATAAAATAGACGGTATGAATGAAATTTGTTGCGTCAAACTTCGAGAGATGCAAATAGAAGTATAAGACGGCTGCACACGCAGTCGCCACAGGTGTCCTAAAATAAGAGAGAATGTCAATCTCGGTAGCATTGTTTTTTTTTTTTCATTGTACATTGTTACAATTTTACAGTGTACGCCGGAGGCGATGGTACGTTTGATCGACGAGTTAAATGCCCGGTTTAAAATACCAAAGATATACATAACGGAGAATGGATACGGGGATCAAGGCTCGTTGGTGGATATCGGGCGTGCCAAGTTTCATTATGAGCATCTTTCCACGGTACTGAAAATTTTACGCTCTGGTGTAGACGTGCGGGGCTACATGGTGTGGTCACTGCTCGACAACTTCGAGTGGTTGCAGGGCTACCAGTGAGTGGCAAGCCTTTGGAAATTTTACAATTTTACAGTAGAAAAAAAAACGTTACACAATCGTCAATAAAATTCTTTGCGATGTACGATTTTTCAGATCTCACTACGGTCTCTATCGTGTGGATTTTGATGATCCGGAACGCAAGCGAACTGCCAAGCTGTCCACCTCGATTGTGAGCAAAATTTACAAATCCATGAGGATCCCGAAAGTCAATTGGACGTTGAACGATGTCGGTTTTCGCGTTGTCTAAATGAGAACAAGATCGAAATGATATAAAACTCATTGTATTATTTGAGTGCTGTTTTCTTTTACGACGAACCTGACCAACCACAATCATCCCAATGACGTCAACGATAACGATAAACCAAATGAGCTTCAAACAAGCCTGCTAAGTAGAACCTTGCAAATTGCTTCCTCATTACGTCACACCTGTTTGAAAAATGAAATTGCTTCCTTATTATATTACAAATTTTTTAAAATCTTTAAAAGGGGAAGTACGATAAACCGAGCTTCGGAAATATTAGTCTCCAACTCGATTGTAGTGAGAAATCGGTATGAACGCGGGCAGAGAAGAATGAGAGCATTTTTAACTTTTTGTCTGTCGATAACAACAAATTTGTCTGAATAATAATTATAATCATAACCCTCAACCCGTGAAGGGTTTTTCGGCACCTATCCGCGAAGGGGGGTCATTTTCTTCTGCGTGCTGCCACACCCACAATTATTGATAAAAAAAATATGTAAAAATTCACGGTTTATCCTTAGAATGTGCTCTTGAAGGACGAACAGGAGTTTTTCGGATATTGTTATTTTTTACATATTTCTTTTAAACAAATATCAAGCAATGCGCGGAAAAAACGCGTTCTTTAAAAAAAAAAAAAAATCGCAGTTTGAGTACTAATTATATGAAAGAGGTTTAACCGCCGGTTCTTCAAAGGAAAAATGTTGCTCTTTAAGGAAAAAAATATGCCATTAATGTTGGATTAAACCAGATACCTTATTCAACTACGGGAACATGGGTATATTTTTGGGAGGTTAAAACGAGGTTTTTAAAGGAAAAATGCGTTCAACGTCGAAGATATATTTTTGAAAAAATGTTTTTTATTAATATTCTTGTTGCCATGACACTCTGAAATAAAATAAGTTTGTATAAAAAATAAAATAAAAAAAGAATTGATTTTTTTGTGTTTTTTTTTTTATAAAATTTAAAAAAACGTTAATTTAACGTATTTCTTACTGCTTCTAATGCTTAAATATGCTCGAAAATAACAAAAAAATAATTTTAAAAAGGTCACTTTTACTTACGTTATTCGTGAAGGGGGGCCAAATCTGTCCTGCTCCGATTTGCTCTCGACACTGTTCCTCGTGTAATTGACTGTGCCAGCTGTCCTTGCGCACTCTCGAACCTTCCTACCCCAATTTTTTTTTTAGTATCACTGGGATGGCGCGCAAGTTGCCGGTGTTCGAGAAATTTCGACAGGTAGTTTTTGCCCCGACAGATTTGACCCCCCTTCACGGGTTGAGGGTTAAGCCATGTTAGAAGAAAATAAGCAATCCTGTTACAAAAAAAAAGTTATAAATAATATTACTTTTTATAAGTTATAAAGAATATAACTTTTTGACATTCACAATATGCGAGTATCTTATTTCATCCTTAGTACCTTGTGCAAGCTGCTGTGTGAAGATTTTTTTTATGGAAAACATTATGCAGAGGACAATTTTGTAAGCAGAAAAAAAAAGTCAGAAAACGAAAATTCAATACCGACAGATGGACTTCCAAGGATTAGAACAGACAACCAACGGTCTTAGTGACAAAAATGTGTGTATTGCTGACATTCCCTGGCAATCACGACGACTTTCAAAGTGACTATAAAAATAACGCTCAACAGAAGTTGTTTTTTGCACTGAAGTAACTTTCGGAAATTGTAAAAATGACCTTCGAAATGACTAAACAAAAAAAATGTGATAGTTACATTTTTGTTGCTAGAACCAATATCTTACCGTAAAAAAAACTTTGCCGTCAAAAGGGTCATCTTGACGGTAAGTTATTGAGGTCATCTTGACGCTAAGTTGCTTTGTCGTCAGCTCTGCTGACGACAAAGCAACTGTAAGATTTTTGGGTTTTGTTATGTCGACGGTCATATTGATAATTTCGAAAGTTTCTTCTGTGCAAAAAACAACTTCTATTGAGCGTTATTTTTATGGTCATTTTGAAAGGTTTCTTTTAGGTAAAAATGAAAGTTATCGTGATTGCTAGGTTTGAGAAGTAAATTAAAAAAGGAATTACACAAATCACTTTTCTTCGCGAACGATGTGTCTTTGCCGCTCCGATGTGAAAGGCACGGAGCCTTTTCTCGAAGCGCTCGTCGATTGGCCTCCCTGAAAGAATAAACGATGCAAAATGTTGAATACAGTCGCGTAAATGTCGATCCATTGCAATCGTGAATAGCGCGTACTTTCGTTTGGTCTTTTCGCGAATGGTTCGCAACTCCGCTTGAACATTGTAAATGTGTTTGGGTACTGTGACGAGGTATTCGTCGTAATTGAGGATGACCGGCAAGTTTTTCCTTCAGCGCGTCGCTGTAATTCAACGCCGTTCGTTCTCGCGGTTTGTGCTGAAAGGGGAAGAAACAAGAAGTGTTTGTCGATGAAACTGGAATAAAAAAAAACCACTGACCACTCCCAATTTTTCCGATGCTCGAGCTTTCCACACTCGAATGTTCATCTCGTCGCTGCCGCTGATAATATACTTGTTGTCCGGGGACCACGCGATAGTCGTCAGTCTCTGCATCCTTTTCCTGTGATAGATCTCCCGCGAGTGGCCTTTGTTGACCTCGAAGATGCGGACCGATTTATCGCGTAACGACCGGACGCGAATTCTTTGCCGGTCGGCGAGTAGTCCACGTCGGTAACCGCACCCACGTGATCCATTTGCACGTTCACCGGTGTCTTCAACGTTCGGGTGTCGAATGTGTACAGACTGAAAACAAGTGTGAATAATTACTTTTTCTTTTCATTAGCCGTTTTTTATTCGTGTTGCTATAGTTGCGTGTAGTTGCGTGAATGCTATAGTTTTGTTTAAGGGGTCTCTCAACTTTGAAATTTAAAAAAAATCAATTTTTTTTTGTGGTTTTTTCGAAAGTTTATATATTGTAACGGATTTAGCTGACTATTACATGGACACAGGATATGACAATAGACAAACGAATACATGACCGACTTCACATCACGAGTGACAGTCGAGAGTCTTGGCTAGAGATTGACAGCGCGCGGACGTGTCAAAGATCGCGATCGGGAAAATAGACAACATTTGTAATAATAATATCCGCCCCAACAACAAAGATCCCGTGTAATCATTTCGGCCATCCGTAACAATATTTACAAGTATTCTCAGAAAATTTACGAAAGATCAGACTATTCTAAAGGTATTTTCCATAAGTTGAACGATACCTGAGCGCGCTTGTTTGCCGTATATCGCTCAAACTTTAAACGCGTTTTTCTCGATACAACGTTTTCGAACCGCTTGTTGAAAAAATCTCAGGAACTACCGATCGGATCCTTATAAAATTTTAACCACATATTCTGTACACTTATCGCTATATCCCCTACCAGAATTATTGCAACATTAGAATTTTTACTATTTTTTTTTGGCAAAAAAACATGCAAAAAAACACGTTTTTTCAATTTTTTTTCTTTTTTTGTCCGCCATTATGATATTTTCGCATATAAATTAATAATTCTGGTAGGGGATATACTAAACCTAAACCGTTTTAATTTTTTTGATCCGGATCGGCCGTTGTTGAGATTTTTTCAACAGCGCACACCTACTTACTTTTTGCGGACTACTGTGTACCTGGCATTTTCACACTAAAAAAGGGACTAAAAATATTTTTTTTGTAATTTACGAATGCCTTTGTTAAGCCCAACACGTTTTATATTGCTGAACATAACAGTATTCTCAACAAAAAAAATTAATAAAAATAGCGTTTTTCCATGCATCCAAAGTAGAGAGACCCCTTAATTTCACGCCTTCTGCTCTATTGTAATCCTCATTGGCGCACGTGAACGAAAAAGCTTCCATGGGATTCCACGCAAGTCTGTTTGTCCGCAGTTTGAGGGTAACTTTGCGCAACGGTCCGGTGTCTCTGGTGTCGTAGAGAATGATGCTGCAATCGCTGGCGTACGCGGCCAGTAGATTCGTCTGTACCGGGTTGTACTTGACGTCGTGAAGACTGTCAACACCTTATTCGAACCGGCTCGTTTCTCGTCTCCTCCCAGACCTGGCAGACCTCGCCGCAAGTCGCGAAAAGCGGATTCTTCCGATTAGACGCGTGGCAAATTTCCGGTAATAAAATTCACGCTGTACCTGCTATGTTATTTTTCATCCACAATTATTTAAATTCACATTTAATTAGATATTATCGAATATTTTTACTAATTATTTTGGCGGAAGTAAGAAAGTATTTAGACGTTAAGATTTGTAGTGAAATAGCCAAGGGCAGTAATTTGATGATACTAGGAGACTGGAATGCGAGGGTGGGATCAGAGCAAGGAAGAGAGGAGAGATTGGACGACGATGAATGGAAAAGGAGCTCGGAGGATGATTGCGTTAATTTAGAGGGAAGAAGGCTCTTGGAATTCTGCAGCGAGTATGGGCTAACGATTTTAAATGGAAGGTTTGCTGGGGACAGAGAAGGAAAGTTGACATGTAGGACCGAGAGGAAGCTCAGTACTGGATTACATAACAGTTAAGGGAGAGGAAGAGGTGTGTGAACATATAAGCAGGATGGAGGTGATTACGAGACCGGAGTCGGATCATCTTCCGATAACAGTAAATTTTTGCGAGAGGCTACAAGAAGCCGAGGAGGAAACACTGGGTCCGGAGCGAACACTTGAGGAAAATTTAGTTTGGAACGACGAAAAAGGGGAAGAGTACGCCAGGCGGGTGCAAGAATTGTGGACGACAGATATGAGTGGAGGGTCAACGGAAGAGAGACTGAGAGATCTGAATTTAATCATTAAAAGGGCGGCGAAGGAAGCGGGTATGGTAAGGAAGAAAACGAAACGGAAAGGTGACAGCTGGTTTGACCAAGAGTGTAAAGATAGTAGAGCCAACGTTTGGGGGTTATTAAATACGTTTTTGAGGACGAAAAAGGGCGTGGATAGACTGAGAGTGGTTGAAGGGAGAAAGAAATTGAAACAGTTGTATAAACGTAAGAGGAGGAGCCAGATCGAAGCTAAATGGAAAAAAGTAGAGCGAAGCAAAACTTTGAGCGACTTTTGGAAGGCAATCCGATCCTTCCGACCACGGAAAAAGACGGGTGGGGTGGGGATCAAGAAAGATGTATGGCGAGCGCACTTCGAAAAGCTGCTAGGCGGCGGTGAGCAATCGGGAGTGGGCAGTAGGCAGCAAGTTTTTAATCTGGGGAGGGAAGACGAGGAAGACAGTGAGGATTTAAAGGAGTTAAATAAGGATATCAGTCTGGAAGAGTTGTCAAAAGTGATGGAAAATATGAAGAAAAGAAAGGCACCAGGTAAGGACGGGATACGACTGGAGTTTCTAGTTGGATTGTCGGCAGAGATGTTGGAGGTATGGCTCGGGATTTTAGAGGCAGGGCAAAATCAGCGAGAGATGGGAGGTGGCTAGAATCTTTCCCATTTTCAAGGCGGGGGATAAACATGACATGACGTGGAATACAAAATTTTGACAGCGATTTTGGCAAATCGACTCCGGAGGTGGTTAGAGAAGAACGAGAAGCTGCAAGAGAGTCAAAATGGATTTCGAGCAAAAAGAGCGACGAGAGACCACATCTTCGTCTTGAATTCATTGATCGGAAAAAAACTGAAGGAGAAAAAAGGGAAGCTGCATGTTGCTTTTGTCGACTTCAAGGCCGCGTTTGATATGGTGGGTCGTGAACTGATGGTGGAGTAGATGATGAAAATGGGGCTGAGAGGAAGGATAGTGAGGATGGTGACGAGCATTTATAGGAGGACAACAAACGAGGTCATCACACAGGAGGGCTGTACGTCGAGATTTGAAACGAGTAGAGGAGTGCGTCAGGGTTGCCCGCTCAGTCCCACACTGTTTAATATTTTCTTGGACGACTTGGACGAACGGTGGAGGAGAAGGAATGAAGGGGGAGTGGTGGTGGGAAACACCAAGATATTTGCTCTGAAGTTTGCCGATGACGTGGCGTTGGTGGCGGAGGACGCGGGTGGTTTGAACGGGATGCTGAGGGTGCTGGCGAGATACGTGGAGAGGAACAGAATGCAAGTCAACGTGAAGAAAACGAAGGTGATGGTCTTCAAGAACGGCGGAAGGAGAAAAGCAGGTGAAGTTTGGAAGTATGGGAATAGCGAAATTGAAGAAGTGAACGAGTACAAATATCTGGGATTTACGTACACGTCCAAAAACTCTTTCACGAAACACCTGAGTATCCTCGCGGGGAAGGCGCAGGCCGCCACTAACGCGGCATGGGGGATTATGCATCGAGCAAACATAGGAAGCCTGCGGAGAAGAGCTTACCTCATGGACACGTTGGTTAGAGCGATACTAATGTACGGCGCTGAGATTTGGGGTTGGAAAGAGAGGCAGAGTATAAAAAAAATGGCAGGAAGATATGCGAAGATGATGCTGGGCGTGAGTAAATGCACACCGGCATATATTTGGCGAATGGAAGCTGGTAGACAGAAACTGGAAGCGGAAGCCTGGTGGAGAGCTGCGAAGTACCTTGTAATTATTCTGAAGATGAATGACGACCGCTGGCCAAAAATCTGCCTCAAGGAGGATTTAAGAAATTGGGAGCATGGGAATGGTTCGAAGTGGATAAAGGACGTGGAATTGGCGTTGAGGAGGGTGGGGGATGGCAAGTCACTGCGGGAGATGAGAGAGAGGGGAGCATCGCGAGAATTGCTGACAAGGTTGGCTCAAGGATCCCGGACAATTGAAGATCAAACTGTACAGGAGGATTGGTGCCGAATCGAAGCTTCGAGGTACTGTCCGGAGTACGGCACATGGAAGAGGTCGTTAGGCTACGAGAAGTATTGGGAGGAGCAGAGTATCAAACTCAGGGACAAGGAGCAATGAGCGAGGATGAGGTGTGGCAACGTGGGCCGGGCGGGGAATAAGGGATACCGAGATGATAATTGTAGACTGTGTGCGGCGGAGAAAGAAAATTTGAAGCATCATGTACTGGAATGTGTGGAATTTAAGAAAGTTGTAAAAGCGGATTTGAGAATGGCGGTGGAAAAAAAATGTGAATGGCTGTGAAGGAGGTCAATCGCAGTGGACGCGAATTTTAAGGGGGCCGATAAGAGTCGAGTTATGTGAGTATTGTAGGGTATTTGAGAGAACGGCGAGAGCAAAGGAGCAAATGGAGCTATTGGAGGACGTGATGGGGCGGGGGTTAGAGTAAGTCACTAGTTTTTAAGTGTAAGTACCAATCGCGAAAACCAAAGTTAAGTTAACCCATTAACGTCCAAGCGTCCCGATTTCTTACCAAACTTTCAACGCGATTATTTTTTATGTTATCGGCGTTGAAAAAAATTCGTTTTCAGGTATATCGACGTAGAATTTTATGCTCTTTCAGAATAAAAAAAAAATTTTGCAATTTTAATTTTTTTGATATTTTGGAAAACCAAAAATCATCTTAAATGATATTTGAAAAATTTGAGGATATTCTTTGACCAATTCTAAGATATTTTTGTGCTTACATAATTTGAGCTAAGCTCAATAGTTTCCGAGAAATAAATTAGCTTATGTTTTTGTAGAATATTTACGTTCTAGCCGCCATATTGTAAGGAGTGGTTCAATGATTACATGAAAATTCCCTGATAAACTTTAACTATTCCGATCACCTCTGATCATGATTACAGTATGAATTCATTGCGGTGACATTGCAAAAAAAATGCACAAAAAGGTTTTTTTCAACAATTTTCACGTTTTTCACGCTTGAATCGGCCATATTTTTTTTTCTTTATGTCTAATCGAAATTTTGAGCCGGTATTCTGAAAGAGCATAAAATTCTACGTCGATATACCTGAAAACGAATTTTTTTCAACGCCGATAACATAAAAAATAATCGCGTTGAAAGTTTGGTAAAAAATCGGGACGCTTGGACGTTAATGGGTTAAGTGAAAAAGTACTATTGTTGAACGATTGTATTGTTTCTTAAGCCCGGTAGCGCAAGAACGGCTAAATAAATATCTATCTATCTATCTATCTACTAATTATTTTGCAATTTTTCAACGAAGGTGAAGACGCGAATTACATTTTTTCTTTCGAAATCAGAATTAATTTACAACACACAAATTATAATACCAAAATATAAATATGTTTTTGAGAATATTTCTATACTCGTAGACGACGAAAAAAAATCCAGGGTTGCAATGTGATGTGCATTCGCGCTTGAGACAACAAATAGTGGAAACGTAATATTTCGGGGAATATTCTAACAAAAAATAATGAAAAAATAATGAATGTACACGATGACATCACTCGAATTTTTCTGCAAACTATTTCGACACATGAAAGTTCCAACATTCTATCGAATATTCGGAATTTTTCATTCTATCGCAAAGATAATTTGAACACCAATAGGTGGACGAAACTAACTGCTGATCTAACAGCGAGAACACGTATTATCAGCCTCGATCGATATCGATCGAAGATCACGCACGGTGCGGAGCTTATCAACAAGCCAATTATCACGATGTTGTTTTTTTTATTATTTTCACAAAGCAGTTGAAGATGTTTGCAATACTCTTTCAGTCCAACGTTCGGGTAATAGCAATCTTCGTTGGAGTTTAAATACATTGACAAAATATTGTTCGTCGATCGACTTTTTAATTACCAGACCTACAGAGTCTTCGGAAATGTATTTATCTCATTCCAGACGACGATAATGATTTCCAAAAAAATGTTTCGATATTACTGAATATCCAATTTATTGCGATGCAACAAAAAAAAATCGTATCTCATTTTCTCGTACCGACTGGACGCTACCTGAGACCTCACAATTACCTTGAATCCTCATTTATAATTTGAATTATACGGATACATCGAGTCTCACCTAGACATAATTTGGCATAATGAATTTACTGAAAAAATGAACCGATCTTCTTCCTCTCTGCGCTTCCTGGAAAAATGTGTTAAACAAAGTGCTCGGGATGTTAAGCACCCCTACAGATGGCCAAGACCCAATGAAATATGTGTAGACAAGCTGAGGACGGCATCCGAATGAGTCACCGATAAGGCTGATAATACCAATGAATATGGCTATATGCTCGTCTCCATGCTCCCATTGTCCCATACGCGAAGAAGTCGTAGAGTGACGAGTTCGCCAAGGGAGCAACACCCGAGCAGTTCGCGCTTCGTTTTCGACTCCAGCGTGTGTAGTCCGTGCGTCGAACCGAGCGGTTTTCCGGCGTGACCGCGTTGAACCGACAGAACTGTCGAACGTTTTTCTAAGAAGCGTTTGAAAATTCAACGCACTCTTATCGAGTTCTTCGATAAAGCGAAACGAAGTTTTGCACTACTGCACGATCGTAATACAACCGAACAATTTTGCACGATCGTAATACACCCGAACAACACTAAGGTAAGTTTGCGATATGTTTTTGTTTTTATTCGTACCAAACGTACGAATCTAGGAAAAAATGGCCGATGGAAAAATGGCCGCGTGTATATTGCATGTTCCATTGTGTGTGGCGGACTTTTGTGTGGGGGCCCTTTTTTCCCCGGCCATTTTTTTCTCATACCCAAACGTATGACACATCGATGAGAAACATCCGATGCACCGATGTGTGCGACGTATTTACAAAATTTCCCTTTCAGCGCGAACAAAGCAAACGAGACGCGATGAACAAAGCGAAGGAACCGTCGCAGTCGCCGATAGCTGAAGTCACGGAAATTGTCGAGGCGTCGACGTGCCATTTTGGGTGTTTGATCGAGTTCAGCTACGTGTGGAACATCGAGAATTTCACGTCTGTGACATCTTCGATGGCAGTCGGAGTAGACCTTCAATCGCCGATGTTCGCTCCGCGCGGTTTTGACACCATGACATGGCGCCTAAAGCTCTATCCCCAGGGAACACAGAGAAAATACACTTCAGTTGGTCTCTGGCTCTGCGAGACCAACACGGACATGCTCCAGGCGTTCCTGGACTTATCCGTTACTAACGCCAACAACGCGAAAGTCCCTATCAACAGCAACTGCGAAAAAAGCGGCGTGTTTACCCCATACCAATCTATGGTATTGGCAGGACATTTCGACATTAAATCCGGAGGTTTACTCGTCGGCGACAATCTCACGATCGTCTGTGCCATAAGCGTTCTCAACCGTATGCATCACCCTCTTCGTGACGTATTCAAGACGCTGCCGCGCTTTAAACTCAACCACACGCGGATCCTACATTACGACAGACTCTTGGCGGATCCACTATATAGCGATCTGACTATCGTCGTGAACGATCGGGAAATTCCAGCTCACAGGAATATACTCGCGGCTCGAAGTGATGTCTTCGCGACGATCATCGCGAGGATCGAGAAGAATTCGGAAACGCCGCATAAGATGAACCTGACCAACATAAGTTACGAAGCTTGTCAAAAGATGCTGCACTTCATTTACTGCGGCAATGTGACGAATATCGCGGATCACGCGACAGAGTTGTTGTTGGCCGCCAACAAGTTCGATATCGTTGGGCTCAAGGCTCTGTGCGAGGAGAATCTCGTCCCGACTATCAGTGTTGACAATGTCGTGAAGCTCTTGCGCATCTCGTGCAAAATCAATGCCATTCATCTAAAGCGCGGATTGGCCGATTTTATCACCGATCACGCGCAGCAACTGGAGGACAATGTCGAGTTGCGAGAGGTGATGCGCGCCAATCCGGATTTCATTCTCCAGGCGTTATGGGTCTCGACCAAGAAGAGACGGACAGTCTGAACGATGCGGTTTCGAGGCAGAGCAGAAATATTGGTACGTATATATTATTTACGTCGTTCGCGCGGTTTTCGCTATGTGCCTGCGTTCGGGCGACGGTAAGTTACCGACTGCGAATAACGTATGCACTCCCTCTTTCTTCGAACGAGCAAGAAAAAACGCCAAGTCGTGGCTCTTCGTTCGGCAAAAAAACTATGAGAGGTCTCACCGTAGGATACAGTCTTCTGCATTCACCCAGAAAGCCTTTCGTGCAGTTTTTTTATATTTATGTTGTAGCACGAGTACATTTTTATCCGAATTTTCAGATGACCATTGCGATCCCGGGAATCCGTAGACCGGCCAGCTATTCCGACTGTATCGATTGAAGGACGAGAAATTGTCAGCCGATCGTTCAACCAAAGAATATGGATAGGATAGAAGCGCAGTTCTAATGGGGCGGTTAAGGCGATGTGAAATACCCACCCTCACCTCGAAAACGCGGATACGCTTTTTTTCGCGAATTATGACCGGATCGAAGTGAAAATTGAAACACAGATGCCAGTAATGAAAATCTCGGGAATGAATTAGTCAGAATTTTGATTTTAGAAAAAAAAATTACAGATCGGTTACCGACATCAATTTTTTTTTATTAAAATCAAAATTCTGACTAATTCATTCACGAGATGCACATTACTGGCGTCTGTATTTCAATTCTCACTTCGATCCGTTCATAATTCGCGAAAAAAAGCGTATCCGCGTTTTCGAGGTGAGGGTCGGTATTTCACATCGCCTTAAAGCAAAACTTTGTGCGACGCTAGCTGCCGCAGGATGGCAGTACGGTAGAGCGATCGATACGCTCCGCCCACGGGTCCGCGCACGCTTTTGGCGGGAAGCATGGCCCGCCCTCCTTCTTTGAACTACCAAGAGTTTACGGATGCGCATCCTACAATCACACGTTCTTGAACGTAAACCATAACTTGCACCTTATACCGATCTATCTGTTATTGTGATTAGATGCGAATCTGTTATTGTGGTTAGGTACGAATGTATATTATTTAAAAAAACAAGGATTACACAATTTATATACAATTTGCATTTCTCTCGCATTGTAATTGTAGCTTTGATGCAGTTGCCCAAGTGCTTGTTTCAAGAGCGTAACGACGTACGTTCAAATCCCGCGTCCTAGTTTTTTTTTGTTCTCTTAATTTTTCCCCCTTAATTGTTTTTTATGTTAATATAGTTTGACAATATTATTTATGATTTTAAGAAACCGGAAATAGAATTGACAAATAATAAAAAACAAAATCCTCTATCAAGGCCTCAACAATATTAACATTTACAGAAATTTTTTTTTTATTCTTTGTCCATCTTATTTTTGGGTTCTTAATCGAAAATTATATTGAGAAATGATATTAACATTAAAAAAAAGTTTAAGGTGAAAAAAAAATTAAAGTGCGGGGTTTGAAGACACGACGTTGGGCTCTTGAAACTGGCGCTCTATCGACTGCACCAAAGCTACTCTTATTACGCAAGATATGCAAGAAGTATGTAAAGTGCTGTCGACCTACTTATTTTTCGTACTTTTTCATACACATCTTAATAATTTTATTTACCTATACATATTCTTTGTCTGCGATGTGTCGACGATTCGCGGGTCGCGAGTCCTCGGTGCTTCTCGCGATCGTTCGGCGACGTTCGGACTTTCGCCAAGTTTCACCGCGCGAGACGCCACCGGCATCGCACGTGCGCCATGTGTTCGCTCGAAAACTGCTTTCGAGAGAGCACCGATTGGAAATACGCAAACGCGAAAAAAAAGACAAAAACACATGATCGCAAAATGAAAGTTAAAGTGTTGACTCGTAATCCGGACGATTATTTGCGCGAAACTAAACGAGATATACACAAAGGTGAGGTTACGATGTTTACAGTGTGACTTGAGCTAACGTAACCTCAAACCTCGTCTCAATCATTCGTGGAGCCAATTATATCAGTCAGAACGTTCTTGCCGTTTCCAAACATCGAGATTTTGCGAAAAGTTCGCACCCGAAACCCCTGAAGATATTATGTGAACATTGTGCCATTTATTTTAGCTGGACATGTATATAACCTCATGTTCCCTTTTTTTATTTTTTTTCTATTGGTTTTTGACTTCAGGTTTTTCTAACGTAACATACAATTTTGGTTGCTGCTACTTTTTTCCCGAAACGCTGCTGTGTCTTGGCGTAGCTATTGATATAAAAAAAGTTGTACCAGCTTCATACCGGCGGCAATGATACTGTGACTGAACGATTCACCTGTGCTATACAGAATTATTGCAAACATATGAAAGTCTTTGTTTATGCGTAGTAGTGTATGACGATTGGTAGAGAATTTGACAAAAAATACTTTTTTTTGCATCGGTAAACCTTTCCTGACTGTACACGACTAATACTATGTTTTTTGTAAAGAGCAGCACTGAAGAATTAATTACTCTCGTACTACTTGCTATTTTTATAATTTTTATTTCTTTTATGTCAGTTCCCAGAAATTATGATCCGGCGCTGCATCTGTTTGAGGCAGCCAGGGAACACACGAGAGCTCTGAATGCCGTAAAACTAGACCGAGTATTCGCCAAGCCGTTCATAGGGAATTTGGAAAACCACAAGGAAGGCGTGTCCTGCGTCAGCAAACATCCTGGCCTGTCTGCCGATTCTCTTCAGCTGAGCGTTCGACGGCAAAGTCTGAGTCTGGGATCTTTCGCAGAGAAAGTGCGAGCGTTCCTTCCTGACTCACGACGGCTTTGTTTGTGGAATACCGTTCGCACCGGACGTAGAGCATTTCATAATGATAAGCAACGATAAGATGATAAAAACATGGAAATCGCACAAACCGCAGTTCGGCAAGGAGGACGAACCGACGAACACGATTATCAGTAAAACAGTGATAACAGGTATAAGTCATCATCGGAAGAATCCGCTTTTCGCGACTTGCGGCGAGGTCTGCCTGGTCTGGGAGGAGACGAGAAACGAGCCGGTTCGAATAAGGCCTCGACAGTCTTCACGACGTCAAGTACAACCCGGTACAGACGAATCTATTGGCCGCGTACGCCAGCGATCGCAGCATCATTCTCTACGACACCAGAGACACCGGACCGTTGCGCAAAGTTACTCTCAAATTGCGGACAAACTGATTCGCGCGGAAGCCCATGGAAGCTTTTTCATTCACGTGGGCCAATGAGGATTACAAGTAGGTCATACTACGAATATAGAGCAGAAGGCGTGAAATTAAACAAAACATTCATATAGCATTCGGTCCATCCAATCGGATTCGAATTTTTTGTATTTACGAATAACAAACAGCTAATGAAAAGAAAAAGTAATTATCCACACTTGTTTTCAGTCTGTACACATTCGACAACCGAAAGTTGAAGACACCGGTGAACGTGCACATGGATCACGTGGGTGCGGTTACCGACGTGGACTACTCGCCGACCGGCAAAGAATTCGTGTCCGGTAGTTGCGCGACAAATCGGTCCGCATCTTCGAGGTCAAGAAAGGCCACTCGCGGGACATTTATCAGTCGAAAAGAATGCAGAGACTGACGACTATCGCGTGGTCCCTGGACAACAAGTATATTATCAGCGGCAGCGACGAGATGAACATTCGAGTGTGGAACGCTCGAGCGTCGGAAATATTGGGAGTGGTCAGTGGTTTTTTTTTTTTTGGAAGTGTCTATTGGGACCATACCGTAGAATCACGGTATGCCGTGATCCAACACACGGTATACCGTGACTCAGCGCACGGTATAATTCCATTCTTCGAGTAATTATACCGCGCACGGAACAGGTTCCTATGGTATACCGCATTTTAAGAATGAACATGCCGTGATACCCTGCACGGTCATAAATGCCTCAAAAAATGTACCCACAGTCTGAAGGAGGTAACTGAGATACCATCGAAATTCGACGAAATTCCTCCTTACTAAAACGGAAAATGTGCGCTTTAGTAAGGAATTTCGTTGGATTTTATCTTAAAAAAAAAAAAAAAAAACTATATAGAATGTTTGTGTTTCGTCGATTTTTCTTGGCAAAGCGGAAATTTTCCGCTTTAGCAAGGAATTTCGTCGGATCTTCTTTTTAAAAAAATGCTATATAGATTGTTTGTGTTTCGTCGATTTTTCTTACTAAAGCGGAAATTCGCTGCTTTAGAAAGGAATTTCATCGAATTTCGACGTTATCTTAGTTGCCCTCTTCAAGCCGAACGCAAGTTTTGCTGAGATATCTAATACCGTGTAAGGTATTACTACATGTTCTGATTCAAAATGCCGTATGCCGTAGAGGCCTATTCCGTGCACGGTATAATTATTCGAAAAATGCAATTATACCGTGCGTTGGGTCACGGTATACAGTGTGTTGCTTCACGGTATACCGTGATCCTACGGTGTGGTCCCAATAGACACTTTCTTTTTTTTTTCGATTCCAGTTCCATCGACAAACACTTCTTGTTTCTTCTCCTTTCAGCTCAAACCGAGAGAACGAGCGGCGTTGAATTATAGCGACGCGCTAAAGGAAAAATCCCCGGTCATCCTCAAGTACGACGAATAGCTCGTCACAGACAAATACCCAAACACATTTACAATGCTCAAGCGGAGTTGCGAACCATTCGCGAATAGACCAAACGAAAGTACGTGCTACTCACGATTGCAATGAATCGATATATACGCGACTGTATTCAACATTTTGCATCGTTTCTTCTTTCAGGGAGGCCAACCGACGAGCGCACTTAAAAAAGGCTCCGTGCCCTTCATGTCGGAGCGGCAAAGACACATCGTTCGCGAAGAAAAGTGATTTGTGTAATTTTTTTTTTAATTTACTTTTCAATGTCAGAAATACACACATCTTTGTCATTAAAACCGTTGGTTGTCTGTTCGAATACTTGGAAGTCCATCTGTCGGTGTTGAATTTTCGTTTTCTCATTTTTTTTCTGCTTACAAAATTGTCCTCTGAAAAATGTCTTCGACGAAAAAATCTTCGCACTATTACTACTAAGGATGAAATAAGATACTCGCATGTTGTGATTGTGAAAAAGTTATATTGTTTATTGTAAGGTAACAGGAATGTTTTCTTCTAACATGGCTTAATGGAATCTGCTGCTCCTTATAACGTTTTGCTTAAAAATTAGTGTATTGTGCCGCAACGGCCGGGTGTGAAGTTAACTACCCGAGCAAAGCACAATTTTTCACGCACGCCTAACAAAAAGTATGTGAAGTGATTGCGTTTTCGTAACCCTTTAGTATTACGCGATGAGACGCTTCCTCGCTTGGTTACTAATTGGTATTCAGATATGTTCTTATGTTCTAATTTAAAAAATTTGTTATTAGCTTGGCAATGAAGCAAATATATATGTATCACTAAGTAACGATTCTATTGATTGGAATGTAATTTCTCTCGCCAAACTAAAAACAAACTTCTCAAGTATTACATAGTATCGCATAGGTAAAATACTAACAGGGCAAAACCGTAAGAAAAAAAAATATCATTGGAACATAGTAAAAACAGGAACTTAACGAAAACGTAGTTTTTGGCGCATATCAAACAGAGCAGCCTCATTTTTTGCGTAACAATAACAACATGTATACCTCTGTCAAATGCCTATCGAGCTTATCAAACTTTTAACTATAAGTATTTTGTCGCTATTGTTGTCGCCGCATTTTTCGCGCTTTAATGACCAGTTGAGCAATCGGCTGACAGTTTCTCGTCCTTCAATCGATACAGTCGGAATAGCTGGCCGGTCTACGGATTCCCGGGTTCGCAATGGTCATCTGAAAATTCGGATAAAAATGCACTCGTGCTTCAACATAAATATTTAAAAAACTGCACGAAAGGTACAGAAGAATTCGTGTCCAACTATATCCTGCTCTCATAGTTTTTTTGCCGAACGAAGAGCCACGACTTGGGGTTTTTTATGCTCGGTCGAAGAAAGAGGGAGTGTGTTCGTTATTCCCAGTCGGTAACTTACCGTCGCCCGAACGCAGGCGCATAACGAAAAGCGCGCACGACGTAATAGTACATTACGCTACAAGGGAGGGAAGTGCAACTTTTCACCGAGTGTGAAGTTTGATGCCCGAGCGAAGCGAGGGCAGAAATTCACACGAGGTGAAAAGTTGCATCCCTCCCATGTAGCGTACTATACTTTTCTCCCGATTTCACTGCAAAATAACTCCGTTTCGCGTGTGCAACGGGGACGGAAAATTAGGTTATTTTTAACAAACGACGATCCGCATGCGTAATGCGATTTTCATTTCTCCCGCCGGGCAGGAATAAGCCGATTTCCTCCCTAGGGAGGAAATGAAATCGTATTTCGCATGCGTGAGTCATTTGTCAAAAATGAGCTATTTTCCGCCCGCGTTGCGGACACGAAATGGGGTTATTTCAGTGGAGTCGGGAGAAAATAATATATACGTACCAATATTTCTGCGCTGCCTCGAAACCGCATCATTCAGACTGTCCGTCTCTTCTTGGTCGAGACCCATAACGCCTGGAGAATGAAATTCGGATTTGCGCACATCACCTCTCCCAACTCGACATTGTCCTCCAGTTGCTGCGCGTGATCGGTGATGAAAAAGGTCAATCCGCGCTTGAGATAAATGGCATTGATTTCACACGAGATGCGCAAGAGCTTCACGACATTGTCAACACTGATAGTCGGGACGAGATTCTCCTCGCACAGAGCCTTGAGCCCAACGATATCGAACCTGTTGGCGGCCAACAACAACTCTGTCGCGTGATCCGCGATATTCGTCACATTGCCGCAGTAAATGAAGTGCAGCATCTTTTGACAAGCTTCGTAACTCATGTCGGTCAGGTTCATCTTATGCGGCGTTTCCGAATTCTTCTCGAACCCCGCGATCATCGTCGCGAAGACATCACTTCGAGCCGCGAGTATATTCCTGTGAGCTGGAATTTCCCGATCGTTCACGACGATAGTCAGATCGCTATATAGTGGATCCGCCAAGAGTCTGTCGTAATGTAGGATCCGCGTGTGGTTGAGTTTGATCCGCGGCAGCGTCTTGAATACGTCACGATAAGGGTGATACATACGGTTGAGAACGCTTATGGCACAGACGATCGTGAGATTATCGCCGACGAGTAAACCTCCGGATTTAATGTCGAAATGTCCTGCCAATACCATAGATTGGTATGGGGTAAACACGCCGCTTTTTTCGCAGTTGCTGTTGATAGGGACTTTCGCGTTGTTCGCGTTAGTAACGGATAAGTCCAGGAACGCCTGGAGCATGTCCGTGTTGGTCTCGCAGAGCCAGAGACCAACTGAAGTGTATTTTCTCTTTGGTCCCTGGGGATATAGCATCAGGCGCCATTTCATGGTGTCAAAACCGCGCGGCCCGAACATCGGCGATGTAATTCCGCCTACCAGCGAAGATGTCTCAGACGAGAAATTCTCGATGGTCCACACGTAGCTGAACTCGATCAAACACTCAGAGCAGCATGTCGACGCCTTGACATATTCCGTGACTTCGGCCGTCGGCGACTGCGACGGTTCCTCCGCTTTGTTCATCGCGTCTCGTTTGCTTTGTTCACGCTGGAAAGGAAAATTTGTAAATACGTCACACACATCGGTGCATCGAATGTTTCTCATTGACAAGCCGTACGTTTGGGTATCAGGAAAAAGTGGCCGTCGAAAAAGGGCAAGTGCCCGCCACACACAAACATGCAATATACACGCGGCCATTTTTTCCTAGATTCGTATGTTTGGTACGAATAAAAACAAAAATATACCGCAAACTTACCTTAGTGTTGTTCGGGTGTATTACGATCGACGCAGTAGTGCAAAGCTTCGTTTCGCTTTATCGAAAAACTCGATGAGAGTGCGTTGAATTTTCAAACGCTTCTTAGAAAAACGTTCAACAGTTCTGTCGGTTCAACGCGGTCACGGAAAACCGCTCGGTTCGACGCACGGACTACACACGCTGGAGTCGACAACGAAGCGCGAACTGCTCGGGTGTTGCTCCCTTGGCGAACTCGTCACTCTACGACTTCTTCGGGTATGGGACAATGGGAGCATGGAGACGAGCAGCAACAGGCAACAGACGCTGTAGCCAAAGGCGGAGGACGGGGATGCACAGAGAGGACTGGGTGACGCAGCCAATCAGACGCAACGCCATGTGGCATTTGATTGGCTGACGCCGTCGACTGGCCCATCTGATTGGCCAATCCCCCACCCCCTGGGCCCTTTCGCCTTTCGCCAGGCGCGCACGCGGTATTATTCTTCCCGCCAAATAACTGCCGGAACTTCCTCCTAAAATCGCGGTATATTTTTTACCTCAGTACGACGATGATCGTTTTCCAAGACCCAATCCAAAGTACCGGCGAATCTTTCGAGGGGTTTAAGGTAGTCCTTGCGCCTTAACCTGAGTTCGCATAAGTTTTCGAAAATTGAGAAGGAACTGCAACCGTTTCTCGATAATATAAAAGTCTTAAAAAAATCATGCATATTGAAGGCATTGAAGAGATTAATTTTGCATAATAATAATTCCAAAATGTTATTAAACAACTGATGAAAAATAAAGTTGTTCAACAAATCTTTCGAGAACTACATTTTTTTTTGTTTCAATGAAAATGGTTCGTTCATTTTTCTGAATATGTATGCATTTTTTCAAAATTTTTATTTCACTTTGAATTTTGTGATATTCCGTATATAAAAAACGCAAAATTCATAGTGATTTAAAGAATTTGAAAAAATTCATGTGCATTCAGAAAAAGAAACGAATTATTTTTATCGAAATAAAAGAATTAGGTTGTCGAAAGATTTATTGAACAATTTTATGTTTCATCAATTTGTCAATAACATTTTGGAATTATTATTATGCAAAATTAATCCCGTCAACGCTTTTAATATGCATGATTTTTTTTTCAGATTTTCGTATTATCGAGAAATGGTTCCCTCTCATTTTTCGAAAACTTATGCGAATTCAGCTTAACGCGCAAGGGCTTCCTTAAGAGAGGGAAATTGTAAAACGAAGAGAATGAGATAGGGTTGATGTACCGTTTGTGGCCATTTTTAATATTTTATTCTGCAAATTATTTTTCTCCCATAATTGCCTGTTGATTTTTTTAACAAATTCACATTAATTCACGGAATGATCTACTCGTCGTTTTTTTTATGCGATTAAATGTTTAGTTTTATTGCTTTGAATGTGATGGCCACAATCGGATCTAATGCACTAAGAAAAAAAATGGCTCAATCCAACAAAATGTGCGTCTGCAGGCGGCGAAATAAATATTTTGCAAATAAGACAAAATATTTAATTGATCGAAGCAACTGGTGATAGAATTTAAAAAATCTCTATTAGCATCGCCGAATATTTTGTCCAATCTGCAAAATATTTATTTCGCCGCCCGTAACCGCACGTTTTGTTGGATTGAGCAATTTTTTTTCTCAGTGTGTGGTCAAAAACGGTACGTCTACCCTAGAGGGAAAAAGACGGAAACAAAGAGAATGTGACGAGGAGTACATAGAGAGAAAATGAGAATCGCTTGTAATAAATAATTTTATTGTTGAAATCATACAACGCATCGCTATAATGATCCTTAGAACGTTACAATCCTCAAGCATTGATTAATGTCTTAGCGTAGCTCGCGACGGTCGATCGGTTCGTCGAGTCTCGCGCTCAACGTCGAGAGACGCACGCGTTTCGCGAAGGGGGGGGGGGGTATTTGTCGAAGTGCGACCGGCGACATTACCGACTCGACATTGCGCACGGACCTTCGACACGATTCTACTAACGCTCGGGCTGGGTCGGAGGCTCGGCCGTCGAAACGACGAATTGACGAAACTGCGCACGCGTCGCTGATCAGAATGACGGAGTGTCACTGATTTTTTAATTTCTCTTGTTTACTTTACTTCCAGCGTGCTCTTCGTTCCGTATTGCGGGAGAAAATCCGTCTGTTCGCTTTGCAGAATTACAGACAAAAAGAATATGAAAAAATTAAGGGGGGTTCCTGCTTTAGAAGTATAAAAAAAATCGTTTTTTATGTTGCCTACATCGATAGATAAACTATCCAAGAGAATATTCACAACGTTACAGATGCCGATTCCAAGTATTTTCGGAAATACAGAGCTGAACGCAGAGGGGCGTCGAGCGGATATACAAGCGTTCGGGGCAGATCTCGGCTGCGCACGCTCCGCGTCCCTTTTCTCGAGTTTTTATTTTTCCGACTTTTCTGAATTGGCGGGCATGATAGCAAAAAAACTAAACGGCCTATCGACTCAAAACAAAGTTTATTTTCTTCAGTATTAAATGATCTTCTAAGTGAACTAAAAAAATGGTTGAAAAAGCTGAATTTTTAATAACTTTTACAGCACGTTAAAGTGGTACTTTTAAATTGAAAAAGAAAAAAAAAACAAATTTTGTTTCAAACCTGAAAAAATGTGTGATTTCATGATTACTTCAAGTTTTCCTTAGTTCTGCGAGAAGATAATGTAATATCGAAGAGAATAAACTTTGGTTTGAGTCGATATGTCCTTTAGTTTTTTTTGCTATCATGCCCGACAATTGGAAACGAAAAGGGTCATTACGCTGCTGTTCATTATTGCATCTAGTTTAAAAAAATTATTTGTACACTTCATATACATAAGAAAATCTACCCCAAAGGTCGCTGGGCTAAGTTATTTTTTCCCCGTCCAAAAAAACCCTCGCAAAATAGCTATTTTTCAGTCATCTAAAGCAGGATCCCCCTTAATGACCGCCTCGAAAAGGTCAAACGAGGGAAAAAAATGTATCGGTGGCTTTCGAACGATCGACGACGGAGACAACCGCCCGGCGCGAGGAACGACGATGTACCAAGCTGTTGATACGCGACACAAGATTCTACTGTCTCGATCAACCGAAGCTCGATCAGTCGCGCGTTGAAAATAAAAAAGGAAATAAAAAAAATGCATCTTGGTTCATCGTCGCGTCTCTATAATTGTATTATTCTTCGGCGTGCAAAAGCGGCTCGTACATTCTTTCCGTTGCTCGATTTTTTTTTTAATCATTTTACACAATGATTCATATATATATATCGTCACATAAATATATGCATATATATTTATATAATGAATCATATAATAATATAAACTATACACGCAACTTCTGTACAAGACTAGGTTAGTCGAGCAATCGATTTACCACTTATGATCTCTCTCTCATTTTTTCGCTTTCTTCCTATTATTTTTCTCAGCGTGGCGACTCCGACGTTTGTCATCTAACGTTTTATCGTGTTTCTCATCTGCACCACTCGAGTTCTCGCTTGTTTTATTTTCTTATTGTATTAAATAAAAAGTCGATTTTAACAATAATTACGATTTATATACATATAGACACATTTACATCAACTGTACGTCATATATTTATCGAACCGTGCGGATACGCTGGTGGCTCACTAATAGAGATGTGAGCAGTAAATGCGACCGGTAATTTTACCGTACTTTTACCGTAAAAATACGTTACGTGACCGTTTAAAAAATGACCACATAGGTCACAAAATCATATGGTCGTGGTGATTTCAAATTCCACAGCTGTGGCGCGCGTGTCGCCTAATAAAAAAAAACTTTATATACAATTATCTTTCGATAAATTTGTGATTGAACGATAAGAAACGTATTCGATAAACGTGCAAACATTAAATGAATAATTAATTATCTTTGAATACAGCATTTCATAATAATATATGAAAAAAAAAAAAAAAAAAAAATTACGAGCTGTACACCTATCTAGTTGTAAATGACCCGTCATACTGTTTTTGTGACCGTAAATTTACCAAAAAGAAACGTAACCGGTAATTCCACATCTAAATAGTCGGATTTACCATAATTTTACGATATATTTACCGAAAAAATGTGTGACGGTAATTCCGCAACACCTGATTGCGCGAAAAACAAATGATATCATTTTACGGTAAAAATACGGTGATATTTCGGTAATTTTACCGCTTCAGGATTTTACGGTAATTCCACATCTCTACTCACTAATACCTGGTCCTCTCTCTCTCTCTCTCGCTCTCTTTGTTTCATTCACTCACCCGAACCGCACACACATATTCGCTCTCGTTCATCATATATCTACCCGTCGTCACAGACGATTTCGCACTGGCAGTCCGATCGTTCATTTCACAATAATGTTAAATCATTTGGCAGTGACTCGTGAAAATCTATTAAATATACTTTCCAAATACTGTTGACACAGTGTTTTTTTTCCGCGTTTGTGTTTTTTCCGTTTGCGGGTGTCTCTTCCGGAGAAGACGCCTTTTTCGGCGAGAAGGAAAAAAACGGAAAAATCGTCGCGCGAGTCTTGGACCGGCGAACGAGATTGCGAAAATATTTTTTGCAATCGATTTTTCCCCTCTTCGCTTATCTTCGCGTTTTTCTTCGATGCTCTCTCGCTGAACTATATTTCTTCGATGATCTATAAGTTACTTACGTCTAAAGTCGCCTAATATCTATCACTGCCTTGCGAGTCTTTATCACCGTACGCGGATTTCTCCGATATCGTTTGAACAGCGATTCTCCGCGCGTTCACTGAAAAAAAAAAAAACGAAAAAAAAAACGTTTCGCCGACAATCTCCGAATCCGTCGAAAGTCGCGACGAACGTTTAGACGTTGAGGTCGGCCATCATCTTGCGAAAATCGGCAAGGGTGTTGTAGTCGGGATCCGAGTCGATGTCCGCGAAGTCCTTGTTCGAGTCACTCTTCACGAAGCTCGGATTGTAGCGACTCAGCGACAGCGGACACGGCAGCAGCTCCGGCATCACCGAGTGATGCGTTATTAGGGCCGTCAGCGTTGTGAATTCCTTGGTGAAACCCTGGAAAAAAATCGACATTGTTTTAACAACATTTTTCTCTAAGCACGGCTGACAATTTTTTTTCAAACATTTGACGTCGTGTAAAATCGTCGATGGAACAACGCGAATTATTGATACAATTAGGTGCACCCTTCGAATTGTGTGCAATGTCTCGTCTCATTGACGAATAGAGTCAAACGAGTTGTTATAAAAAACAGCGGTAGTATTAAATATTTTGCTCCTTAAAGTTAAGGAGGCATCGGCGGTACATTCACGTCAATCGCGTACTACGATTTAAAACATTATTTAAACATATTTTCGAAGGGAAACTAGTGCCAATAAAGGTGGATTTAAATTGAAGAGACCGTGCTTAATGTAGGCATAAATGTATGGAACAAATGAACAGAGAAATAACTCAGTTTATGCTAATAAGTAATAACCAATGAGATATATTATACGTAGTTTTTTGGAAGTCAAACGTGTAATTTTAGTTCGTTTTTGTGGAGCGATGGCTCATTTTGTTTCTTGTCACATAATGTATAAATTTACCGATGAACATTTGAGATGATATGCATAGCTTGCAAATAGCAGCCATTTGTTTATGAGAGAAAAAAACAAAGTGACGAATTTAACGAATTTTTTCCTAATTGACAAATGAACTAAAGAAAATAACTCGATGCACTCGTAAAACGTTCTTCAACGAACGAAACGTGACGTCGCTCGTCAAGAACGAACTAAAATTACAAATTCTACTTCCGAAAAACCGCGCGTTATATACCCTATTGATTACTAGCATAAAATGAGTTATTTGCGTATGCTTTTATTTCTATACAATTTTTTCTACATTTAGCAGGATCTCTTTAATTCTGATCCACCTTTATTAATACTAGTTTCCCATTGAAAGATTGTACAAATAAAGGTTCAAATCCGATACGCAATAAATTTGACTGTACCGCCGAAGCCTTCTTAAGGTAGTCCTTGAGAGGAAATTGCAACCACATCTCGATAATATAAAAATCTGAAAAAAATCATGCATGTTAAAGACGTTCAAAAGATTAATTTTGCATAATAAAAATTCCAAAATGTTATTAACAAATTGATGAAAAATAAAATTGTTCAACAAATATTTCGACAACCTAATTTTTTTTTTCAATGAAAATGATCCGCTCTATTTTCTGAATACGCATGAATTTTTTCAAATTTTTTAATTCACTTTGAATTTGGTGATTTTCCTCATGTTAAAAAACGCAAAATTCAAAGTGAATTACAAAAATTGAAAAAATGCATACATATTTAAAAAAATGAACGCATTATTTTCATTGAAACAAATAAATTAAGTTATCGAAGGATTTGTTGAACAATTTTATTTTTCATCAATTTGTTAATAACATTTTGGAATTTTTATTATGCAAAATTAATCTTTTCAACGTTTATAACATGCATGATTTTTTTCAGATTTTTATATTATCGAGAAGTGGTTGCAATTTCTTGTCAATTTTCTCGAATTTATGTGAAATGAATACTAGACGCAAGGACTACCTTAATAACGTGCGCGATGAGTTTTGTTCGGTTGTCATTATGGGAATTCGAATTGAGAGGTAAAATGACGCGCTCGCAAATAGCATCGGGAAAATTTGGACTCGACGCGATCAAAGCGAGACGGGAAAAGAGAATAACTTTGATTTCCCACTGGTACCGGGGCGACGAAACTCACGTCGAGCGAGCTTGTTTACTGCGGGGTTGCGTACGACGCGCACACACAACGTGGCCCCGGATTCGCTAATGCACTGTACCCCATCCCGCGGCGTCGCGATATGCCTGTATTTATTCCGCAAAACACGCGCGCAACCCGGGAAGCCACCGACGAGGCACGAGGATTATATCGCGGGGAAATTCCAATCGCAAAGTTAGTCGGATTAGAGTCTCGCGGATCGCGCCCTCGGCACGTCAGTAATTCGACGTCGTTGAAACTCGACGATCCCCGGAGCTCCACGACCGCGCGGA
>OZ035858.1:7692173-7731493 GCA_964034905.1 Itoplectis maculator | reverse complement strand
GTGCGTGCGTGCGTGCGTGCGTGCGTGCGTGCGTGCGTGCGTGCGTGCGTGCGTGCGTGCGTGCGTGCGTGCGTGCGTGCGTGCGTGCGTGCGTGCGTGCGTGCGTGCGTGCGTGCGTGCGTGCGTGCGTGCGTGCGTGCGTGCGTGCGTGCGTGCGTGCGTGCGTGCGTGCGTGCGTGCGTGCGTGCGTGCGTGCGTGCGTGCGTGCGTGCGTGCGTGCGTGCGTGCGTGCGTGCGTGCGTGCGTGCGTGCGTGCGTGCGTGCGTGCGTGCGTGCGTGCGTGCGTGCGTGCGTGCGTGCGTGCGTGCGTGCGTGCGTGCGTGCGTGCGTGCGTGCGTGCGTGCGTGCGTGCGTGCGTGCGTGCGTGCGTGCGTGCGTGCGTGCGTGCGTGCGTGCGTGCGTGCGTGCGTGCGTGCGTGCGTGCGTGCGTGCGTGCGTGCGTGCGTGCGTGCGTGCGTGCGTGCGTGCGTGCGTGCGTGCGTGCGTGCGTGCGTGCGTGCGTGCGTGCGTGCGTGCGTGCGTGCGTGCGTGCGTGCGTGCGTGCGTGCGTGCGTGCGTGCGTGCGTGCGTGCGTGCGTGCGTGCGTGCGTGCGTGCGTGCGTGCGTGCGTGCGTGCGTGCGTGCGTGCGTGCGTGCGTGCGTGCGTGCGTGCGTGCGTGCGTGCGTGCGTGCGTGCGTGCGTGCGTGCGTGCGTGCGTGTCGTAATTTCACTGTCGTAATTTTCATTGGGTGTTCTTCAAATTTGGCGCGCGAGTAGGCTATCATAGAACAACGTTTGGGATTGTAGATGCAGCAAATCGGTTGGAAAATTCAGATTTCACAACACTTTTAAATTTTGGAAAAAATCGTTTTCACGCTATAATTTCCGCAAATTAAGAGATATCGGGCTGAAATTTTGTACGTAAACGGACTACTATCAATCATGATCGCTACCAAATTTGGCGGAAATCGGTAAAGCAGTTTTAATGTTATTGCAATTTCAAGTTTTTTTTTATAATGTCTGCAAGTAATTCAACTTCTTTAAATACTGAGCCATCCGACTGTAATTTTCAACGTGTCATCACGTTTATTGATTATCAGTGATCAATGTTGTCAAATAAATGGTCATTATGTCGGTAAATCTCGATTTTTCTACATAAAAAATAAAAAAATACCGCGACGAAAAAAAAAAAATTTCTTAATTTTTTGCAGAATTATCTCAAATTTTGTTCACATATGGACAACCATGAACCAAGGTTTGAATACAAATTTGACGCAGATCTGTTAAGCCGTTCAAATTTCATGGAATTTTCAATTTTGTTGAAAATCTCGTTCTCGCGCTGGATCGTGCAAAAGACGAGATACTGGGTTCTAATTTTGTCCGCACATCGACTATCATGAAACAAATGTCGGACACAAATTTTAGATAAATCCGCAGAGCGGTTCGAATACTATGACGACTCGAATTTTTTTATCTTTGTTAGAATTTTATGTAGTAGTAAGCTGATTGTTACACTTGAAGAGAGCGAGAATGTTGACAACCTAAACTTATTATGATCTCTCCGAAATTTGATGGAAATCGGTAAAGCGGTTCTAATGTTATTGCAATTTCAACTTTTTTTCGAATGTGCAAGTATTTCAACTACTGTCAATTCTGAGATATCAGACTGCAATTTTCAACGAGTCATCATGTTTATTGATTACCAGTGATGGATTTTGTCAAGTAAATGGTCATTACGTCGGTAAATCTAGATTTTGCTGTGAAAAAAAGAAAAAAAAATGCCGTGACAACCCTGTGTACAAACAAGCCTGCAAAGTATACCTTGCAAACTGCTTCCTCAGTATTTTACACTTTTGACAAAGCTTCCTCTATGAGGAAGCCAAAATTGATCAACATACTTACTCATAGAGGTAGTCAAAAAGTGTAAAATATTGAGGAAGCAATTTGCAAGGTATACTTTGCAGGCTTTTTTTTTTAATTGGCGGGCATGATAGCAAAAAAACTAAATGGCGTATCGAATCAAAACAAAGTTTATTCTCTTCAGTATTTAATTATCTTCTAAGTTAACTAAAAAAATGGTTGAAAAAGTATTTGTTAATGAGTTTTACAGCACGTTAAAGTGGTACTTTTAAATCGAATAAAACAAATTTTTTTTCAAACCTGAAAAAATGTGTGATTTCATGATTACTTCAAGTTTTCCTTAGTTCACCGAGAAGATTTAATACCGAAGGGAACAAACTTTGGTTTGAATCGATATTTCCTTCAGTTTTTTTGCTATCATGCCCGCCAATTGGAAACTCAATTGGCAAGGCGTTCGCGAAAAGGGTCATTACTCTGCTGTTTATTATTGCATCTATTTTAGAAAAATTATTTGTACACTTTTTAAATACATAAGAACATCTACCTCAAAGGTCGTTGGGCTAAATTGTTTTTACCCCGTCCAAACAAAATCCTCGAAAAACAGCTATTTTTCAGTCTTCTAAAGCAGAATCCCCCCTTAAGATGGAATTTCGAACACTTTTTGACGGGATAAAGATCCGAAGGAAATCAAGTTTATAGAAGGTGCTCAAGAGAGATTGATTTCGCATAATAATACTTCCAAAATGTTATTAACAAATTGGTGAAAAAAAAAAAAACAAAAAAATTGTTTGACAAAACCCCCGTTTACCAAACTTTTTTTTTTTTTTTTTTTTTTTTTTTCAAATGAAAATGATTTGTGTGAAAATGAATTTTTCAGCATGCGTATGATTTTTTTTTGAATTTTGCGAATCTACTTGATGAATCGTGCGGAAACTTCTTGGGTGTAATAAGTGGAAACACATATCCAAAATTCCGGAACTGTCACATTTTTCAAAATAAAAAAATCGACCAATAGTAATTATCAAAAAGTGCAAAAAATTCTGAAAAATTCATACGTATGCAGAAAAATTAACCTTTCGTGGGTAAATTTTGGGTCTTTTTAAGGGGAAAAATACCTTTAAAAGCGTGAAAAATGGGTATTTTTTGGGATTTTTTTTAGAGGGGATAAAATGATCCGATCATTTTCAAATTTGCACATGAGTTTCTTGTACTGTCAAGTTTAAAAAAGAATTTTTTTTTGGATGACTAACAAAATGGCGGCGGTATTTAAGGGTCTTCGGACACCTGTCGTCCGCGACATCGAAAAGTGCTGCAGCTGTTACACTTTTTCTGTCGATCTGAAAACGACTGAATAAGTGTCATTTGTTGACTGACATATTAAGGGGAAGGATGTACCTAAAAAATAATGAAAAAGTTCAAAATTGAACATTTGGGAGCCTTTTTACTGCAAAGTTCATATTTTCGTCCATTTTTTCGACATATTTGACCTCAAAATAGTACATTACGATACAAGTGCGAAAAAACTTTTTCTGACGAGTGTGAGTTTGCAGCGCGAGCCGAAGGCGAGTGCTGCAATCACACGAGTCTGAAAAAGGTTTTTCGCACGCGTATCGTACGAAATTTTATTTCACGACGTCGGAAAAAGCGATATTACGCACACGAAGCGTGCGTAATATCGCGTTTTACGCACGGAGTGACATAATAGTACTTTGTGATACAAGGGCGAGAAAGCGGCCATTACGCGCGGAGGTTAGGAAGCGGCGCACTCGCCAAATCGAGTGCTACAACGACACGAGGCGAAGCCGAGTGTTGTTTGTAGCACAAGAGGAGGCGAGTGCACTGCTTCCTAACCTCTGCGCGACGGCCGCTTTGTCGCCCATGTATCACATATTACTTTTTGTAACGAATGTCAACGTGATGTCGCACATCTTCGTGCCTGCAAAGCGTGCGTGAGATCATCTTGTAGATAGTTTCACGCACGCCAATGTGTGCGTGAAGTAATGTAGATAACTTCACGCACCAGATGGCGTACGTGAAATTATCTACGTTGACATGAGCATAATACGCGATCTCACGCACGCTTTGCGGGCACGAAATGTGCGACATTACGTGCATGAGTTACAAAAAAATTATTTATTTACACGCTGCCTCTCAAATGTAGGTATATCCTTCCGATAAGATTACTGAGAGTAACCTCCCAAAATTTCATCCAAATCGGTCGGGGGAGCATCGATCCTACACATTTAAATATTCTGTGTAGATTATTCTACACATCTTAAATCAATAGTTCGTGATCTTACACATATAACTCTTCAGTACCCTCTTTAGTACTCGTTGTATGTGTAGGATCACGAACTATTGATCCAAGATGTGTAGAATAATCTACACAGAATATTTAAATGTGTAGGATATACTGAGTTGGATTTTTTTGTGATCAACAGTATGTGTAGGATATTGCAAATTGAAATTAATTATGTGTAGAATGTCTCATGCAGGACATTATCGTGTGTAGGGAAAATTGTGTAGAATTTTTTGTGTAGAATCACCCATGTGTAGAATAAAAATGTGTAGAAACGACCCTCGGCTCAATCGGTCAATAGCTTTTTGAGCTACAGCACGAGCAGTTTTTGAAAAAGTAGTTTCGAGATAATCGTGTTTAAAGTTTCAACGCGGCGCCCCTGTGTTTCAGTGTCTCCACGCTCTAGACTATATGCGATAACTCCGCAAATACTCAATATTTTGAGTTTTCCCTTGGTCTGTATATTCTTTGGGCATCACACTTTCGAAAAATGTAAAAAAAAAAAATGATTTTTTGAAAATTCTAAAAGTATTGCTCCCCTTAAGGAACAGTCGAAATTTCGAACTGAAATTTCTCTCCAACGAATGAAGTGCGGGCTTCGACTCACCCCCCTAAAAAATCTATGTAGTAGTGTGGACAAAGGGCGCAAGTAGCGCCGAGTCTAGCCGATAACGGGCAAACGCCGGTCTGTGCAAGTCCCGCCCGTTCCCTCAAAGGGTCAGTGTACAGACGGCGTCGGTGTTTGATAGGTAATCGGATCCTGTTTTTTTTTGCTTTTTTCGTAGTTTTTCGGTCTTGTCATGACAAAAATACATGTTTCTGGTATTTTTATACTTTTTCTGGCAATTTTCAATGTGTGTGTGTGTGTGTGTTTTTTTTTCTTTTTTTTTTTTTTTTCCTTATTTTGAAAATGAGATATTTTGTATTTTAGCAAAAAATCAGTCATTTTTTATTGCAGAAAATCGACATTTTGTATTTTTTATAATATACATTGATTTTGCGCTGGATAATTACCATTTAGTGTACTCATAACATGCCTGACTTCGTAAAATATTCGTCATATTCAGGTACTGAAATAATTCAACTTTTCGAAGCCCACCCCAATGACCCAATAAAGACTATGAGCTTTCTTTTGAAAGCTCATAGTCTTAACTGTTATAAACTGTTATAGGGTCCTGGTAGGGTACTGGTGTAAACTGTTATAGGGTTTTTTTTTTATTTGTTTATTATGTTTATTTGTTTATTGCGTTTGTTATTGTTTATTTGTTTATTGCGTTTGTTTATTGCGAAGTTATGAATTTTTTCTCAAAAATCCGTTTTTTCCCCATTTTCGACTACAATTCAATTTTTATCACGATAGTTATAAAATTGTTGACTTCGGGAACTTCTGGGCCGTGTAGCAGACACTTCGACAAGTATCTCTGAATTTTTTCAGATTTTTTGAAAGCTTAGAACATTTTAAAACCTCGACTGTTCCCTGAAAGACCCAGTGTACAAACCGGGTACAGAAAAATATAGTGTACGCACGGAGGGTTAAAAAATTATTAACATTTGAAAATGAAGTTTGGTAAACGGGGGACTTGATAAACAATTTTTTTTTTCATCAGCTTGTTAATAACATTTTGGAAGTATTATTATGCGAAATCAATCTCTAAAGGGGGATTCCTATAAAGACTGAAAAATAGCTGTTTTTCAAGGATTTTTTCGGACGGGTAAAAAACAACTTAGCCTACGCGAACTTTGGGGTAGATTTTCTTATGTATTTGAAGTGTACAAATCTATTTTTTTTAACTAGATGCAATAATAAACAGCAGAGTAATGATCCTTTTCGTGAGCGCCTTGCCAATTCAGTTTCCAATTGGCGGGCATGATAGCAAAAAAAACTAAAGGACATATCGACTCAAACCAAAGTTATTCTTTTCAGTATTAAATTATCTTCTGGGTGAACTAAGGAAAACTTGAGGTAATCAAGAAATCATACATTTTTTCAAGTATGAAAAAAAAAAAAAAAAAAATGTTTTTTTTTTTCAATTTAAAAGTACCACTTTAACGATACGTTACGAGTGCGATGAAACTTTTTCTCAACGAGCATGAGTTTGCAGCACGAGCCGAAGGCGAGTGCTGTAATCACACGAGTTCTGAACAAGAGTGTATGCTACAGTGTGCGTAGTGCGATTTCGCACACGCTACGCGTAGCGGTACGTGCGAGAAATCGCTGTCCGCGCATGGGTATGGCATAAAAACGCTTTTTCCGTTTTTTTTTGTATTATACGATTTTAAAGTACTAGACCCCTTAATACGAAAATAGAAAGGAAACTGTATTTTCTCTGAGAAACTCTACTGTTCGTATGCAGCAGGTCCTAGAAAAAACTCGTAAGTTTTCTGAAATTAGCTGAACTCACGTATCTGAGAGAAGTGGAGTTTTGCGTAAGAGAAATCGTATTTTCTCTAAGAATCTCTTCTGTTCGTACGTGCAAGAGAAGGGAATTATTCCAGAGAAAAATCGTAAGTTCTGTAATATTTTCTGAACTCAAACTATCCGAGAAAAGCAGAGTTTTTCAGAAAATATCTTGTATTTTCTCTCAATAAAGTTTACTTGGATTATCTCTGAAAATACTTTGATTTGAAAAAATCAGTTTTCTAAAAAATGTCCGAAAACACTCTGAATTGTTCCGATAAATTGTAACTGCTGGAGTTTGGTGGAGAAAATTGCGGGAAATTTTCAGCAAGTATTAAAAAACTTTGAAAAACTTGTATGAAAATCTCTGAAAATGACTGAACCGGTCCGGTTAGAGTTTTTCAGACAAATTGCCAGATAAATATTTTTACCGGGAGCACTATCAATCGCTCAGTGTTCGTAAATATGTGGATCTTGTAAAATCGCTTCCAGCGATTTTTTTTTGACAAGAAGGAAGTTCAACCGACTGTTTTGTTGCAGTGAATCAAAGGATAATTGTCGCACGGTGGATCGGTCGGCATTGCAACGATGACGGCCAGCAGCACACCAGCCGCTTCAAGTACTGCTGACAATTCTGCCAATACTTGTAGTCGTCGGGGACCACTTCGAATATTCGAAGGCAACTTTACTCTTTTCTACATGAGCACAGAGCGAATATCCGAATTCATGAGAGAAAAAATTGAGAAAATAAAGGAAGACGAGGACGTGAAATACTGGCTGAAGCCCGAGTGCATGTCCCCCGATGCCCCGGTCAAGTACAGGAAGTGGAAGAAAACTGTGACCGGCGAAGATAACGCGGAAGAAAGGTCGTGTATCCTCATGCGATTCTCTCGACTGAAGCGTCAATCGCCAGCCGACAAATACACTTTGTCGCTCTTCAGCATCGACCCGAACGACTTTGCCCCGTCAAAAGACAAGCAATATTCGGCGACGTTGATTATAATTCCGCGAACCGGAGGGGAAGACACCATCAATCGCGAAGCGCTCGTTTATGGTTTCGGATTTTGGCATCTGTACATCAACCACTTGGCGAAGAAGCCCGAGTGGGGCCTGAAGATCGTGCTGAATCGGAAAGTATGCGGCGAGAAACTGCAAGTGAAGCGCGGGACGTCGGGAACGCTCCTTGCTCCGAATGCCAAGAAGACAAAAGAGAGCCTCGCCGAGCTGGATTCGCTGAGCTACCTGTCGATCGAACCTGGTGAGCATCATTTGCGGCAGATAACCGTCGCCTCGAAGTTTCTACCGCGTCAAGTGACCGGAAGCGACACCCTCGTGTACAGTTCGAGGCGTGAATTGTTGCCGGATCTGGTGAAAGACAGTGAGCGAATTTATCAAATTTCTCGGGAAACCCAAAATCTCCATCGGGATGCTGGCTATTACCTCGACAAAGAGGTAACGGATGCAAGTATAACGGAGCACCTGAACGCGAAACTGTTGAACATTTTGTCGGAAGGAACGTACAGTCGGTATTTGGTCAGCTTTGCGCAAATTGCCAACAAGTATATGGGTCAAGATCTCGAATTCTCGGCGGATGACGCGACCGACGGTGAAGCGAGCGATTCCTATGATTTGTTTCTTCCGACGCTCCGACGCGCGATGGCATCGGAGGACGCGAATCTTCAGACGAAAATGACCGTCCGTAACTGCGACACGACGGAGGTCAGCAGGCACCACGTCTTGGCGCTCGTACAGGCGATGAGCGTGACTCTCGACGAACCAGCGTCGACGGACCATCAGCACGAACGACAAACGATCTTGTATCGTTACGAGAGCGGCAGTTGGTTCGTCATATCGCAAAGCAGACTGGAACTCATTCGCAAATGGCTAGAAGACCGCAGAATTCCGTACGACGAATGCGGCCTGGTAATGTATCGTCCCATCGACGCTCCGCCGGAGAAGGGCAAGCGAAAACTTCACGAAGGCCTTTACAACAGCGGCGCTGTCGAGGTGTTCAACCGAAATACCAAAAACGATCCGCAAAGCTGGGCTATTCTTATAGACCAAATAATGATAAACATACCACCGGTGAAGGATGACAAGTTCGAGTTCGGCGACCTGTTGATCCGAAAGAACGAACTTCTGTACATCATTCACGTTAAACGGGCGTCCCAGACCGAACAATCCGGTCATCATGGTGAACAAATATTGCGGTGCGTCCAGTTTCTCAACGGCACGCGGAAAAACAATGCCAACGCCTGGCGTCTCCTCATTAGAGGCTGTATCAAGACCATGCAGAAAGCGCATAACGTGAAGAAACCCGGGCAAAAATGGAAAGGCACGGGCTATCCCTCGCGTTATCTGAAGATCGAGTATATACCTCGCAGAGATTGGAGGAATAAGATAATACGGAGGATAAACGAAGAAATCGAAGAACCAACGACGCCCAATGCAAGCTACGATAGAGAAGCGTGGGATGGAATTATAGATTTTCTGGATGGCGGTCGATGCATTGATGGTCACGACAACGAGTATCGGGCTATGGTCAACACACTTTTCGACTGCAACATCGACGATCCGGATAACTTCGCGTGGCCGGTCGCCGAATCTTTTTTGAACACGCTCAACCAATGTATCCGTTTAAAGACGGAATTATTTCCCGACGGGTCTATCAGCCGAGAAACGCGAGAAAATACTTGTATCGTCATGGCTTTGATCGACGACAAAGGAGATTATTCGCGTTGCCTGGCGCAGCAGTTGCCGATCTACGGCACCGTCATTTCCGCGGTTACCGCGGCGGGTTTTAAATTTGCGTGGACCGTCGTACCGAGAGAGCCGATGATGACGGCGGCAGCAGCGGCAGCGGCGGCGGCGGCGGCGGCGACGACGACGACGACGACGACGACGACGACGACCGCTGCATCGATAGCTGGAACATCGGCGCCGACGTTGTAACGTGACTCGCGAATGCGCCGCGCGGAGCATGGACACTTTTAAGGTAGTCCTTGCGTCTTGAGCTGAGTTCGTATAAGTTTTCGAAAATTAAGAGGGAATTGCAACCATTTCTCGATAGTATACAAATTTGAAAAAAAAATCATGCATATTAAAGGCGTTGACGAGATTAATTCTGCATAATGATAATTCAAAAATGTTATTAACAAATTGATGAAAAATAAAATTGTTCAACAAATCTGACTCCAACCTCATTTTTTAGTTTCAATGAAAATGGTTCGATCATTTTTCTGAATATGTATGAATTTTTTCAAATTTTCGAATTCACTTTGAATTTTGTGATTTTCCCCTTATAAAAAAATGCGAAATTCAAAGTGAATTAAAAAATTTGAAAAAATTCATGCGTATTCATAAAAAAAATCAAGTCATTTTCAACGAAATAAAAAAAATAGTTTATTAATATTATTATTTATTTACAGAAAGTAAGATTACACTTGTAACATCTGCTTCACAACGCTCTTTACGTAGAATAGTACATTGTGATACTTGTGCGAGAAAGCGACCGTTATCATGCGGAGGTTAGGAAAGCGGTGCACTTGCCAAATCGAGTGCTACAACGACACGAGGTGAAGTCGAATGTTGTTTGTAGCACGAGAGGGAGCGAGTGCCGCGCTTCCTAACCTCTGTGGGACGGCCGCTTTGTCGCACAAGTATCACATACTACTTTTTGACCTCCGTGAAGCTGGCTGGCAAACTTTGGCCTTTCGATTTCTAAGTAATCGATATCGATTGATAGTCGTTTGGTATTGATTGATAGCCTAATATCAATGATTGATAGTAATTAGTTTTTTTATAATATCAAAAACAAAATTTATCCTGGAGTTGGCCGTAATTTTTTTTTTTCCGCCGAAATGACTTCTTTTAGGGCTTAATCGATGCGGAATCGTTTGATAGTTACGAATTCCTTCATAAAAACGTTTGATAGTCCACGGTTCGACAGAAAAAAAATAAAAACCGAACTTTGTCATAGGCTGTCACATGACGAGGTCAGCCGATCATATTACCGCCGGACATATTACCTGGTCAACAGGTAATGTGACCGCCGATTTTCATTTTTCGATAAAATAAATTAAATTTGTATGCAATCGATGCGGAATCGTTCGATAATTGATAATTAGCGTTTGATAGTGATTGATAGTCCACGGATTCTCGGAAAATATCATGTAGAAAGCTGCACGCGCCTTACACGCCGCAGCCATCTAGCTACATAACTTGCAATGCATTTTTTTCGCCGAATTCAATTAAATTGGCTCGCAATCGATGCGGAATCGTTTGATAATTAATAATTAACGTTTGATAGCGATTGATAGTCCACGGATTCTCGGAAAATATCATGTAGAAAGCTGCACGCGCTTTACACGCCGCGGTCATCTAGCAATATAACCTGCAATGCATGTTTTTCGCCGAATTCGATTAAATTGTCTCGCAATCGATGCGGAATCGTTTGATAGTTCATAATTAGCGTTTGATAGCGATTGATAGTCCACGGATTCAGGGAAAATATCATGTAGAAAGCTGTACGCCTTTACACGCCGCGGCCATCTAGCAACATAACCTGCAATGCATGTTTTTCGCCGAATTCGATTAAATTGGCTCGCAATTGATGCGGTATCGTTTGATAATTAATGATTAGCGTTTGATAGCGATTGATAGTCCATGGTTTCTTAGTAAAAATAAGAAAGAAAAATTGGTACGCCAAGTATAAAAAAAGTGGGCATCCCATCAAACCAAAAGTTCGCGGCAATTTCAATCCCACCAAACCAAAAATTCGTGGCAATTTTAATCCCACCAAACCAAAAATTCGTGGCAATTTCAAAAATAAAATCATTTCAATCCCATCAAACCAAAAATTCGTGGCAATTTCAAAAATAAAGTCAAATCAAATGCTGCTAAGCGAAATCCCTGTAGTCACTGGCATGCAAAAAACTTGGCGTAACAGCGACTTGCTTCCGTACATAGTCCATTGAAATAAGTGCGGGACAGACATAACGCGAGACAGACAACGTGCTCGCTTCGCTCGCACTCGTTGCTTTTCATTTATTTTTTCTTGTGGCCAATACAGCTATTTCCCAATGTGTGGCCAATTGTGGCCAATACAGATATGCCCCTGGACCCCCCCCCCCCCCCTCGTCCGGCGTCCGCCCACGCGCACGCACGGTCTGCGGAATTCCGCTGGCCAGCGACTGTATACGCCGCGGGAGTAGAGCCGGCCAGCGACTGTCCGGTGGCACGTCGGGCCGGCCGAAACCCGACAGCGGTCGGCAGTCTCGCTGAACTCCCGAGGTTTTGTTGTTGTGTGCGTGCGCTCGACGTCACACGGACAGCCTCACCGACACGGCGGTCATTCGTGTGAGAAATGAAATCGATATTTTCGCGAAGGCACATATTTTCGAAATATCGATATTTTCGCGAAGGCACATATTTTCGAAATATCGATATATCAGCGATGCTTGAACGGATTTTATCGTGACAGGGCTCGTTGGAAAGAGAAAAATAAATAAAAAATATGGAACCTGAAAACATTATCGTGAGATAAGTACTCGCTGAGATACCGCGAGTTACTTTTGAAATCAACGGAAAAAGCCTCGACGTCGAGTTAAATAAGAGTAGCGGTAGCGCCTCGTCTCACGCGTCACATTTTTCTTTTTTATACTTTACGTCGAGACGCTACCGCGTCTCTTGATATAAATCGTTGTTTTTTTTTAATCTTGTCTCCGAGATGTGCTCGAGCGAAAAAAAGTGAGACGAATTTTATGCTTTGTCGTTTGCCTTCCTCTGATGTTCGAAACCACAAGCACTTCGATCTATCGTTTTCTCGCTGTATTTTCACCTTCGAAATACAGTCTCGAGTCAGTTAAAAATTTTTCATTGAGCGGACTTAATGATTACTTTTCAATAAGATGAATTAACGACCGAATTTTGTCATCTTTTAACAAAATATTGCGTTAAAAAGACGTTCTTTCAAAAAATTCATATCTCTTTGAAAATTCCTCCGATTGAATTCTTTCTGGCTGCATATTAAAGCTAAAGATTCACGTTAATGGAATATAAATCAGTGTTACTCTCAATTTTGTCTCCGAGATGTGGTCGAGCGAAAAAAAGTGAGACGAATTTTACGCTATGTCGTTTGCCTGCCTCCGACGTTCGAAACCAAAAGTACTTCGATCTATCGTTTTCTCGCTGTATTTTCACCTTCGAAATACAGTCTTGAGTCAATTTTACAATTTTTCATTGAGCGGACTTAATGATTACGCTTTAATAAGTTGGATTAACGACCGAATTTTGTCAACTTTTAACAAAATATTGCGTTAAAAAGACGTTCTTTCAAAAAATTCATATCTCTTTGAAAATTCCTCCGATTGAATTATTTCTGGGTGCATATTAAAGCTAAGGATTCACGTTAATGGAATATAAATCGGTGTTCCTCCCAATTTCGCCTCCGAGATGTAGCCGAGCGATAAGAAGTGAGACGAATTTTATGCTTTTTCGTTTGCCTGCCTCTGAAGTTCGAAACAAAAAGAACTTCGATCTATCGTTTTCTCGCTGTATTTTCACCTTCGAAATACAGTCTTGAGTCAGTTAAAATTTTTTCATTGAGCGGACTTAATGATTACTCTCCAATAAGTTGGATTAACGACCGAATTTTGTCATATTTTAACGAATTATTGCGTTTAAAAGACGTTCCTTCAAAAAATGCATATCTCTTTGATAATTACTTCAATTGAATTCTTTCTGGGTGCATATCAAAGCTAAGGATTCACGTTAATGGAATCCCATCAAACCAAAAGTTCGTGGCAATTTCAATCCCACCAAACCAAAAATTCGTGGCAATTTTAATCCCACCAAACCAAAAATTCGTGGCAATTTCAAAAATAAAATCATTTCAATCCCTCACGAATTGGCAATTTGGCAATTTCAAAAATAAAGTCAAATCAAATGCTGCCAAGCAAAATCCCTGTAGTCACTGGCATGCAAAAAACTTGGAGTGCTCCCGTACATAGGCCATTGAAATAAGTGCGGGACAGATATAACGCGAGACAGACAACGTGCTCGCTTCGCTCGCACTCGTTGCTTTTTATTAATTTTTTCTTGTGGCCAATACAGCTATGTAAAATGCGCGCGATACGTGATGTTTCAGTGGCCATGACATCCCGAAATCGACTTTATATCGAAGTCGCTGCCGACCAACCAGAACGCTTGGTTGGCACAGAAGCGCTCGTGATTGGCCCTTATAACGGCTTAAAGTTTCGATAATTCGACTTTCGATGTGTCATGTACTTTTTAAGAGAGGCCTAGCAACAACGCGCTCGCTTCGCTCGCGCTTCTGTTATTTTCACGTCGCATGGCTCACTACGACGTGCGCGCTACGCGCGCCCTGTTGGTTCGAATTTGCCGCTCTAAGTTTATCGACCATGACGTAGCATCGTCGACCAATCTCAGCCCGAGTTATACTTGCTTCAGTATTTCGATATATTCGATTATCGATGCGCCATGTCCTCTTTAAGGGGGGGGTAGGGTATTAAAATTTTTTTCTTGGCATTTTTATTTTATATTTTTTACTGAATGCATAATACCTCAAGAATATTGTGTCAAATTTTCAAGTCAATCGGAGCAAAATTGACGACGTTATGAATATTTTTATACTCGCGGATTGCCGTACTGCCCGGCCCGAGCGCGACTTTCAAGCGTTCTCCTGAAAATCATCATTTTGAAAGTCGGTGCACACGATTACTGAAAAACTAATTGGCCGATCGTTCTGAAATTTGGCACAGTGCTTCTCCATATAATTCGTCAGGTAACGCCGAAGGCGTTTTTCGATTTTTATTAAAATTATTAATTTTACAATAACAAATAGGCTGATTTTTCCAGCAAAAATCGCGTTTTTGACTTCAAAGTGATGCCAAAAATTCAAAAATGGTAAAAAAAAAAAAACTCTTCGGCGTTACCTCGAGAAACATCTCCTCTAATGAATGCCGTTTGAATTTTTGGATTCGGGCAATCCTACTTCGAGAAATCGTGTGCACCGCAAGTCAACTTTTTTTCGAGACGCCTCCGGACATTCTCTGCCAATCACTTGATTATTTATTTTTTTCCATAAAAATTTTACAGAATATTCTTGAAATGTGCCACTATTATGTGGAAAAAGATTTAATTGATTATCACTATTTATATCGCCACAAAAAATTCTCAAATTTATGCCTTTTTTTCGCTGAAAATACCCTACCCCCCCTTAAGAGAGGATACATAAAAAATGGTATTCTGTCCTTTCGAGCCCCCCCCCCCCCCCCCCGCCGCCGACGCTCGTTCCATGCGCATCCCGCCTTCCACCCACGACTTTCCAGCAGTTACGCATCGAGATGGTGGTCCCGTCCTTATTTCAATGGACTATGTACGGGAGCAAGTCGCTGGTACGCCAAGTTTTTTGCATGCCAGTGACTACAGGGATTTTGCTTGGCAGCAATTGATTTGATTTTATTTTTGAAATAGCCACGAATTTTTGGTTTGATGGGATTTGTGACAGGAATTCTGCGATTCCCTGTCCCAAGGGGTGATTTTTCGGCTTCATTGGAGTTAGCGCATCACAAATCTTCCGTTCCGGAATAATATTTTTCGTCATGAGTTATCGCATTTATCTGGTTATCCGTTATCGTTCACGTTACCGTCAGTTATCGATTTTATGTTTAGATTTCGGAGTTCTCGTATGTGGAGTTAGTTGCGATCTCGCGGTCAGGTCACCGAGTTCGTCGCGGTTCAGAGCCAACACAGCGGCTACCCGACGCACTCGGTGAGATCCTCTCAGGTGTATCAATATTTTATTGCAAAGGATCGGTGAAATTCCGACGCTCCCTTGTTGCGGGTGGATGAGAAAAATATTGGGTTAAGTTACGTTTCCCGTTGGAAGGCCGCAGTGGCGAACTCGCGATCGTTCGACTGCTGCGGATCGCCAGATCGCATTTCCGTTTACCGTTTTCTTTTATTTAAGGTTTCGTTGTTACGTTTATTATTTTTCTCATCCGCCCCGGAGAGCAAATCTGTTTGAAAACCGCCGCGCTGATTCGGAAACTTTCCCGAGCGAACATCGTCTCGGTCAAATTCCCGTTTAGCTACGTTTTCGGGTCGGGTAATACGCTCGCCGCTCCGCGGCGATCGTAGTTTAGAGGTAGAGTGGGGGAAGGACCGAGCGCGCATGCTCGCAGCTCGCGCGGTGCTCTCGCCCCACGCGAACTCTCTCTCTGCTCTCGGCTGCCGGACCAGCAGGTACGGTTTAGCGCTCTCGCGTTCTCGCGCTCTCGGCGCGGCTTCGGCCGCGCCGACGGCCATGTTCCCGTTCGGCGCATAATGTTATCGTTTTGCTATCGTTCCTTTTGGTGCGTTATCGTTTTGCTCTCGTTCCGTTTGCTACGTTATCGTTCTGCTCTCGTTCCGTTTGCTACGTTATCGTTTTGCTATCGTTCCTTTTGCTGCGTTATCGTTTTGCTCTCGTTCCGTTTGCTACGTTATCGTTCTGCTATCGTTCCTTTTGCTACGTTATCGTTTTGCTATCGTTCCTTTTGCTGCGTTATCGTTTTGCTCTCGTTCCGTTTGCTACGTTATCGTTCTGCTATCGCTCCTTTTGCTACGTTATCGCTCTGCTACCGTACCGTTTGCTACGTTATCGTTCTGCTATCGCTCCTTTTGCTACGTTATCGCTCTGCTACCGTTCCGTTTGCTACGTTATCGTGCTGCTATCGTTCCGTTAGCTACGTTATCGTTCAGCTACCGCTCTTTTCGCAATGTTCTCGTTCCGCTACCGCTCGTTTTGCCACGTTCTCGCTCTGCTACCGCTCTTTTGCTACGTTCCCGTTCTGCTACCGTTCGTTTCGCGGTTCTCGCTCTGCTATCGTGGTTTCCGCTGTTACCGCTCAGTTCTCGTTCGTATCGCCGCCTTGGTACGTTATCGCTCTGTTAACGCCGCTTCTTTCTCGTTTTTTCCAGGTTGTCATAAGTTACCGCTGATTATGTCTCGTTACCGCTACGTTACCGCCACGTTACCCTCCGTTCACGAGCTCTCGTTTCTTTCCGCGTATTCTTTTTTGTGTTACGGAAATGTTAGAATTTACGTGTTTGTATAATCCGAGTTCTCATTGGGGAGGGAACCCCCCCCCCCCACTCATTAAAGGACGTCTGTTAAATCCTTAATTTTAGCGTAACGTTTTTATTTTTCGGGTGACGCACCCGTCCGTCACTTGGCCACCCATGCCCTCTCTCCATAACCTTGCACACTGAGCGACCCGTGGTGTACTGTAAACCGTCTGTTCAATCACCCGAGCCATTCAGTTCCGTTTCAGTTTCGTTTGAGTTACGTTTTGCGACGCGTTTTGCTACTTTCGCGGAAAATAAAAATTAGCTGGCGCCCAACAGCTCTCGGGTGACGGTGATTGAACAGATAGGGCGAAGGTAAACGCGGAAATAAAAATCCACGGTTACAGATTAAGATGATTTTATTTTTGAAATTGTCACGAATTTTTGGTTTGGTGGGATTGAAATTCCACGAACTTTTGGTTTGATGGGATGCCCACTTTTTTTATACTTGGTACCAATTTTTGTTTTAAGAAACATTTTTGGCCTGATTTGTTATCTTTTTGAAATTTGACCTCATGAAAACCGACAGTTTTTTAATAGAATAGTAGCAGAATTAATCGTTAGCCTAGCCAGTGAAATATTCTATAAACATAGATTCTGAGGACGCCGACGTTGTTTAAATGGTAAATCGTTGATGAATATCGAAGCAGTGCCCTTGCCTCGCACCCTTGTTGTATAACGTGAATCCTTGTCGTTGTCATTTTCGCCGTGATGAAATATCGGTCGCTCTCTCGGTCGCTCTCTCGGTCGCTCTCTCGGTCGCTCGCTCGGTCGCTCTCTCGGTCGCTCGCTTGGTCGCTCTCTCGGTCGCTCGCTCGGTCGCTCGCTCGGTCGCTCTCTCGGTCGCTCGCTCGCTCGGTCGCTCTCTCGGTCGCTCGCTCGCTCGGTCGCTCTCTCGGTCGCTCGCTCGCTCGGTCGCTCTCTCGGTCGCTCATTCGATCGCGAGCGGAAAAGCCAACTCAGTCGCTCGCTACGCTCGCGACTTCGTTGACTCTCCGCTCGCGATCTCGTTCGCACCCTCGTTCGCTCCGTCGGCGTCCTCGTCGTCGTCCTCGTCGTCGTCCTCGTCGTCGTCCTCGTCGTCGTCCTCGTCGTCGTCCTCGTCGTCGTCCTCGTCGTCGTCCTCGTCGTCGTCCTCGTCGTCGTCCTCGTCGTCGTCCTCGTCGTCGCCCTCGTCGTCGTCCTCGTCGCCGTCGTCGGCGTTGTGTAAAAATTAAAATAAAATGTGAATTAAAAAAAAAATACAATAAAAAAAACGAATCAATTAATTATTTTCACTTAAAAACATTTTTAATTTGAATAGTTGCTTGGGGGGGGCTTCGCCCCCGACACCCCCACCAGGGGCGGCTGCGCCCACCCTGGACCCCCCTACGTCCGGCGGCCGCCCACGCGGCCTGCGAAATTCCGCTGGCCAGCGACTGTGTACGCTGCGGGAGTCGAGCTGGCCAGAGACTGTCCGCTGGCACGTCGGGCCGGCCGAAACCCGACAGCGGTCGGCAGTCTCGCTCGACTCCTCGGGTTGTTATTATGTGCGGCCGCTCGACGTCACACGGATAAGCTCACCGATACGGCGATCATTAGTATAGGGAATGATAATCGATATTTTCGCGAGCGCTTAGATTTTAGAAATGTCGATATATTAGCGATGGGCGAACGGATTTCATCGTGACAGGGTGTTGCGCCCCCATAAACGAATATTGCGTTAATTATGTTCGAACGATTGTCGAACATAATTTAACCTACATGGCGCAACCGCGAGTCTTCGCGAGCCGGAATACGCTTACGCAGCTGTCGCAGTCGATGGAGCAATCGGCCTGCGATCGAGCCACCTCGATTTGCGATAGCTGAATTGCACATTTTTTCGGCAATTGCCCCTGGCAATTGCCATCCGAATCTTCAGTCCGTTTTCTATCACGACCACGGTCGGACGTCTCCGCCGTGAGGACTCGCAGTCAGAGCCTAATTATTAGTACATAATTACGGGTTGACTGAATAACTTGAAGAGTGTAACGACTATTATCAAAATACCGCAATAAACCTTTTCTTTAATCGTAATCACGTGCAACTCTTAATTGACAAACGATCCCCAAAATAATTAAATAAATATTATCCTTCGTCCGTATTCTAACTGATACGCGACGAGCGGCATAACAAGGGTTCGTTCAAAAGGGGAAAAAAAATAAAAAATATGGAACCTGAAAACGTTTTCGTGCGAGAAGTACTTGCTGAGATGTTACGTCCCAACGCTCGTGAAGCGCGCGTAGGTCGTCACAAATTCCCCGCGTTAAGCGCGGGGTTTATTATTATTTTTCGTGGCCGCTCTGCTCCGTCCCGTACGGGCCCGGTTTCTCGATACCTGTGAAAAGGGTTTTAGGGTTTCCAAAAAGCCAGCAGAGAATTCATAGAAAGCACAAGGAAAACCAAATAGGGTGAACACGCCAGTGAGTGAACGCTTAAGCAATTCGGCTACTTCAACCATCCGTAACTCTGTAGTATTCGTCCAGATTTCAAAGTACTTTCAGACCATCGGATTCGTTACAATTTACTCTTTCGATTCATATAATTATAAATTGCATTTGATTCATGATAAAGTTTATATCAAAGTTTAAACACTATAATGTAGAAAACCCCAGTGAATAGACGTTCTTGCCAGTAAATGAATTGCTTCAACCCAGTGAATGGACGCTATCTTTTTCAGTGAGACAAAGCGATATTTGTCAATTATTAGACGGTATAGAACGTAACATATGCTATAAAATATTGTAACAGATACTGAGCGACAGATGGCTTTAACAAAAAATCTGCATGAGCAAAAATGTGATGGGTAACACCAAAAATAGTGGCGACACATAAATTGCAGATATTGACGCCACAAATAGTTAAAGATATCTTTCGTTTATTGGTCCCACAATTAATGACATACAACAATACCTCAAATATAATTATTTTCTGGAGCGCGTTATTATCGTCCTACTAGGTGCCTTCTCTGATTTGATTGTGACTTTTTTCTTTACGATTTTTTCCTTTTTCCTGCCTCCTTGTTTTGCTGCTCTTTCCTTTGCTTTTTCTTCTTTTTCTATAGCTTTAATGGCCCTTAGCTTCGCTTGCTCTTCTTTCTTCGTCTTCGTAGCTTCCCGTTTTGTTATTATCCCATTTTGTTTCTCTATTTTAGCGGCAGCTTTTTCTTCTTCACGTAATCGCCAAGCTTCTGATGTGATTGCGTAGATCGGTTCTTCTGTATTTCTTGTCTTTGTGATGTTGTCATTTCTCTTGGGCCAAAGCAAGTGAAGGTCGTACAACTCGCTTTTTTGCAGCAGACGGTCCTCGCGAACATGAGGCGTAACTTTCGGCACGTTAGAAGATGACGAAGCTTCTGCTAGGCTGACAATACTGCCGTCGTTTATCAAACATTCCGATTCGTTCGTCCCGACGATCGAGTTTTTGGGGGTTTCTGTATCCTCTACCAAACTCGGACTCAAAATTTCCCCAGATAGTTGTTCCTCTACTACGTCTGAGGGATGATTTTTGACGATCGCACCATCTTCGAATATTATGTCCAGCGTATCCAGATTGAAGTCATCGCAACGAATCTGAGGATTCGAAATACTCCAATTTACATCTACGCTGGGAGGTTCCGGTCTGATAGCTTCGAAGTCCTCAGTATACATAGGTGGACAATTCGTCTGAGACGAGTCAACTACTTCGCGCTGCTGGCTAAACCCCGAATTACAAGTCTGAGTAGACGATGTAGTGCTCGATTGTGAAGCGATCCCACAATTTACGACGATACATTTCCAAACATTCAGTAGACGGTCTTCTACAGCGTCAGCCCGAGGACCTTTTTTACTATTTTTCCTCGCTCGTTTCAGATTTTGTATTTCTTCTGGTCCTACGATATGTTCCAATACTCTTTTAGCACACTTGAAGTCTTGCACAGAAACGCTGGAGTCTTCCGTTTGCTTCATATCGTTTCGTCGTGTATTCATACATTTTGTATAGTCCACCGCTTCGACGTTAAATGGAAACAATCCGCATGTACGAAAGCCGTTTCGTATGGTATCGGAACTTATGCCTCGATCGAAAGCTTCTTTGAAGACAGGTGCGAAGTTCGCTTTAGTGACTGGTTTTGAGATTCTTTGCTTCATCTCCCGAGTAATTTTTTGCCATTCGTTCTTCAGAGGTTTGAAAATGCTAACATCACAAGGCTGGAGAATGTGAGTAGCATTCGGATAGAGGCTGTAGAGGATGATTTTCTTCTCAACACAAAATTCACAGAGCTCCAGACTTGCGTGAGATTTGTGTCCATCCATGAACAAAATCACAGGAAAAGTAACGTCGTTCTCCACCAGCCAAGGGTACATTACATCTCGTACGTATTGGTAGAAAGTCGTAGCCACCATCCAACCAGAATCCGAGATACCTGTAGATACAAGTGCAATTTTACAACATGACGTACAATGGTAAACAAACAAATGCATGTCAATTATCATTCTTATACATACCGATACTCCATCCTTCAGGAACAGATTTACAAATGTGATCCGGCAGGCGTTTGTAAGGATATACAATCATTGGCGGAAGCACCTCACCGTTCGCTGAGAACGTGCACAAGACTGTAATATTCTCTTTCTCGTTTCCGCCAGCGATTTCATACAAGTTCTTAAAGTTTTTTGGTCCAAGAACGACACCAGATTTCGGACACAATTGCACTCCAGTTTCGTCCAGGATGAGGATTCTTCTTCCATCTTCAAGAATGTCCTTACTATTTTGATCTGCCAGATACGCGGCTACACCTGCAAACCATTCTCGCAGCCGTTCCTCAGTCACTGAAGCTCGAGACTTCGAAATGGACTCCGAATGTCGTTTACGTACTTCGGAATGTCGCTGGAGGAATAACTTCAACCATTTATCGCCAGGACGATTATCGGCGAAAGGGGTTTCGATCTTGCAGTCATTCAGAATTTTTTGAACCGAATCTTTTACACTGTTTGGGTACATTGGGAAGCCAAGTTTTGCTTTATCCAGTATCCATTTCTTCACACGTTCTTCACCTTCACGTGTCAAGTACGGTTCAGGTCCCATTTTCGATGTTAATGGTACGTGTTCTTTTATCTTTTTGTGTAGCGTACTTTTAGGGACTCCAAATTGTCTCGATGCTTTCCCCAAAGTAAAGCCTTCTCTTCGAATGGCATCGATTGCTAATATCAGTTGACTCTTCTGATACTGCTGTCTTTGATACTGGCGCTTTTTCGCAACAGAATTCTTTTCTTTTGTCTTGCCCTTTTTTACTATTGGCGGCGACTCTCGTCCGCGACTTCGCGCCATCTATAGGAAAACGTAAAAAATTATGACAAATTCTCTAGCAGTACAATAAGACAATAACTATAATTTCTGTGGAAATCCTAACAGATCCAGCGACCGGCCGAACGACCGAAGAAACGAGCGGTCGTTGAATGCAAAAAACCGTTAAAAATCGGCCAACGACCAAGAAAACGACCATTGAACCAAGAAACGACCAACCAAAAATAATTTCAATGGTCGTTTTCTCGGTCGTTTCCCTCTTTTGAACGGTTTTTTTTGTTGCATTTAACGACGGTCGTGTCTTCGGTCGTTTTTTTCGACTTTTTAGGTCGTTTTCGAGGTCGCCGGGATTGCTGGGGAACCGTCCATTCATTGGCAAAAAGCTGTACACGAGGTATACCAATGAATGGACAGTTGTCCATTCACTAGGTTTTACCGCTTATGAATATGCCAGTGCGTGGACACGCGATAATAAGTAATTTCGTGTACCGATCTCGACTTCCAAGACGTGGAAATGATTCTCTGGACTTTGTTTTCTATAATCGAATCATTTTCAACAAAGAATTAAATAAAACTCGCTCTGAAAATCTTATTCCAGAAACGACGATTTTCTACGTACCTTAGTGTTTGGTGTGTTGTTCCGAGACGACTGAGCTCACGCGCAAGAATTTATATCTTTTCTTCAAAATAGTCAACATTGAAAGGTCATCTAATAAGTAGGCGATCTCACTGAAGCTACAAGGAAACGAGAAATAAACCTGCTGTCGGTACATTATCGACCGCTTTCTTAATAACCGACTTAATGTTGTAGACCGACTATTCATTGGCAGGTGTCTCTTCACTGGCATGTTCACCCTATATTTAAATTGAGATGAGGATAAATTTTACTCATACATCCAGACACGCATGTCTCTACTTACAATCGTCGATTGTATATCGGCGGGTGTTCTTACACCTAACTACACAGTACAGCGCTCGAACACGAGCCGTCGGTTCACTAATGTCTCTAATTTGTCTTTGTTGTTGAGATTTACTTTGTGGAACGGAAAACTGTCTTTAAAACGGATTTTTATGTATTGGTTCACTCGAATACTCGTGATACGAATTATGGTCGGAGTCAACGATCACGTTTCAAACGGAGAGCGCGCAGTTGACCACGTATTCGGAGTTTCGCGTAAACTTGAATTTATTTTGTATTATTGAAATGTTAATAATCCTTATAAAAGAACGCGCGTAGATTTACAATCACTACGGAACGCACTCGCGAAGGCACTTCCGTGATCCTATGGCGTACTATCTTTGTAGCAGTACCGAGGGTTACGCGACGGAGATTTATCGACCTACGTGAACACTGACACGCGGAGCCCTAGACCGATCTAACCCTGATCGAAGCTGTCTAGAGACTGTCCTCCCCGATCTCGCGAGGATCCTCGGATCCTCGGTCGGGCGAGAAGAACAAACTCCGCGGAATCAGTTTTCGCGACTCGGCAGTTTGACTTATTTCGCTGTTAATTCGGAGTCTGATTCCCTCCCGACCATCCGAAGACTCGCGAGTCCAAGGAGAGCGAGAGGAGGCCAGACCCGTCGGGTCAGCGAAACGTCGATGGAAACGCCCGGACACAGCGATCGCGATTGCCGTCGCGCCGCGACGGAACTCTACACCTCATCATCGCTGTGTCGCGACAGAAAGATTCACAACGCGGGGAATTTCGCAGCGCATCGCGTGAGCGCAGCTGCGGTGTGGAATCACACCCCAAGTGACAGCTCAGCGATGCGCTGTTGCTAAGGCGCGTTACGTGCCGCGCTTTCCCGAGACGCATCTCGAAAAAGTACGGGACGTAACAGAGATATCGCAAGATACTTTTGAAAATAACGGAAAAAGCCCTAACTTCGAGATAATAAAAATAGCGGTGGAGCCTCGTCTCACACGTCACATTTTGCTTTTTTATACTTGGGGTCGAGACGCTACCGCGTCTCTTGATGAATGAGGTGTTACTGAAGGTTATTTGGTCGATCGTTCGTGTTCTGTCAATGGCCGTTAGGATTACCGTCACCACGATCAACGTCCGTACCAAATTTGTCAGTTTTGTCATTTGAAAGGAATAATATTTTTCTGTTTAGGTAAACTATCTTTTGTTTGTCTTTGATTTTTATTTTGACATTGGATTGGTCTTTGCAGATCTCTATTATCTTGTATGGTCCTAATCATTCGAAATCCAATTTATGATTTTTACTTTCGTTGTGGAGCAGAACTTTCTGTCCTATTTGTACGTGGTCAAAATTTGTCGTATTTTTCTGTTCGTTCAGCCGCTTAGCTGTTTGTTCTTGTTTGAAGTGTAGCCAGTTGCGTGCTTCTATTAATATTGCGTCGTGTGTTTTTGTCCATTTCACTAATAGGTCATCGTATTATAGCGATTTTTTATGAGGTAGACTTGAGGGTTTCCTAAGCTCCCTGTTAAATGCTAATTCAGCAGGTCGGTTTCCGGTGGCACTGTGTATTGAACTGTTGTAAGCGAAAGCTATCAATTTAAGCATATCCTTCCAATTTTCTCCGTGTCCTTCGCACATTTTTTTAATTGCTTCTTTCAAGAAGGCGTGCATCCTTCTTATGCTCTCGTTACTTTGGGGGTGATAAGCAGTGGTTTTTATGCGTGAAATACCATGTAGCTGTTCGAAATCTTGCATTAGTTTTGAGTTGAATTCATGTCCTTGATCAGTCAGAATAGTTTCGGGTGATCCGTGAATCATTTAGAAATCTTTTTCAAGTGTTTGGATGATTTGCGCGCTGGTTTTCGTTCCGAGACAACAATACGATATATGCGTTCAGGCAATCCTGGATACTGAGTATGCATGTACTCGTGTCCTGATCGTGCTCTGAAAGATCCACGTGTGTGAAACTCACATACACAATATACAATATATAAATACTGTAACGTGGTGAAATTTTACCACCGTTACAATTGCTGTCGCGGCGCATTTAAGGCGCATTCACACCGTCCGCCGTCGAACCTCCCCTTGGCCAATAGTTTTAGTTAGCATTTAAGGTAGTTTTTAAGTGTTATTAATTATTATTTAATTAATTATTCGCTGTCCGATTCCCGATTTTTGCCCCGTTTTTCGTGAATATTTATTTTGTGATGCCTCTCACTGGCTCATCGAGACATCTGGCTGTCAGACCTTGACTTTGGATATTTGGAGTCTTGGAGCTTTTTAAGACGTTTCGCCACCCCGCATCGTCGCGAATGAAGGATAGCGTCGGGTCACCGGGACGGCTATTCAGGCCCCGTGGATTGAGGGACTACGGGGTCTCCAGTCAGACCTCTCCGGTCGTGGGAGTGAACGCTCACGGCCGGTAAACGTCGGGTTTTGTTTTCCCTATTGTTTGTCCGGAATCGGCGGAAAATTATTTGCTGTCGCTTATCGACGCGTTTGTTAAATTATTTTGTCCTGGAAATTATTCTCGCTGTCGCTTCGCGACGAATTTACTGTAATTTATTTCGGTCGCGTAATTCGGCCAATTATACGAGACATTTATTGTGCTGTCGCTGTGCGACGTTTTTGTAGATTTTGTAGTGTAAAATATTCGAGATTTATTACGCTGCCGATCAGCGTTTCTTTTGTGTGATTATTTTATTATTAAGTAATTCGTTAATGGCCTTGGGAGAGGAGCTGCTCTCGTGGGGGGTCCACTAGGTTAGTTACTTACTATTCTTCTTATTGTCGAGTCTGGCTTAGTATTTGAGGAATTATCCGGAGAATTTTGAGCTGTCGTGCCGGTGGAACGATTTTCCAAGGGAAACGCCCGGCGTTTTGGTATCGCCATCCTAAGCCAAATCTCGCGTGATGTTCAGTCAGTAATTAGTCAGTTTTGTTATTGTGTTTTGAGCGAAAGTTTATTCTAGAATTATTAGAGCTATTACGACCTTGCGCCACGTCCTACCGACGAGATTTTCGGCTGTCGAAGAGCCGCGTATGATTTCCGAATTTATTTTGTTATTTTCTGTTATTTCGCTTATGGTAATTTCGTGTGATATTAATGATTTTTGAGAGAGTAACGATCGGATCGGTCCGACAGCCGTTCCGATCACCGAACGTTTGTCAAATTGAACTTCTTGCACCTGATATTATTAAATAAATTGTTACTCTTCCCATTTTATTTAATTTGTATCTCAGCTGTCGTGATTTCGGCCTCGCTCCTCTACCGTTAATGAACTGAGCTAGTGGGTTTAAGCCGCCTCGGCTGTTCCGCTGTCGTTAGTTTATCGAGCTAGTGGCCGAGTCGCATCGGTGTAATTTTTGTTAGGGCCATCTTTTGGTGGCTGGCGCCCAGTTAGGACAGCGGACGGCGCGATGGCGAAGGGACTGGGGGAATAGAAAAATCCCGGTTACAATACACGGACACAAATATATAAATTGGAGCAACGTAACCCCTGTCACTATTTATTTTCTTTTCTCAATCGTTACTCCCATAAAATCTCGTCCAATTAAATTATTCCATTTTCATCCATTCGTTGCTCATATAATTACTCTTCTTTCTTTCAGATATTTCTCATATTATTTTCGATATTTCTTGCACAATAAAATTTTCCACACGCACACATTCGTTCTCATTAACGTCATTCCCAATAATAAAAGTTCCTTGCCCACGAGGCTATTCAGTCGGTATATGATACAAAAATTATAGTCGGGACTTATCTCAATAAGCGCGCTCCGAATCAGCGCGCACGGATTTTCGATGGCTCAATTTTCCTCCCGGGGTCGGAAATCTTCTTGCTGGCAATACTCGGACAGGACGTCTCCTTTTTCCGGACTTCTTGGCTGGCCTAGCCGAGAACAGAGGACCCAGAGAATCAGCACAAGGATTGGCGCTGGACAGCCTCGTGGTCTTGGTGATCCGTAGGGCGAGTCGAGATGCGCAGCGTTTGGTGTCCCGAGAGGAAAAGAGGCCGAGACCTCGTCGCGACGTTGGAGCTCGGCTCCTCGCGATCCTTCGCGCACGCCAATCGTAATTGATTTTCGGTACGCACGCGCCGATATTCAGGACCGCCCATCTGCGCCCCCGATCTCCTTATTTCGCTTCGCGTGGAATTGGAAATCGCCTTCGACTCTTACAGCTTTTTGTGTTTTTTTAAACGGTTTTGCCGGTAACTCAGGCGCGATAGCTGGGGCTACATCTCGATTCCTTACTACTTTGCATTTCTGACAGATTTTAAAATTTTTTGTGTAATTCTTTACGTCTTCCTCTGGATGTTCCCATTCTCTGTGTTCTTTGACTTGTCAAGAGACGCGGTAGCGTCTCGACGCCAAGTTTTAAAAGAGATTCTGTATGCCACCTGACGAGACTCCTCACGACACGAGACGCTAGCGCTACTCTTATTATCCGCAACATCGCCCCTTTTTCGTCTGCTACGAAAGTTAACTAAAATTATCTAAGTCAAAACGTCACGGGCGCCAAATGTATCAGGTTCAATATATATATATTTTTTCTCTTTCTAATGAGCCCTGTTTCAATTAAACCGGTGCCCGCAATGCTAATATCTGGGTAGTTTGAATTCTGAATCTGTCAAAAAGTGTTTCGTTTTCGTCTGCACTTACACAACGTTGAACGCGAATTTGTCCGGTTCATATACGTACATGACGTGTACCAGCACACTTACACTTCGTCTATTACTGTAATTATTGCAGGAAATGCGTCGCGGACGCTAAATGTATCAGCGCCAATATTTTCTATTTTTTCCCCTCTTTTTAATGAGACCTCGTGCGATAAAATCAGGTCCCGAACTGCTGAAATCTCGCAACATTCCACTTTTGTCCGTACTTACACATCGAAACAGATTTGTCCGATCGCATATACGTGTAGAAAGCCGCGCGAACACAGCGACGACAGGCCGACGAATTCACGCCTTGTCAGTCTCGTCTTGTGACACTCTCTCGTCTTGTCAGTGTGACTTTTTGACAGTCTCCGACTCGGTATCAGATTTGCGTGATTTTTTTAGTTCCATTATGAGAAAATAATGTAGTGTGTATTTAAATCGTTTTTCTAACCAAATTCGCGGAGCTTTGCGGCACAATCGGTATTTTTGTAGTTTTTCCGGTTAGATTTTAAGGTTATATGTTGAAACTTTTCGCGTTTTTCGCTGGTAAGCAGATGTCGCGGAAATTGAATATCGTACTACGAAGGGTTATGTACTGGACCGGGGTGAGATTATTTTGGGGAAATAGGAGGTCACCTCAGAGGACACGCTCGTCCGAAGACCTGGTGTCTAGTTCATCACTGGAGACGATGAGGGTTGGTGGAATTTTAGTTGAAATTATGCACCACGATTGTGGTTATTTTAAATGATTGAAGTTAAATTCACGTGCTCCCGGGATGGTCACACGTGGAGCTTGCTCTGCTCAAGGCCAAATTATTGAATTATTTGCATTAGATGCGCGTGAGAAAATGTGACTTTTTCACACAGATTGCCACAAGGGACTTTTTCAGAAGCGGGAGATCCCGGTAAAAGTAAAGTAAAAAAAGAATTTAAATTCACACGAGTACGGGACGTACAACGTGTGGAGCATGCGCAACTCAAGGCCAAAAGATCTCGTTTATCCGTGTCGAGATTTGCGTGATTCTGATTTAATGATTTTATTTAAAGGTCCTCAGACGTTCTACTATGTTTCGAACGAGCTTCATCATTGAACCTGAAAAGTGGAAATGAATGATGTGAGAGAACGAATTTATTCTGTCTGAATGACTGCTCAGAATGAGATGGGATTTTTTTTATTCGATGGGCGCTTTACCAGTGGTTTTGGGCAAAAAAAATAAGCTATAAGGATCGGTAACAATTTGTTTAACTAAAGCCGGAAGGTTGATTGAAATAAGATGCCTGAATGCGCGAAGAGCCGAAATTAGAAATTATTATAATTTCGCTGCTTCATACTCGAGACTTTATTTCGGCCGATTCGGAGAACTTCTCAAGTTAATCCTTTTATTGCCCTATTGTTCCGCGCTCGAGGCGAGCCGTCTATGACGCAACACGGTGTATAGGTCTGCGACGGCCCGGCGTACTATTTCGACCGAGCGAGGATTCCACTGCACGATTTTTGATTTTCTGACAATCTTTTATTTAACAAAAGATTGTTCTTAATAATGGTTCCGGGACAGATTTATATTGTGCGTCATTAAGTGATGCTGGGCATCGTGAACGTGTGTGTAATTCTTTGGCGACGCGGACGGAGGGGAGTACGATACTCCAGCCCGTGCGCAAGTTGCGGATTTTAGATAAGTGTTTGTTTACATGCGTGGGTGGGATTAAGGATACGAGAATCGTGGATAAATGTTAACCGTGGTCAGGACTGTAGCGATTTAAATGGGAAGGTGAGATAAATAGGATTATGATTATTTCAGAATAGAGGATCGTTGATAATGAATAGTGGGGCAATGCGGGTCAGAGGTTTCTCGGAAGAGAGATTGGTTCGGAATTATTTGCAGGGCGATACAATATCGCAGCGCAGATAATATTAAGGATGCAGGTCCCTTTGTCGGGCGATGCGATATCGCAGGACAGAGGGGGAAGGGGATTTTCCGTGCCGGGCGATACAATTTCGCAGGGCCAAGAAAAGGAGATTTTTGTCGGGCGATGCGATATCGCAGGACAAGGAATGAGGGATAATTTTGTCGGTCAACACAATATTGCAGGACAAAATGGAGAGGCCGGATTTTTCTTTGTCGGGCGATGCGATATCGCAGGACACGAAGGATGATGGGAGTTTTGTCGGGCAATACAATATTGCAGGACAAAAAAAAAATGAGATGCTGGAGTTTCGGTCGGGCGATACGATATCGCAGGACACAAGGAATGAGGGATAATTTTGTCGGGCAATACAATATTGCAGGACAAAAATGGAGATGCTGGATTTTCTGTCGGGCGATACAATATCGCAGGACACAAAATAAAGGTGGGGCAAATTTTGTCGGGCGACACGATATCGCAGGACAAAATGAAGGAGCCTTAATGAACTAGGTGAGCCTGGGCTTTGCTCAGAGAATTTGCGGGTATCGTGGAATGATACTCGCAAATGGAATACTGGAGATACTTTCGGTAGGAAAGTGGAAATTGGAATGATTTCGTGGTCCACGGGCGGCGCGCTTATATAGAGTGAGTGTCCCCACTCTACGCGGGCGAGCCGTTGGTGACGTAGCGCGACGGTTGGCGTCGCCGATGCGCGGACGGCTTGGTCGCCCGTTGGCGTGTTTACATGCTGCGGCCGTGTACGAACGGCCGAATTCAAATTCCCTTCAGGGGATAGGACGTTACGTTACAATGTGCTAAACAAAGTGGAATGGACAAGTAGGAGTGCCCACGTAATATGAAAAAATCTACAAGTAAGCATTATTACACGAAAAGGGGAACGTTAATTAGTGTTACGTTCTGGCAATATTTCTGCTTTGCAATATTCCCTTAATTATCTGCGATTTTCAGTCGTCCGACAACCGGACGACAATCTCATATTTCTGCTGCCCGATTCCGCTCATTCTCCTGACTTTTATAAAATCACGTTGAAACACGCTTCTCGACGGGCGCGCGTGCGACGCGCTGTCAGCATCTTGCGACCGTCCCACGGTCCCCAAACTCCCCACTCTACCACCCGCCAACTGTCTTTCTCGACTCGGCTGATTTATTCCTAAAGCAGTTCTGTTTTTGATTTTGCCTGATTTGTATCTACATTTTTGTTCGGCTCTGAGTGGGCCCCTTCGAAATTAGCCCTGCGTGGTTCTAACCGCGTCTATAAACGCGTCGATAATTTACATATAATCTATTGTTTTATATCGCGTTAAATCGCTCGATTTTGGGACATTAATAAAACGAATTATTACTTGGGATATTCATTTCAATGATTAATCGAGCAACGATCCCCAAATCCGCAATTAACAGAAATATACGAATCGATGGGTCGATACGTAACAATTAGTTTACTAATATTACTATTCACTCGATACGCTCATGGACGTTTTACGTCTATAAGTGCACCGAGTGAAGTAAAAAAAAGTAAAAAATCGTGAAAAAATACGGTAAACTTTTTTCTATATTTTACTGTGTGAATTTTATTTCATTCGGTTGCTATTTTACTCGGTTACTGTTTTACTCGGTGCGCGCATAGATGTTTTATTGTACATTATCACACCTTGTGAAGTAAAATTTCTAAGCTAATTATAATTTGTGGTTTTTTGTGTTTACTTATATATTTATGATCCATTGATTATCAAAAAGACAGCATATACCACAAAAATGTTTTTTCAAAACAAAAATTGTACGCCAAGTTTTAAAAGGGTAGCGTTTCCACAAAAAAAAATCCTTGGGGACAAAAAAAAATTCCTTGACAAAAAATCTTTATAAAAAAAATCCCATAAAAACAAATCGTTGTGGATAAAAAATCTTTTTCAAAAATATTTAACCGAATCCACTACACTAGCCAAGTGAAACTACTTGGTCGTGGTTAACAGATGTAGATGTTTCTTTACAAAGAAATTGGCGTGCCAGCAATTCGGTCCCGTACCTAGTCCAGAGAAATGAGGACGGGACAACTCCTCACTACCAATTATTACAAACATACGGAAAAAGGTTAACATTATGACATTAAATTCATATTTGTTTTTTTTTAATTTAATCAATAAATCGACGGGACCGAATTGCTGGCACGCCAATTTTTTTGTAAAGAAACATCTACATCTGTTAACCACGACCAAGTAGTTTCACTTGGCTAGTGTAGTGGATTCGGTTAAATATTCTTGAAAAAGATTTTTTATCCACAACGATTTGTTTTTATGGGATTTTTTATAACGATTTTTTCGCAAGGAATTTTTTTTTCCCCAATATAGTTTTTAATTCTCCAAAGTGAGAACTTAAGTTAGTTCCATGGCTTTTCGCTATTATTTTCATTTTGTCTGTGTATTTTGGTTCTTTGAATGTCGAAAAGCAGTATTCGTATTGTGTGTCAGGGTCTTTGATGCTGAAGAATCTTGTTATTGACAAAACTTCTTTCTTTTCGGCTTTAGACAGTAGATTGTCTGTGAAGATTTTAATGTGCTTGGCTCCTTTGATTTTGTTAATCGTCAGTTTAGTTCGTACTTTGTTCAAAATTTGGTAATACACGCTTTTGGGCTTGTTATCGGTTGGCAAATTGATCTTTATCCAGTTCGTTCCTTTGATGTTGGGTTTTTCTTTTAGGAGGAGCCCTTTAGGTTGTTTGGATTGTACAATTTGTACGCTGAGTACTGGTAATAATTGTATGGTAGTTCTATCACTCGCGTTCTGCCCAACCTGAAACTAACCCAAAAACCAACCGGTCAACTGGTGCACCAAACCAACCAATATTCCAACTTTTTGAAGGTTGTTTTAGGGTTGGTTTTTGTGAACCTGTAAACCAACTATTCTTTAGACACGATGAAAGGCTGGTTAACGGTTGGATATTGGAAAACAACCCTAATTCCGACTTTCAGCCAAGAATGGTAACGGTTGATTTTTAGTCGATTTTTCAAACCTAACCATAAGCCAACGGCTGGGTAGCTGGTTTGTCAAAATTGGTTGGTTTATGGTCGGTTTTGAAAAATCAACCACAAATCAACCGTCGATTTTTTAGTTTAAAAGTTGGAATTGGAGTTGGTTTATAATATCCCACCACGAACCAACCTTTCATTGCGTCCCAAGAATGGTTGATTTACAGTTGGTTTACAAAAACTAACCCAAAATCAACCTTTGAAAAGCTGGAACACTGGTTGGTTTGGTGCACCAATTGACCGGTTGATTTGAGGTCGGAGGTGGGAAAAACTACCAAATCCCAACCACAAGTTACGGTTGGGAGGTCCGCGAGGGATATCAGAATCGTGATTCAGAGGTTGTTCTAAGTTCGTTTCAGAATTGACTTCGACATCGTCATCGGTTTCTGAGGTTGTTTTTGGGTTAGTTTCGTTATTATCATCAGTTTCGGAGGTCGATTTTGAGTTGGTTTCGTCTTTGTCAACAGCTTCTGAATTCGTTTCAGCGGGTATTTTTCTTGTTCTTAGATTATAATTAACCTGCTTACGATAGTCAAGAGTTCTAGTGGTCCTATGGTTGTCGGGTAGTTCCACGTATGCTTCCCTAGATAGCGCGTCGGCTACTGCGTTATGCTTTCCTTGTACACTATCCGTCAATGATGCCTGTTTGACGTTTTGAGCGTTATTTTTCCCATCTATGTGACTGCTAGTTTCAGACTGAAGGTTGCCGTGAACCCGCTCGCGCCAAACATCCCTAGACGGACACTATCGATATAGCCGAACAAATGTCAGTTCATATTAGACGTGTCAGACGTGACAAACGGTTTCGCGACAGCGCATAGCAATAACCTCCACCTTCTCATCCGAAAGCGAAGAATTGCTATGCATACTTATTGATAACTTGACGTCCGTTGATACTGAGTGTCCCACTGTGAGACGAGAAGTATAGTGACACGGAAAGCGGATTTAATTAAAGGTAGGTAACCTTCAATTACGGCGATTGCAGCTCCTTCCACTCGTGGTTAGAAGGAGCTGTTTTTTCATTTCATATATTCCATCGCAAAACGTCCCGAGTGGTTTGCTTGAAGAATTCATATCGCCTCAGTGACACTTCCGTAGAGTTAATTTTTCTGCGAAGCGTCATCCGACGTCGGAACCGGTGAATGCGGCTCCTTCCACCTTTGGTGGGAGCAGTCGCATTCACAGTTTTTTTCTTTTTATATTTTCTAGGACCGAACATACGTGTGATATCGGTATTCTTTGAGCCCCATCAGTGCGCATACATTGCAATTCAGATTTACTAAAGTTTCTATGATGCTTTTGAAGCTCAACCTCAAAATATTAGAAAATTTCCAAAGATTAATGTAAACGGATTAGAATGACTTGTAAATTTTACTGTCTCGTTAAAAATAAGCTTTCCGAGAGCAGTTTTCTCGAAGAAACCATAGCGCCTCGATCACACATTTCCGTAGGGTGCATTTTTCTGCGAAGCTTCATCCGACGTCGGAACCGGTGAATGCGGCTCCTTCCACCTTTTGTGGGAGCAGTCGCATTTACAGTTTTTTTCTTTTTATATTTTCTAGGACCGAACATACGTATGATATCGGTATTCTTTGAGCCCCATCGGTGCGCATACATTGCAATTCAGATTTACTAAAGTTTCTATGATGCTTTTGAAGCTCAACCTCAAAATATTAGAAAATTTCCAAAGATTAATTTAAACGGATTAGAATGACTTGTAAATTTTAGTGTCGCGTTAAAAATAAGCTTTCCGAGAGCAGTTTGCTCGGAGAAACCATAGCGCCACGATGACATTCTCGATGATTTCTCACCTTTCTCTCACCCAGCTCCCACCCCGTTCTCATCTTACTCTCACCCTGCTCGCACCCTGTATTCACCTTCCTCTCACCCAGCTCTCACCCGGTTCTCACCTTCCTCTCACCCTGCTCTCCAACAAAATCCAACAAAATGCCTTCGATAACAGCCTCAAAAACATTTTAATAAGTTCTTAAAAATCGGTGAGAATACCGATAAAACATCGCTAAAACAAGGTGAGAACAAGGTGAGAACAAGGTGAGAACAGGGTGAGAACAAGGTGAGAACAAGGTGAGAACAGGGTGAGAACAAGGTGAGAACAGGGTGAGAACAAGGTGAGAAGAAGGTGTGAACAAGGTGAGAACAGGGTGAGAACAGGGTGAGAACATGGTGAGAACAAGGTGACAACAAGGTGAGAACAAGGTGAGAACAAGGTGAGAACAGGGTGAGAACACGGTGAGAACAAGGTGAGAACAAGGTGAGAACAGGGTGAGAGCAGGGTGAGAGGAAGGTGAGAACAGGGTGAGAGGAAGGTGAGAACCGGGTGAGAGCTGGGTGAGAGGAAGGTGAATATACGGTGAGAGTAAGATGAGAACGGGGTGGGAGCTGGGTGAGAGAAAGGTGAGAACTCATCGAGAATGTCATCGAGGCGCTATGGTTTCTCCGAGCAAACTGCTCTCGGAAAGCTTATTTTTAACGCAACAGTAAAACTTACAAGTCATTTTAATGCTTTTAAATTAATCTTTGGAAATTTTCTAATATTTTGAGGTTCAACTTCAAAAGCATCTTAGAAACTTTGGTAAATCTGAATGCAATGTATGCGCACCGATGGGGCTCAAAGAATACCGATATCACACGTATGTTCGGTCCTAGAAAATATAAAAAGAAAAAAACTGTGAATGCGACTGCTCCCACCAAAGGTGGAAGGAGCCGCATTCACCGGATCCGACGTCGGATGAAGCTTCGCAGAAAAATGCACCCTACGGAAATGTGTGATCGAGGCGCTATGGTTTCTTCGAGAAAACTGCTCTCGGAAAGCTTATTTTTAACGAGACAGTAAAATTTACAAGTCATTCTAATCCGTTTAAATTAATCTTTGGAAATTTTCTAATATTTTGAGGTTCAGCTTCAAAAGCTTCATAGAAACTTTAGTAAATCTGAATTGCAATGTATTCGCACCGATGGGGCTCAAATAATACCGATATCACACGTATGTTCGGTCCTAGAAAATATAAAAAGAAAAAAACTGTGAATGCGACTGCTCCCACCAAAGGTGGAAGGAGCCGCATTCACCGGTTCCGAAGTCGGATGAAGCTTCGCAGAAAAATCCACCCTACGGAAAAGTGTGATCGAGGCGCTATGGTTTCTTCGAGAAAACTGCTCTCGGAAAGCTTATTTTTAACGAAACAGTAAAATTTACAAGTCATTCTAATGCGTTTAAATTAATATTTGGAAATTTTCTAATATTTTGAGGTTCAGCTTCTAAAGCATCATAGAAACTTTAGTAAATCTGAATTGCAATGTATGCGCACCGATGGGGCTCAAAGAATACCGATATCACACGTATGCTCGGTCCTAGAAAATATAAAAAGAAAAAAACTGTGAATGCGACTGCTCCCACCAAAGATGGAAGGAGCCGCATTCACCGGTTCCGAAGTCGGATGAAGCTTCGCAGAAAAATTAACTCTACGGAAGTGTCACTGAGGCGATATGGATTCTTCAAGCAAACCACTCGGGACGTTTTGCGATTGAATATATGAAATGAAAAAACGGCTCCTTCTAACCACGAGTGGAAGAGCTGCAATCGCCGTAATTGAAGGTTACCTACCTTTAATTAAATCCGCTTTCCGTGTCACTATACTTCTCGTCTCACAGTGGGACACTCAGTATCAACGGACGTCAGGTTATCAATAAGTGTGCATAGCAATTCTTCGCTTTCGGATGAGAAAGTGGAGGTTATTGCTATGCGCTGTCGCGAAACCGTTTGTCACGTCCGACACGTCTAATGTGGACTGACGTTTGTTCGCCTATATCGATATTGTCTGTCTAGGGATGTTTGACGCGGGCGGGTTCACTGCAACCTTCAGTCTGAAACGTTACGGTGTACACCTAGATGGGAAACATCACACTTGTTTTTTGACAGAGTTGAAATGTCAAACAGGCATCATTGACGGATAGTGTACGTATTCGATTTCGTACTCGTACTCTTCGAGTCTGAGTTTCCATCTTAGTAATCTGGTTGCAGGATCTGGTTTGTTAGCTAATAACAACTTCAGTGCTTGAAGATCGGTCTTGATAGTGAATGCCCTGCCTAGTAGGTATTGTCGGAAGCGTTTAATTGCCCACAATACGGCAAGTAACTCTTTTCTGTGGTTGTGTAATTTGTTTCTGCTTTATTCAGGGTTCTTGATATGTCGACACATGGGTGTCTATCTTGTGACAAAACGGCTCCTAGTCCTTGATTTGAAGCGTCGGTTGTTAAAATAAATTTGTTCGTGTAGACTGGGTACTTTAATACCGGGTCGCTGGTAAGCATAATTGTTTGCGTGTCGAAAGCTGTCTGGCATTTTTCTGTCCATACTATTGGTTTAGTTTTGTCTTCCCGGATAGATCTTTGTTAGGTCTGTTAAGGGCTTAGCGACGGCTCAACATTTTGGCATAAAGTTTCTGTAGTATCCCGCGAGGCCTAAGAATGATTTAATCTGCTACGGTGTTTTGAGAGTCGGAAATTCTTTTACATCACTCGGTGCGAGAAATTCGGTTTCACGAACGCTTCGCGTGCGTGTAACCTCGCCGTGTGAAGCAAAATTGTGTACGAAACTCGTGCGAGAAACTTTTTCTCAACTCGGGTGATTGCAACACTCGTGAGAAAAAGTTTCGTCGCACTCGTATCGTAATATAGTATTACGGCTTTACATTTTTCTGGGTCGGTTTTGCCCCGTAAGGCGTAATAACGTGTACCAGATATTCAAGTACTGGTGTCATGTATTCGCATTTGTCCGGTTGCATTTCAAGCTAGTATCTCTTAATCGATTAAAGAGTGTTATCAGATTTTGGTTGTGTCCTTCCATCGTTTTTCCGAATACAATTATGTCGTCTAGGTATACGAAACAACTTTTCCCATTAGTCCTCTTAGTGCATCATCATCCTCTGGAATGTTGCAGGAGCGTTTTTAGTCCGAATGGTATTTGCAGGTACTCTAAGTGTCATTCTTTGGTACTGAAAGCGATGTATTTTCTTGATTTTTGTTCCATCGGTATTTGGTGAAATCCCGCATTCAAATCGAATGCGGAAAACACTGATGCTTTTCTAGGTCGTCTAAGGTGTCCTCACCTGGGAAAAAATGCAGGTATGATCGTGTATGGATCAGATCTGATTGACCATATCTGATCAGACAAGAAAAATGGCCAGGTCTGATCGTATATGGATCAGATCCAACTAGATATGAAGTCATATCTGATTATATCAGAAGATTTTTTGATCTACCGAACACTTATCTGTATGTTATGCCGCTCGTCGCGTATCAGATAGAATACGGACGAAGGATAATATTTATTTAATTATTTCAAGATTCGCTTGTCAATTAAGAGTTGGAACTCACGTGATTACGATAAAAGAAAAGGTTTATTGCGGTATTTTAGTAATAGTCGTTACAAACGTTGAGTTATTCGGTCAGCCCGTGATTAGGTATTGATAATTAGGCCCTGACTGCGAATCCTCACGTCGGAGACGTCCAACCGTGGTCGGGATGGAAAATGGAAAAAGTACATGACACATCGAAAGTCGAATTATCGAATCTTTAAGGGGGGGGGGGGGTTAATTCGTGCAAAAAAGGCACGTTTTTGTGAATTTTTTTTGACGACACTGTTAAAATCTATTCAATAAGACCACACAAACAAACAAACTTTGTTTGTACATCAAAGTATAACATTCGAAGAATATTGTGTAATTTTTTCATGAAGAAATATTAAAAAGTACAGCAATGGCGGCATTTACTCGGAAGCGTCTCGGAAAAAAGTAGAATTGCGGTGCCCATCAGAACTCGGTACTGGATCATCCGAAATTAAAAAACCAAAGTTCATTTGTTAGGTAATTGTTTTCCCCAGGTAACGCGGAAGAGATTTTTTCGAAATTTTGATTTTTCAATTTTTGGGAACACTTTAAAGGGAAAAACGCGATTTTTCGGGGAAAAATCGGCTGTTTTGCTATTGTAAAATAAAAAATATTAATAAATTCGAAAAAAACTCTTCCACGTTACCTCGTAAAACATGTACAGAACAAGTATGCAAAAATTCAAAAGGATCGGTGCAGTAGTTTTGACGGTACGATGGGCACCGTCTTTGAAAACGTGAGTTGTGGGAAAAACGCTTTAAAGTCGCGCTCGGGCAGCGAAGGTACAGCAATCCGCGAGTATAAAAATATTCACAACGTCGTCAATTGTGCTCCGATTGACTTGAAAATTTGACACAATATTCTTGAGGTATTATGCATTCAGTAAAAAATATAAAATAAAAATGCCAAAAAAAAATTTTAATACCCTACCTCCCCCTTAAGCCGTTATAAGGGCCAATCACGAGCGCTTCTGTGCCAACCAAGCGTTCTGGTTGGTCGGCAGCGACTTCGACATAAAGTCGATTTCGGAATGTCATGGCCACTGAAACATCACGTATCGCGCGCACTTTAAATAGCTGTATTGGCCACAAGAAAAAATAAATGAAAAGCAAGGAGTGCGAGCGAAGCGAGCACGTTGTCTGTCTCGCGTTATGTCCGTCCCGCACTTATTTCTATGGACTATGTACGGGAGCAAGTCGCTGGTACGCCAAGTTTTTTGCATGCCAGTGACTACAGAGATTTTGCTTGGCAGCATTTGATTTGATTTTATTTTTGAAATTGCCACGAATTTTTGGTTTGATGGGATTGAAATGATTTTATTTTTGAAATTGCCACGAATTTTTGGTTTGGTTCTCATTGTTCTCATACATGGCGACAGTCGCGTAAGCTTAGAGCAAGCAGG